>OU898282.1:40821373-41401373 GCA_918026665.1 Diabrotica balteata | reverse complement strand
AAAACAACTTTCCTGAACGTTGGATTGTTCGTGGTAGTCATATTCTTGTGGTGAAATATTAATATAATTGTTTAATTCATAAAAATTTCAAGAAATTACTTGTTATTATACGTATAACACTTATAATAAATACTGCAGCAGTTTCTTTAGAACCAATGATGCTATTTAGTATGAGACGATATTTTATGGAATGTATTGACAAATGAATTAAAGAAAATGGTGGACATATTGAACACTTACATTGAGTTCAACGTTATTTAGTTTAACTATTTCTTAATTTGGTTTGTAAATAAAATGTTTTGATTATGCCTTTAATTTAATACAAAACGTAAAATGTTTGATGTAAAATCCAATTATTCTGTTATTTATCAAATCCTGTTATTTTATCCTGCTGATATATTTATTTTATTTAATAATTCGTTAACTATTGACTTTATTAAAGGTATTTTATACCAAAATTCAGAAGTATTGATGTTTTTCTTTAATTTTCTTTCGTTGTCTGGAGTAATTGAGATAAATCAGAATTATGTAGTTGATTTCTAAAATGCGATTATCTCGAAAACTGTTGAGTTTTGAGGATATTAAGAAGTATACCTTTTTTTTGTTAAAATAATGTATCTTTAATATTTTTTAATAAAAATACCCATAACTTGAGGAGCAAAAAAGTTAAGTGCAAATATATGCCACGTATGTGGCATATGTGGCGCCCTCTATCAGATACATCAAAGTATACATCAAATTAAAATTTCTGATATTTAATACTACCCAGTTGTAAATTTTTATACATAAATATTGACAAACATAAAAGTTATAGCAAAAAATAAAATTTTAAATTTCCACTTTAACACCCTGTATCTTTCTTAATATTAACATTTTATTAAAGCAACTTGACTTAAATCGTAATATTTTAAAGTGTAGAATCTATGGTTTCTTTTTGTACAATTACTTAAGGACCACCCTGTATATATATATAAATATATTATTGTGATATTTAAAGTCTTAGTGCGCCAAGCAATTAATTAGCTAATTAATTAATTAATTAATTAAAATTATTTAAATGATATGACTATGATTCTATCACACTTTTTATTCTCTTATCTCAGGGTTAAATTCGTGCTTCAATATCTATGCTATTACATGTGAAAGGTAAGGTCCAAAGAATACTGGAATAATAAAAAACATATAGGATCTAACATTATATATTGAAATAAAAATAATGAAATAAAATTCACACTCAAATGTTTTCAATAAACAAAATCTCATATAATGATTCTCAAAATTTTGTTCTACGTACGTGAACCTTCAAAATTAATGGTACAAACAATATTAGTTGAAATCTCAAAATCCAAATATTATTCTAAATCTCCTAATCAAAATATTTATATCCTTTCTAAATTAAGTGTAAAAATTGTGTTATCAATAAAAGAAAAACTGCAGAAAACAAAACTATCTCTCTCTGATGATGAGTGGTCCAAATCCTTGTTCCTTGTAGACTATATTATCTACTCTCAGCCGCTCCCTAGGTAATCAGCAATCTTACAACAAATTATTGCAAGTTTATCGTCCTTAATGATCTCCTTCAAATGCACGAATCGTTCAAATTATGCTAGCTTCTTCTTCTCTCAATAAACTGAATCTCTCGTTGGCCTGAGTGAAAAATGACTCTTGGAATATCTTTTCTTTACGATAAACTGAATCTCTCGTTGGCCTGAACAGTGACTCTTGGAATATAAGTAGAAAATATAACTTACAATCTTTTACTGGATCAGCTTCTGTCAGATACACTAACTACACGAAAACTCACAAACTTTCACTGCTACTGCTTCCTACCTCTGGGAAACTACCCGAGAACAACGGCCGTTCGCCTTCTACCCTTGGAAACCAACTGCCTATCTTTTTTGTTTCAAAAACTAACTAAAGTCTCATTCTCAAACCAATCATCCCACCTTTTTCAATTTCATCCAATCAAAACGCGTCATCCATCTCCCATTTCTTCATTTCGATAACACACAAATTTTTACCTATAATTATAAAATTTCCTAAAACTTATTTACAAATAATATTTTTCTACAATTCTTAAAAACTAACAAAAACCTATCTTTCTAAAATCTATTCTATTGTCCTAATCACTGCACTAATGTATTTGGAAAACCCGGTTCAATTGTCTTTTATTTCACTTAAGCTTATTCACGTCATACAAATATATTTTAACAAAGAAAATAATTTATGCATATCTTACGTTTTGTTAAATACAGGTAATCCAAAATTAAAAGACTTTCATTCTTCGAAATGTTTGTAGTTTATTGTTTGACTTATCTGAATTATTTTAATGTTTTTGAACTTTGAAATATTTTAAGCAAACCAATATTTTTCTAGATCTTACATATCATAACAATATATATATATATATATATATATATATATATATATATTATATTCATATTTTTTTAGATTTGAATATTATATACACTAATGATTGATATCTGTTTTATAATATTTTATATTATGTATATTGTCGATATTAATATTGTGATATACAAACAAATCCATATCTATTTTAAATTCGTAAAACATAAAGTCAATAAGAGGATTAACTCTTGTGTAAGCTGTGACAAATTTATGACAGACCAAAGCACAGGTGTTGATGTTGTAACTCGAAATGAAAAGATATTATGTGCTGTTGTTTAAAAAATTACTAAAGTTAACATAAATTATAACAAATTATATATCATGTTTTGACTAGAACTTCTTTAGCGCTATTTAATGTAAGTTTCAAATTAAATTTATATATAAATTAGAGTGCGTAAACTTAAAATATATCTATCTGGTTTACAAAAAAAAAACAGAAATGCATATTTCATTAGATTCATTACATTTAGATTCACCAGATTAGTTGTAAAGTAACGGCGCAAGAAAACTTCGAGATCTTTTGATGATTTGCCTGGGCCTAGTTTTAACGCGACTGATAATTTTGAGCCCGAGGCAATATTTCGATGTTTAATTTTGCCGTAAATTGTATAATAAGCAATTTAACCAGAAGATTTGATGAGGCAAATGAATTTTATTCGCAATTTAACATTCTATGGATATGGACATTCCGAGATAAAGACGACAAGAACATTAGAAAAAAAAAATGATATATTGAACGAGTTTTATAAAGAAGACATCAGTGAAGAATTGTTAAAGAATTTTTGCATTGAAAGCGATATGCAAGGATAATATGGGTGAATCGCTACTTTCTGCAATATATTTTCTAAATAAAATTAAATATTTCAAATTGGGACTATCATTTCCTAACGTCCTTACTGCGTTAAAAATATTTTGCACATTGCCAGTGATAATCGCAGAAGTGAAAAGTTACTTTGGAGCTCTTTCTCATATAACAATTTCTATAAGATCTAAAATGAAACATGATGAAGAATCCGTAACAGCTTTACGTTTGACTATTATGTACAAAAAAAACTACCAAATGGTACAAAATGAAAATAGTAACTATATCTAAGACAAAAAAAAATTAACGTTGTAAAAGAGCAGCCTGGCGTCACTCATAGATCCCGAAATATCAATAATAAGCAAGAAGCCTTTTTGAAAATAATAGACACAAACATTATAAACAATATTATATGCTGCACTAATAGATATATAGCGGAAATAAAATTACGTCAAGGATATATACCAGGATATATAATATTCTATATTATTCCTTGCAAGGATATACACCGAAAAGAGTTTATGGCGTATTTAGGTTTGTTGATTTTGATTGGGATAAAAAAATTGCATTTTGCAAATGTCAGAAAAATTGGGGCATGCGACGGAACGTCAATTAAGATAACAAGGGCTGTTATGAGTTACAAACGATTTTTGTTGATATCAACTTACTTGAGATTTGCTGAACGCACAACCCGATTTAAGCGCCGCAATAATTGAAAAATTGGCTGCAATCCGTGACTTTTTTTATGCATTTGCAATATTGAAACATCCTCTAAGCTTGGTTCATACCTTACAACACACGAAATACTTCACACTTTTCCTTGTCCAGGTCATTGCAGTTAAAAAATAGGGCTTTAAAATGTATGCTTTATGTGATGCAAAGACATGTTATACCCAAATGTCAAATTTAGAAATATATTGTGGCAAACTGCCCGATGGCCCGTAGGGTACATCCTACTCACCAACTGAGATTGTAAAGAAACTTGTTTCTTCTATAGATAATAGCAATCGAAATCTTATCACCGACAACTACTATACTAGCGTTCCACTTTATAATTATTCATTGCAAAAAAATCACTTTAGTTGGAATTAAAAAAAAAATTCTGTAGAATTTTTAATTAACAAGGAAAAAGTTACTAAAATTTGTGTTTTTGAATTCCAAAAAGACATGACTCTTGTGTCTTTTCTAGTTTGACTACAATTTGGCAAACAAACGCTGGAAAACAGCTATAGGTTATAATACAACTCCTCAATTTAAATGATTCTTTTTTAAAAGTTACGTCCCGAGTAAAAATTAAAACATAAAACAATTATAAAATTTAATTTGCGTTACAATCAATTGCGACTTAATCACATATAAAACTATTATGTATTTAATAATATAAAACTAAGAGATGCCATAAGAAAACAAGCAATCTTTTTAAATAACTGGTATGGTTCTAGTGTTACAAAAAATTATAGATTAGACTTACTATACAAGAAATTAGCTCATGCAGAGGATTCAATTTAATTCCTATAACGGTGCCGAGACAACAATATTATCCCCAAATTATAGAGTTTTACACATAGTTAATTTGGCAATAATAAGGGAAAGAATTTACTAGATCAGGTTTAATCGGAAACTATAAGAATTGAAGACTTTTTAATCATACAATAACAAATTCTAATTTCATATTGCGTACACATAGTGTTCACTAATATATACAACATACAAAATATCGCACACATAAACCAACTTAAGAACCTTTCAAAATACATCAAAAGAACCATATACAAAAAGATTCAATGTCCAAGCAGTACAACGGTATGCAGATGACGTAAACATCTAAGCTCACATTAAGTTTAATGGCACAGTCAGAGATAAAATGCAACAGTCTATAGTTACGAAATGGACTTCAAATGTAAAACTTTACCCAAGACCTACCTAGGACTTAGTCCTCTGAAGTGAAGTAAAGTATCTTAGAGTACTATATGCATAAATTGGTGCAAAAAACTGCCATCTTCAAATTAATCATGGTGCAAAGACTTAATTGCCTTAGGCTCAAAGGATCTATAAAGGGCACACCAACGGCAGTTATGAAGGCCCTACTGGATCTTCCTCCTTTACATATAACTATAAAAGGAGAGACAAGGATGAGATATTATAGACTAAGAGAAAACATGAGCAACGTACTGGTTAGATCAAAACATAGAAACCTAATAAATGAAACTAGGGATGCCGAATGGGTGATGATTTCTAACCATATGGCACTGTTTCTATCCTATAGTACTTTTCCAAGTGGACATTTGCTCGCGAGAGAAAAAAAGCAGAAGAAACTCTCGATTCAGACTGCGGAGTTATACCTGGTATACGGACGGGTGTAAAACTGCAGAAGGGTCATGTGCAGAAATATTCGAGAGTAATGGAAATTTCAACATTTGACGCCGTTACAAATTTATATGGGAGTCAATCTGCATAATCATTACATATTTAATGTTATAGGTAAGAGAGAGCAGAAAGACAAACAGAATTAGGTATATAGATATATGGTGCAACGTTTGCTGTATATAAACAACATTTGACTTGTAATAGGAGTATAATAAATGAAGGATTAAATCAATATTTTGATGAAAATGTATATTTTTATTTTCATATATGTATGAAAGGAGTTGAATGCCAAAACAATTGTTTACACATACTTTACAGTAAAATTCATTGTTTATTTTATTATTATTATAAAAATACAATACAATATACTGCAACATAATTCAATATAATAATACAATACAAATTAAAATGCAATATTCATAAGAACTTAAAAATGACAATATACATAACTTACTTACGCATATATTTAATTTACCATGATAATAATATTAATATACAAATAATAATATTTATATTAATATAATAATATTAAATATATTTACAAAAAGAACATTTTTATTCTCGAGAGAGAAAATATATTCTTCTGTCTCTCTCTTACCTATATCTTTCATATGTAATGATTTTTCCAATTCACTCCCGTACAAATTTCCAAAGTCAAACGCGCGTATAATAGTATAACTTCAAAAATAAAAGTAAACTTCAGCAGCAAATTCAAAAATTTGTTAGAAATAGACCTAACACAAAACTTAAAAAATCCAACCAAAGCATAAAAAAAAACAGAATAATATAAAACACTACATTCACACTACAAAACAAATTTAAGGAATTCTTAACAGACTACTAAACAAGAACATTAACTCACATAACATGACTAACAGAACATAACATAACAGAACATAACTAAAATACATAAAGAGAATATACCACTCAGACCAAGTTATAGCGGCATGGGTTCTCCTTGCAGCGAACTGTCAAACTTTATCTTAGACGTATTATAGCCATTTGAGATGTGAGATAAAATGATTTTGAAAATACCATGGAACCAACGAGTTACAAATGCAGAAGTATTAAGAAGATTACAAAAGGATTGCGAGGTGCGAAAACAGGTAACAGTGCGAGGTAACACATTACCAGAGGTGCGAAATATGAGATATTCAGGCTCATAATGCAAGGTAGAAGACGAAGAATTTCCTGGCTAAAAAACCTAGGAGAGTGGTGTAGTTGCTGCTCAGTAGATCTTTTAAGAGCAGCCGCCAATAAGGTATGGATAGCCAACCTTCGATACGAGAAGGAACTACAAGAAAAAGAAGCCTTTGGCATACAGCACAATACTATCTATAGAAATATTTAAATTTTTTGCCAACAGCAATAGATTACAGTCCCAACAATATATTAGTCAGTTTTGATACTTTTTTACAGCTTTTCACCAATGTGCTATTGAAGAAAACTTGACAAAGTAAATCTACCAGTATTTGACACCTATTCAGTTGTTGACACTTGAAAGATTTCCCTAAATATTAAGTTACGCAAAAACCCAAATTTTAAATTAACTTCATTACCAAGTTTAATTATGGATGCGGTTTTAGTACACAAAGTTTGAATACCATAAATGACGCCATTGTGCTTTGTTGAGCAATTGAGTACAGTTGTCTTGTCATGACAAAATGTTGTAGGGTTAAATAATAAAAACAGATAATAAAACAGGTTAAATAGTTACTCGATGGTCTGCATCTTTGTCTGTCCAGTTACTGATATCTCAGTCAGTAGTTGGATTAATCATGAGTTTACAGGGAAACTTTCGTGTAATTGGCCATGCAATGGCAAAATTTCTCACAAACAACTTTGTCTAGACACTGACAGGGTTTGTCATTAGACATTGACAGGTTTTGTCAATCATAGGACACTAAATGTTTATAGCTCGATTTCTTTTTATTACAAGATTTATTATCTGACAATGGCTCAAAAAAAATTATACTCCAGATCAAATTGCGGCAGTGCAGATCTAGCTGTTCGAACAGAAAGCTCAGTTACTGCTCCGTAATAATTTAAGGCGCTTTATACAACTTTTGATACAATGTAACAGAAAAATATCCCTAGTTTTTCACTATGGGTCTTTACTTAGTGTCCAACCTTAACAAATGAGTAAAAAAACTGTTTGGTACAAGGAGTACTAGAACTTTCTAGAATTCATTTCTATTAGTAATTATCTATTATCTAGTAAACATATTTTACGTACGAAAACGCAGCTTACAGATATTGTTATTTTTTAGTTACAAAACCCAAGAGAAATAACAACTTTGAAAATAAAAGGCCTGTGCCAAAATGGTACAAAGGTTTTTAGCCGACATCCTAAAATATCTAAAAGGATAAATTAAACGGTTATACCAGTTGGAGGTATCACGGAATTATAGCTTTAAAATTGGTTTGAAGAAATAAAATAAAATGAATGAAATATAGTATATTTTGTTGATCAAGTACACTCTTTACGACATAAGACGCTAATTACATCAGATGCTGATGAAATAGAAAAACTAACCTCTGATTCTGAAAGTTCTGACGACTGGATGGTGGCATCTTAGATGATGTAGAAATCAATAAGCAAGAAGAAACTGAAGTTTTAAAAGTAGATGCTGTTGGTGCTATAAGAGACTATCTACTTGTTAAGTTTTATGGGGAAAGTGTTTTTTAGCATAAAATTTAATTTATATATAAGACTTTAAAATATCAATAATAATTACTTTTTTTGAGATTTTATCATGTCAACATTTCAGTCAGAACCTACTCTGTATATAACAAAAGCAAACATCATAAGCAATACCAGTTTACTAAAAGCTTTCGAATTATTAATCCAATGAAAATATGAAAAATCACGTATCCAGAACGAATATAAGAATTAAGGTGCTTTCACCAGAGAATTAAAAATAAAATACTATAAAAACTTAATCCACAATTATTAAACCAGCGGGACAGCGGCGAAGCGAAAGAAAACGTATCGAAAAAGATCATTTACTGGTAGCGAAAATTATTTAATTCCAAGTTCAATCAGGCTGCAGCTCCATCTATTGTCCAAACATCATAAGTTTTAATCAAACATACCAGAGATTACACGGAAAGAATGATAGTGGAAAATAATAACAGGCTTAATAAAATCTAGTATATATGGTGCTTTTATTAATATGAAAATGTTGCAATATATTAAGGAAACATTATTTTCAGAGACACAGCTGAGATGGACCGTTATATTTAATTTTTTTTAATTAAATCATATTTAATCCAATTTTGATTGAGTTTTGATCTGATGATATTTTTATATTGATTATATCAAGGATAGCACAATGATATACAGCGGAAAAGATCCAAACGAATGTGCTCGCAAAACAAAAAAGCTACTCATTCATCTCATAGAGTTCGTGTTATAATAATTATTGTCATGTGTGCCAAAAGTAAGGTAAGAAGGAGAAATAAATCTATAGAAATCAATCTAAAAATATTAAGCAAATGAAATAAAACAGACCATGTGATTATAGGAACTAAAAAAAATTTAGTATCACTCAGACAAAGGAGAATTATTAAAAGCGCATTTGCTGCAGACGAAAATCAGTAGCATAAGTGCGTTTAGGAACTCTCATCAATTATTTAAATTGTCAATTTTTGGCAAACTACTTACACTAAGAGGCTTCATCTACCTCTGGGCCAGTCTGTTTGGTACTGCCTATGAGTGCACACATCTGGTGAAATATATTAGTTTTCCCTGCAGGCCGTGATCTTTGGAAAGTGCTGTCACACCCCATCTCATTATATACGTGACGTGATTATATAACAATAAAATACTACAAACTTTTTTGAAAACTTTCACAAAATTTATTAAAATATCTTTTCACTACAGCTGTTAAAGAGTGCCCTTCTCAACTTGAGAAAGGCACTCTGCCGAAAAACTATCAACCGAACTGTACCGAAAAAACTTGGCCATCATTGCCACACTGCTCTGTGCAAACAGCGTATTGCACCTGTATGCAAAAATTTCCTCAAAATTGATCTCATTGATCAAATAAGCAACATATGGACTCAAATGCTTTATACTGCCCATTTTTTTATAATACCAGGCCCTAATAAGGTCATTTTTAAACAAAGTAAAATTAAAAACGAATAATATTTATTACAATATATCAGTAAAAATGAAAATAATATGAAATGTATAAGAAAGTAATATAAACAAGAAATACTGGATATTAGTGACTGTCAATATAAACAAACAACACAGTTTATTAGGGTTGAAGTCACAATATTGGCCGGGATGTTCAAAAAAACACTCTTTTGACTTTTTGTCTAGCTTTCGGAAAGGTTTTATTCCTTTTTCAAGACACTGTAATAAGACAAATATGTAAATATTTAAAAAATATTACAATTCTTCAGTGTATGTTTTTGCAATCGATCTCTAATATCTTTTGAATCTAAACTAACTTGTATGGCTAATGCGGTAAAAATCTCTTCAGTCTCTTCTTTTGTAAGTTTCACGTTTGGACTAGTTTCGTGTAATCCCAACTTTTCTAAAATATTATCCGATAAATGGGGATCTTTCAAACTTAACTTTCCTTAACGCCTGCCGAGACCATAAAGTCATTCCCAAATTTCTAAAACTCAAACACCACACTTCTTTTTCTTCTATCTCCCAAATTCTTAGGAAGGCCAGTTTTTCGCTTCTCCTTGAAGCTATTCATTCTACTAGACGAAAACTAGATGTCACAAATAGCAATATTTTCACTATCTGGTCATCTATTCATTCTTTTAATGTACATCCTATATTATGGGATAGTTTCGACAGCATAAATACACAATCATCCCTAAACACTTTCGAATCTAAAACTGAAACTCAGAAACGCAAATTATTGAATCTCATTTCCAAACAAATTCCAAAAACCTCAACATTGGAACCCACTACAGTGGTCCATAACTTTTCTGATACTCCTATTTCAACTATTGCCACTCAAGCTTTAGCAAAAGGTTTCAATCACGCTGTTACCCCAAGTCACATTCCAATTGAGACAATCATCTGTCAAACTGAAGAAGCCATCTCCAGTTAATCTTCCGAAGATGCTGAAATAACCAGGCAAGACATCTCTAGAGTTCTTATAAACTCAAAGCCGCCTATTCAAAATATTAGCCAATCCGAGAAAAAAGCCCTGAAAGAACTTCAGTCAAATCCAAATCTAGTCATTCTTCCTGCCTATAAAGGAAACGCCACCGTCATCCTAAACACTTCTTCTTACAAAATGAGAAAAGGCAGCAAATATTTGATTTCACGCAAACAAATCTTATGTATCTCTTGATACGTATTTCGACCTAATAGGTCTCGTCAGAAGAGCTATTCATAAGGTTTCTCAACGTGAAAAATCAATATTTTCTGCCTTTTAAGAAGCAACAATAACATGGCTTCGATACGGACGCAGTAGCGACATCTAATTAAACAATCGTAAAATAGTTTTCGAAACTTCTTCTTACATTAGTAAACTCTCAAATCTTGTTAATACTTCAGACTACAAACCACTTCCTAATAATCTAACAACCTATCTGGATAAAACAACAAAAGCCATTATCAATAAAACTTCTCTTCCTGTTAACAATCAAAAAATCTCTAATTCCTCGTGAAAAATTTTCAAGAACACCTCGAATACATGGCCTACCCAAAATTCATAAACTCGATATTCCTCTTCGTTCCATTGTCAGTGCATACAACTGCCCTATACAACCCTTGGCTAAGTATTTGGCCAAAACTTAACAACCGTTTGCCGAAAATGCTTCATCCTTCGTCAAAAACTCTTTCCATTTCATTGAACTTCTTAGACAATACCCTATATCACCATCGGACATTCTAGTAAGCTTCGATATTGTCTCACTCTTTACAAAGATTCTAATAGAGGAAACTTTAAACATTCTGAAAACTAAATACAGTATTCAACAAGATCACTTATTTCTCATTAAACATTGTATGTCCAACACCTATTTCATCTTTCAAAACAAATTATATCCATATAAATATTATAATTAAAATACTGTATTAAATTAGACTAGTTCAGTTTAGAGTTTATCAACTCGAAAGATGTATTCAGGAGTTTGTCTTGTACTTTATTTAATACGCCGGAAAAATTCTTCAAAAAAACATTACTTTATTTGTAGTTAGAATCTCTAATATTTATTGGACGTGAAAACACAAACTTCAATAACTAGGTTGACTTATTATTAAACTGACAAAATTAGTGAATAGTTTGCTGAATATTTTTAAGCTAAAAGCCGTTTATAAGAAGAGTGTAATACTGCTTGTGTTACTACTTGTTTAAGGTTTTTTTTATTAGTTAACCTTCCGATAGGGGCGCCCACTAAAGTAACTAGAACGGTCGCGAGTATCTCAGACGGAAAATAACATTATATAATATTTATTTAAATCTGTACAGGACTATTTTAAAAGATTAGTACAGGACTGAAATCATTATAGAAGTGAACAGTTTAATATTTACATGATAATAAATTATTCAAGAAGTTAAATTTCAAATTTACCATTTTTAACACGAATTAATTTTTAATGAAATAAAAAGAAAAAAATTAATTAAATATTGCTACTAGTTAAATATTTCGCTATTAAGTGGAAAATATAATGATTGTGCAACTTTTATGTTACACAGAATTATAACCAGTATGATACACACAAATATGAGTGGAAAGTTAAACACAGATAAATTTTTTGGAAAACTAAGAAGTATATAGAAAAGCTCTGCTAGAGCTATCATATCAATAGCATCTTGTTCTCATGCATCTTACAATTAAGAATAATTGGTTTATATAAAATGGAAATACGTCTCTTTATTATTTGAGATTATGTCGATTATCGTATCACTAGATGAACAATTCCAAATTATTGAATAGCTTTCATAATTTTGACTAAAATAATTAATATGTTTGGCTCGCTTTGTTTGGTTTAATTGAGTTTTTATCATTTTCAAGAATAAACCTTTTAACCTTTTTTTTAACTGCTTTGTAAAATACAGATTATATGTTTTAAAAGTCTTCTTCATCGCCAGATTCTATCGCACTTTGTTGTGACTCACAAGCCCGTTTACGTTATTGGATAGCCTAGTGTATATCAATGTCACTGTCGTGTATGAAATTTTCTTTGCTGTTTGAATCACTGACTATTATCATATTTCTAAGTGCTTTAATATCTTGTGAATTATCTTAAGTTAAAATATTTTTTAACTTACTGGTCGCCCTATTGTCTTAAAAAGTAACACTAAGCGTTGATCAATCAGATGTATTATATAAAGTATATAAAGTTTTAATTTTTTAAAGCGCATTTTTAGAAACATTGCTAAACGTGTAAAAACAAGTTAAATTTACAATATCCTTGTAGTAGAGTATGTAGACCTGGCTTGAAACGATGAAAGTGTGACCACTTACATAAATGGTCGGGCTTACGGCAGACAAAATAAAAATGATCTTACCAATATTATAGAGTTGCGTTCCTGGGGCGGCTTGATTGTAACATAGTTCACTCAATTACATAATATTATCTTTAACTTTAAAATATTTTAAAAAGATAAAAAGATAACCAAATGCAATCATGACAGTAAAATCTTGCTTTTAACGATTCCTTAGTAAAGCATGAGGAAAAATTCAGAAAAAAACCTTACAATAGTATCCCGAGATGTTTGGTATTTGGTTTTACATTTAGTTTATTTTAAATAAACACCAAACTCTGATTTCATATTTTAAATTACCTTCCCTGTTATTTTAATCTTAAACCAGGATACTTTTATAAGACTCAGGTGTACAGAAAATCAGCACAACAAATATTTTAACTACACATCAAATTAGAATATCCGTTTTAAAAAAATCATTAAATCCTTATGCGATCGAGCCTAAACTACTTATGCGAACAAAAATCCATTCTTAGAGGAGAATCATTTGTTTTATTAAAAATTGTTGTCTTTTGTTGTTTATTATAAATAAAAAATCTAAAAAATCTCAAAAATCGACCAAATTGAATAGAATGACTTCTGAATGGAATCTTGCAATAATACGGAAAACACGAATAACAATATCATACGAATAACAATATCATCTGAAAATCTTAAAACGATAAGAAATAAATTCAACAAGATTTTAAAAAGATTTAAAACAACAAACACATTGAGATTTATTTTATTTAAAACTAAACCTAACAATGAACAACAAAGAACAAAAAATTGTATTTATAAAATACCCTCTGAGTGCGATAATTTTTATTTAGGTGAAACATTAAGACTGTTAAATGTTAAAATAAGTAAACATCAATCTTATTTTAAAATGGAACATTTGATATCAGTTTTTCAAATATGTAAAAACGCACAGGAAAATGAACATAGGGTTCATTGAAAACATTTAAGTATAGTTCTAAAAAACAGAAGCAGCTAATAAAAAGCTAAAAGTCAAAGAAGCGGCTGTAGTTATGCTATATAACTGCTTTACAAATTCTTTGGCAGTACGCAGTAGAATCTGGTTACCCATATTACAAAAAGAAATCAATAAAAAGAAAATACCGCTATTAGTAAGTCAATCAATCAATAACTAATCGAGGATACACAATTTATGTTTCTAAATAACATTCATATAAAATGAGAGTTTACTGTTTTTTGAGAGTAAACTAAATGAAAGACTAAATACTTGCCATGTTTGGATAGTATTATAAAGATTTTTCCTCATGATTTATTATGGTGCTACCAACAGGAGAATTTCACTGTCATTATTGCATGTTATTGCCTTTTTAAAAACGAATCAAATGCTATGATTTTTTGACGGGTATTCTTAAGTTAAAGGTAATTTCAAGTAATCGAATAAACTGTCTTAAAATAAAGACGTCCCAGGCACGCAACTCAGCAATATTGGCAATATCATTTTTAAAGTTATCTACTTTAAAATACAAAATATATGTCCAAATTGTTACTATTATTGAGTCAGATAAAATTAAATTATTCGAAAAAAAATTTCACTTATGAAAAAAACAAAATTTGTTTATTGGGTATATTAAAGTTTTGTGTTTTAAGAACGATTTGATCGAAACGTCAAAAATAAAATTATTTTAAACTGAAATTGTGGCTTATTTCCAATAAAAATAATAATTGCATTATCGTTTTTATAGTAACACCAGCTGATATTGTTTATGACATCTTTTATTTCTGTGTTAGAAGTTTAGCTTCTATACATTGTTTGGTTTAAACTACAGAAATCATAGAATTTGGTAGAGTTTAAAATTTTTAATATTAATAATCAGTATTGCCGAGATTTCAGACCATTGATCCATTTAGAAAGCAATCAAGAAATCTAGAGAAAGGGGAAAAAATTCAAAACAATGGAAAAATTAACAAGCAAATAAAACAAAATAATGAGTATTTAGAACAACAAGGACAAGCTCACGCAGCTAAGCAAATACGATCTTATCCCCTATTACCATTCCTAGAGGTATAAATGCAACAAATTCTGTGAAATTTAATCTTCAGTTAATATTTTTAAAAAATTTTGGTAGAACTTTTAAAACTTCGTTTTTGCATTCGTGCAGGGGGGTAAGTTACCTTCATCGTAAAGTTCACAGAGCCATAAAAGACATACAATAAATAGCACCACTATACATTTAAATGGGCAAACAGACATTTTTGCGTAATTTGGATATAGGTAACAAACGATTTACTTACGTCATGAAAAATATTTTAAGCCTTTCACTGGTGTACCACCTACTGACAGAACAAGAAATCACACCTTTAAACAAGTTTGATAATTATGTACCAAATTTGGTGAAGAAATGTATCATTTCATTCGTAAAATTTAAACGACATAATATAAGCTATCACAATCCGAATCGGAAAAATTTGGATATTGCTTTAAATCTTAACAAAATGCTAACCTTAAACAAAAATTCTAAGAAACACAATACAGTGGCGGCTCGTGACATCTGCTATAGGGTGTGCTGCATGAACCACGGTCAATATAAAATAATAGAAATAGAATAACATACGAAAACAAAAACAATAAAATTAGCTTTAATACTAATTAATAGTAACTAATAACGACATGCTATAAAAATCTGATTAACTTACATTTATTGCATTTTTCTAAATTGGAAATTAATACGCCGGTCCTTTTTTGTCGCAAACTTTTCGATTACTTTATCGTTAAAGTTCGGTATTGAAGCGATGAACTTTTTTTCTATCGAGAGTGTGGAAAGGGCTGTTAATCTGTCTTCGCACATTGAATTTCTTAAAAATGTTTTGATCCGTTTTAAAGTTGAAAAACTACGTTCAGCTTCTGCTGTGGTCATTGGCGTAGTCACCAGAATTTGTATCAACTTTTTGGTTTCTGTTAATGTGTCCTCTAAATTATTAGAAATTATAAATTTTAGTAAAGGCACTGCACCTTTTAATGTTCTACACTCGATATTGGAATACAAAACTGACAGTTCTGTTCGCAAACGGTTTTTATCAAAGAAGTTATAAGCTGTACAAGTTAAATCCAATTCATTTTCAGGAAACTTATTATTATATTTTTCGAAATGTTCTGAAGATAAAAGTGTTGCGGCAACTAGATGATTTGTATATGCAAACCGTTCTTTTGCATTGTTTATAATAACATCACAAACTTCTAGACAGGCAATACGGTGATCCTGTTGGCTGTTATTTGGGCGTTTCCTTTTTTGGACACTAGGCGCCGCATTTAAATTTGAAGCTTGATGTATGATAGGGTCTATTTTATTTCGGACATTGTTAATACTTTGCTCAAAAACATGTATAGCTTTCTGTGCTTCGGTTGGGTCCATGTTCTTTTTTTGAAGATTATTGTACAAAACGTCAACATGTGGCATAATATAATGAAAAACAGTCAGCCAGAAAGTAAAATTTTGATCTTCCAGAATACGTCTAAGTCCTCTTGCTTCCTTGGAAGTAATAGCATTTGACTCTTCTTCTAGTTGCTCCATACACTCAATAATAAAGTCTCTATATTCGTAAACGACATTTACTGTACGAATATTGAAATTCCAGCGTGTAGGGATTGAACGAGGAATATTTTTTCCAACTATTTGATTTAAGACAGCTATTCTTTGAGGTGAATGACTAAAAAATCCAGGTATATCATGTAAATCTCCAAAAAATACGCGTACTTGGGAATTAATAGAACATGCTCTTGACATTATTAGATTCAATTGATGGGCGTAACAGTGCACAAAATGAGCAGTTTCATATTTTCTCTTAATTATTGTTTGCACTCCGCCATGTATCCCACTCATAACAGCTGCTCCGTCATAACTTTGTGCAATGAGCTTATTTTTGTTATTCTTTAATATTGGGTCTAAAACATTCAAAATTGTGTTAGCTAAGGTTTCAGCATCATGTTTTTCTGGAAGCAAAAAAGTCCAAAACCTTTCAACTGGAGCACCGTTTTTTACATAACGAAAAACAATGACCATTTGAAATTTCATAGAAACATCCGTTGTCTCATCAGCTATCACTGCTAAAAATGGGGCTTCATTGATTTCGTTTAAAATCTCCTCAGCGTATACTTCTAGCATGCAATCCAAAATATCATTTTGTATTGTTTTTGAGGTACCTTTGAAAATTGTCGCATTTGTAAGGTGTTCACTAAGTGTTTTATCAAGTTCAGCAGAAAAATTCACTAAACCACGAAAAATTCCAGGGTTATCTGATGTTTCAGATTCATCGTGTCCTCGTAAGGCGAGCTCAAAAGCCCCACAGAATTTTATACAGTCAATTATTTTTGACAAAACATACCTGTTTTTCGTCACCTCTTCATTGTGTTTTTGTATATTTATCCAATAAGCAGAGTCAAGTTGGGCCTGTATATTAAGTTTCCCAAATAATGCAAATCGCATTTCATTGTTCATATGAGTTTGCGTGTTTTCATGCTTCTTTATTTTTTCACTTAAATGCACTAGATCCCGCACTCCTGTCTCGCGCCACAATTTTTCCTCTTTATCTGCGCCGAATAATGCACACGGAAAACAGAAAAAAGCATTTTTTTCGGAACATCCACAAATCCACTGATTTCGTAGATACATGTCTTTATTAAATTTACGCGTATATGTTTTTCCACGGCTTTTACCGGACACTTCAATATTAAGATCAGGCATAGGACGGCCACGTTCTTTTATAATCAACTGTTGTTGATAGTGAAGTTTTTGAAATTTATTTACACCTAATTTAAATTGAAACTCCATTGTTTTAAACACGCTCGAACAAAACAAATTAAACAAAATTGTAACCTAAGAATTTCTAAACACGGCACAGATGCAACGGTCACGAATAACTGTCGTGAATTGCAGCTCGCAAACACATTTCCGAGGCCGTTAATCAGCCGATTGCCGAAGCACATCGGCTAAGATCGCCGTTTGCCTAATAAATGCATTTTACCGCTGCCAGTGTTTCGGTTGTTATCGACGCGGCTTCACTGGAGCAGCAAATACGTAAAAAGATTGCTTCACTGGAGCACCAAATACGTAAAAAAATTATACGGTTTCACTAGAGGAGTAAATACGTAAAAAAAATAATATTAATCATCGTTGTTGGTGAATTATTATTAACAGTTTATGTTTAATATGATAATATGGCAGATTTGAAATAAAACTATATTAATTATTCTTTAATAATTAAGATTTGCTATGGTTGTTTGGTAGTTCTGCAGCTCAGCAGCACATAAAGAAAAGCCGCCACTGACACAATAAACAACAGATTAAAATCCGCTACTATCGCGGATTCCGCTAAAAAATACCGTAGACCATATACAGATACATTACATGTACCATTATGTGGTCAGCTTGATAATACAATAAAAACTGAAAGACCAGAAAATGCAGCTACCGCAAATACTTACTAATAAATGAGTTACAGCAGAGAAAGCTACAAAAGCAATATCTTTTGTTTTGGTAAACAAAATGGATGTAAATGATTTTTATTGTTAGCGTATTTTATTAAAAAAACAGACAACTTGCACAATGATTTATAAGGATACACTGTCAGAACAATATCCCTTTAGTACTATTGATTTGATAAAAACTAAATGATTGAAACGACCTGCAGTCGCCAAGGCCCCGTGCAACTAGAACTTCCAAAATAAAAATTATGTTGCAACTTTTACTCTTTTAGACCCTCTCTCCAACAAGAATCGCTCTTACCGTAATCTAAGCAATGATAAAGTTCGAAATTGAAAAACACGTAATACACCACAACGCGATTGACTGGAAGTGGATACTCACTGAACTAGACCTGGTATCAGATTATCATGAATAAAATGTAGCAAAGAGAAATACGAGCAAAACTTGTATCAGGGAGTACAAGTGCAAATATCAAAACTTCAAATACTTTTATTAAGAATGCCAAGATGCCAAATTTAAAAAAATTTTACTAGATAACTCACATTTACAAAATTAATCCAAAACAAGTCAAAAAGTAATTAACTAGCTTTTGAATGTATTAGGCAGAAAAATCTGTCACTTCGTTTTTCCTAACTTAACCACTTCAGTTAATCGCTTGCACCCTCAGCTTATAATCCACTTTTCTGGCATTCATTGACATCCTTTCCTGGGTTTCTTAAACTATTATCTTGTGGTTAATTTAGGTTAAATATTGCATCTATATGAGATTAAAATATGGCTTAGATGAAGTCCAGAATGTGCCGCGAAGAAGATAAAGAAACAGAAAAGGAAACAGCTAAAAAAGAAGAAGACGTTGAGATTAAACCACACTTGATTATAATTAGAACAACATTTGAGAATTAACTGTTTTTTGCAATAGGATCATATTCATTATCGGGACGTCCAGTAAAACATTATTAGCAACATTTCTGAATAACGAGGAAACTGGTATATAAAATGTAGTCAGATTAAGTAAAACCAAACATAAAGCAGATAGGTTACTATACAAGACAAAACAAAAATCATAAATAAGATCCAGTTAAAAAGCAAAAACTGTACAAAATCATGTATTGAATCTTATAATTGAAGTCTAATAATGAAATACTTCGTTTTTCTTAACCTTTTTTTTTCTGGAGTTCTACAACTATTTTTTTCTGGTATAGTTAGGTTAAATATTGTTTCTATATAAGATTAAAATATGGTTTAGATGAAGAAGACGCACAGAACAGATATAAGTGGCGAAGAGGAGCAAGAAACGGCAAAGGAAAAAGCTGAAATTGAACCACAATTGACTATAATCAGAGCAACATTTAAGAATTTCCTTTTACAAAATATTTATAATCATCATCAGGGCATCCAGTTAGACATTATTAGCAACAATTATGAATAACGAGAAAACGAGAATATAAAATAAAGTCCTTCAGTATTTAAAACAAAACATAAAGCAAATAAGCCTTTATATAAATAACAGAAAAAATGGTAAATAGAAACCAATTAAAAAACTGTCAAAAAGCTGAAAAAAATCATGTATTGTAGCTTATAATTAAAGTCTAATAATGAAAAAGTGATCTTTTTGTTAGTAAACATCTTTTTCCTGCTGATACATCAATATTATCGTAATAAGAGAGACGTCAAGTACGAATGGGTGTGTTCGAGGTTAATAGGAACTTTAAAAAATTCTGATATTTCTAATAACCATTTGCTTATGTAGTAAGTAGCGGAAGAGCTATACTGAAATGTATTCAGTAGTATTGTTTTTCAAAATTCTATGAAAAACTACAGATATCATAAATTTTCCAAAACTAAATTAGTTAAGCAAAGTAGCGTGGATAATATAAAGAAGTTGGAATCATTTGAGATGTGGTGCTATAGAAGGACTTTGAAAATACCATAGACCCAACGGGTTACAAATTCAGTGCAAGTGTTAAGAAGGTTACAAAAGGATTTCGGTCAATAAGTAGATCAAAACAAAAAAGCTGAAATATTTAGACCACATTACCAGAGGTGCGAAATATAAGATATTAAGGCTCATAATGCAAGGGCAAGTCAAGGGTAAAAGATCCACAGGAAGAGGAAGAATCTGCTTGCTGAGAAACCTAAGAGAGTGGTATAGTTGCAGCTCAGTACATCTTTTTAGAGCAGCCGCCAATAATGTACGGATAGCTGTGATGATAGCCAACCTTCGATAGGAGAAGTAAATACAAGAAGAAGCAGAGTAACCTTTTATTATTGTTATTAAAAACCACAATATTACCATAGATCCTCTTAAAACTTTTCTCAAATAATTAGTTTTTGTACCAAATTGACTTATATATTTCTTGGATAATTTTGCCTTAAGTATTTATGTTTTTATATAAATAATTTTACCAAGTCATTTATCAAATGCTTTTGTCTCTTTATCTGATTTATTTTTTATTTATTATTTTTTTTTTTATTTAAAAGGACTATAATTTTGCTGCATACCTTATATCATAAAACTATATAGAATTAGATTTATTACTTATATTATCTATTTTTATTATCCGGTTAAATCGCTATATTTTTCCAAGCTTTATATATATATTTTTTTTATTTTTCAATAAAGTTTAAAAAAAAAATAAATGTACTACCTTGTGAGTGCGCGTAAGATCCCAAAACTCCTTCCAAAGAGAGCAAAATAACACAAAGTTTTAAAGTGAGCACTTTCATGGCGACAACAATTTAGTCACACATCACACAAAAAATTAAAACCAAACAATCACCACCCAAACAAAAATATAAGCCACAGTGCACAAATCCGTACAGTTTGCAAAGTCCACAAGTTCACTCAATGCGCCTGCTTCCTGCTAGAAAAATATCCGTTAATTCAAATTATTTGACACTTGCATTATTGACAGCGGTGCATCTTAGAGTGGGCGGGTCTACGAGATACGCCGCACCGTGGATGATACACGTAATACGCTAAATAGTCACACGACCTAGCAGCAGTAAGATGCGAGTCCCGCGTGATACTGAACAGTAAACGCTTCAAAATGCTGAAAGCTTGCGCGCGAAAGGACCCCACTACCTACTTCGTAACACCCTATCCTGGCCTGAATGGTCCTATCAATCCTGAATCCTTCGAAACTAGGATAATTTCAGATGGTTATTATTTTTTCGACTCCAGTAAAGTTGTTGTTTTTCTCTTTAATTGATACAAAGAAATTGGGGGGCTTAATTTCCTTTTGGTATTATTAAAAGAGTAACTGATTTACTGCTTCAGTTGTGTACGGATTAAAAACGATTATGTAAATTATCATTGAATGAATATGCAGTATTATTTTAAATATTATTGTTGTTTAAATAGCTGTTAATATTATTTATTCAAAAGCTTTATTTTGGCCATGTCTTTAGGAATTTAGCAATTTTAATAAGGCATTACTGAAAATGCGGAACAAAAATATTTTACATTGTTCATTTTTTATCAAAGAAAATATAAAATTCTAAAATTTTAGAATAAAACTATGAACATACTTCCTAAAAATATCATGCACGACTACATAGGTATATTATTTCAAAATAAATTTTGCTACCGTAGAATGGGGCGACTTTGATTCCATGAGGTGACTTTGATAGAACATGAATATTTTGTTTTCAGAGAGTATGCAACCCAAATGTTTCACCCGTTATGGTGGTTGTCTGAACAATTTCAGTGCATATTTTGGTTATCTTTAGCGAAAAGCGTTTATGGCGAATATTAAAAGTACACTCTTATAAATGCACTGTTGTAGTTTTTGTTTAAATTTGAAGATTTTAGATTGTGTAACTAAATTTAAACATACAGTTCATACCATACAGTCTCAGGAAATTTTGTGTATGTTGCATTAATTTATGTTTAACTGTCAATATAAAATATTTAACCTACTTAAGCTATTTCCGTGACTACTTCGTGAAATTACGTCATGATTTCTTCTCCGGAGTCACTTTAAGTACATTTTTCGGGGTGACTTTGATTTTTTATTTCTTTTTATAGTTTTCTTAATGAAACTTCAAGGCGTTAATTAATTTAAGGTTTTTATCATTATCTATATGAAAAGCCAAAATGCCGAAAAAGTTTATAAACGAAAGTTGGAATCAAGAACCTCTTGAACACGCTCTGCTTCAAATAGTAACTAAACGAAAACATGTCTGTTAAAGCCGCTCCAAAAAAAGTTAAAATTCCGTATGGTACTTTATATATTATAATACAAAGGAAAGCATGGGAAGAAACCATGGCGCCAAACTGCGTTGTCGGCGCTGGAGGAAAATTTAATCGTGTCCTGCATTGTCAAATGTGCCGATTTGGGATTTCCATTATCGACGTTAGATGCACAATTTTTCACTTAGATTTATTTAGAAAGAACTGGAAGAATTATTTTTAAATTTAAAAACGGGGTAAGTCCTGGTAAAGACTGGGTTGCCCATTTTTTAGAGAGGCATAGTCAGCAAATCTCTGAACGACTTGCGTCTAACATTACTAGAGCTTGGGCAGGCGTCACTATAAAAGAAACGATAGAATCATATTTCAATAATTTAAGAACAACTCTCCCACGTTTCAGTTTCAATCACACGTTTTCAATTACGATGAAACCATCGTTAGTGACGATCCGGGGAAAAAAGATTGCTATATAGAAAATGAACCAAATATCAAGAGCAAATCACTAATCATAGTAAAGCCGCCACATCAATAATGATGTGCCCTGCTGCTGATAGCACACTACTTCCTCCTTATATAATATATCGCAGCGAACACAGCGATATTGCGCAAGAGGAGCTAGATATAACCGAATAAGATGGAGGTAACTTGTTTTACAGACTGGTTTGAGATCATATTATTACCACACGCAAGACGGCTAGAAGGTAAAAAAGTTATGATGGGTGACAACTTGGCGTCTCACTCTTCAGATCATGTATTACAACTGTGTGAATTGCACAATATTGAATTTGCATGTCTTCCCAGTAATTCAACACACATATGCCAGTCTTTAGATGTATCCTTTTCTAAACACATGAAAGATTTTGACGGAGTTTAAATTGCGACGCCCAAGGATTACTGAGTTAATTAAAAAATGCTTGGATTTATGGACCAGACAATTGTAAAAACTGAGCACAAACGTGGAGACTGTGAAAAAAATGCAATTAAGACAGTTTTGAAAAATGAGGTTTGTGGCATAGTTCCTTCACTATTCTTCAACTTATTCTTCTTCTTAACGTGCCCTATCAAGTCCCATTAACATGGCGAAACTGTCTCTGTTTCGAGCTATTCTAAATAGTTGCTCAGCTTTCTTTATTCCTGTCCACTCCCTGATATTCTTCAACCAAGAGGTCTGCTTTCTACCAATTCCTCTGCGTCCTTCGATTTTACCCATCATAATAAGTTAAAGACCGATATTATATCGGTCTCCCCTTACTACGTGTCCAAAATAGGCCATCTTTCTACATTTGATGTTATCAAGCAGCTCGCGAGCAGCATTTGCTCTTTCAAGGACTTCCACATTTGTCAGCATAGCCGTCCATGGAATTTTTAGTATACGTCTGTGCAGCCACATCTCAAAGGCCTCCAGACGATTAATCGTGGATATTTTTAATGTCCATGCTTCGACACCGTATAAGAAGACTGACCAAATGTAGCATTTAACCATGCGCTTTCGAAGTTGAAGTTGCAAGTTATCATTACAGAAGAATGACCTCATTTTTCAAACTGTCGTGCGGGCTATCTCGATTCTATATTTTATCTCTTGATCTGGATCTAGTTGTTCAGTAATATGGCAACCAAGATATTTAAAACTGGACACTCTTTGAATTATATGACCATCAACATATAATCGTGCATCTTGATGTGCTAAACGGCTAAACACCATGTGTTTTGTTTTTGAACAGTTTATGTGTAGGCCAAACTCTCTTCCCACTTTATCAATGGCATTTAAAAGGCATTGTTATCCATTCATGTCTTCACTTAAAATAACTGTATCGTCTGCATATCTGATTGTATTTATCAGAATTCCATTAACTTTCACGCCCCATTCCAAATTATGCAGCGTTTCTTTAAATATTCTATCTGAATATAAATTAAATAACAGTGGGGATAGTATACAACCCTGTCTGACACCTCTTTGTATTTTACATATTTCTGTTGATTTTTCGTTTATGCAAGCTGTCGCTGTTTGACGCCAGTATAACTTTTCTATGAAACGTATGTCTTGACTATCAACTCCTTTATCTTTTAATATTGTAATTAATTTGTGATGCTGTACTTCAACTTATAATGATGGGTAAAATCGAAGGACGCAGAGGAAATGGCACAAAGCAGGCCTCTTGGTTGAAGAATATCAGAGAGTGGACAGGAATAAAAAAAGTTGAGCAACTCTTTAGAATAGCTCGAGACAGAGACAGTTTCGCCATGTTAATCGCCAACGTCAAGGGGACTTGATAGGGCACGTTAAGAAGAACGAAGAAGGAACTGAATCATCTGTATTGTGTTATCATCAAATAATGATCCGCCAATTTATATTAACATTAATAATAAAGGTAAAATCTTGCAATTTGAATTAATTTCGGATGTCACGGTCTCTGCCCTACCTTTTATTATATGTATATAACAAATATTTTAATACACAACAATTATCTCATGTTAATGTATCGTCAGTTAATTTTTCGGGAGGCAAGGTTCATCCTAAGGGTAAAATTAACTTACCAGTAACTTTTACAAAACAAACAAATAATTTGGATTTTTATGTTATTCATCAAGAAACTCCAGCCTTACTAGGTAGAAATTGTATTAGGTGTTATAACATGGGTTTCAGGAAACTAAATTTTATTGAAGCAGATAAAAATAATGAAATAATGGGGTGGTTAATGAAAGATTTTTCAACTGTAGTTTCTGACAAATTGGGCACATTTAATAAATTTTAGTTAAAATTTTAAAATGTATTTTGTCCATCATTTTATATTTTATATTTCATATACGTGTGTTATTAATGTTTAATGCCAAAGCATTTTATAAATAATCTTAATGACTAGTAAGTTGCACTGACGAATTGTGATATTTTGTAAATATTAACATATTCTTCTTATTACAGTGTCTTGAAAAAGAAATAAAACAATTCGGAAAGCTAGTCAAAAGAGTGTTCCTTTAACATCCCGGCCAAACTTCTGACTGCAGCCCTAATAAACTGTGTTGTTTGTAAATATATAATAAAAGGAAAAGACATACAAGAGTGTGATCAGACCTGCGTTGGCGTATGACGGTAAAGAGTGACTTGTAAAGAAGATTTAGGAAGAAGGTAGCTGACATGAAGATGTTACGGTGGATGTTGTGTAAGACTAGAAGGGAAAGGATCAGGAATGGCGTGTTTAGGGAAAGAACCTACTACAGTTTTAAAAAAGATTCAAGAACAAATATTGCAGGGGTTTGGTGACGTAAGACCTAGAAATAAAAACTATGTGTGATGAACGATAGAGCTGTTGGAAGTTGAGGAAAAGAAATGTAGAGGAACCCGAAAAAGATGGAAGGACTGTGTCGCACAAGACTGGAGAGAGAAATTGAAAAGATTTTTATAAGAAATAAATTTTATAAAATGGCTTTGTAAAAGTTCGGTAGGTACTAAGTAAACAAAAGAGTTTATCTTTTGTTTTTAATGATAGATTGCCTACTAAAATAATAAATTTGTCCAGAAGAACTTTTTTGTCCAATAAAAATGTTATCTTTATTTTACTTTTTACTGGTTAAACGCCTAAAATACCGTTAACAAAGCTAGTTGTATCACTTGAGTACAGTCTAATATATCGTAAGAAATGTGTATCATATACTCCAAAGCAAACAACAAAATTTACAGAGTGTCACATATCTTATAATTCAACCTACATTTTGCTACGCGAACACCATCCAATTTAGAGAAAATATTCCTTCCATTTGTTCAATGGAAGTAGTTTCAGAGACTTAAACAAAATCGATACCGACCCATATGCAGGAACGTTGTACATAACTTGGCATAGCCATTTATTAAATAGTTCTTTTCAAAACAAATTGTTAACCCGGAACACGTTCCAGTAATAGACATTTTCACTGAGAAACGTTACTATATTTTTACTAGTATCGCGGCCATACGTTACTTGCGGAAAATGGTCGGAACGAAAGATCTATAAAAATGTATGATGTCTACGTTAGCGTTAACGGTATTAAGTTTCTCGGAATCATTTTTATTTTAATTTAAAAGATTCTGAGTATAAAGGATTTTTGTGATATGTTATACTTAAATTTTAATCTAAGGCAATGCCTAAAAGCGTAAAATCTAATATCACTCTCGCCATGTTTGAGCTTTTAATAGTGGATTTTCTCTTAATGCTTACAAAGTACTTGAAAAATGGTCTCAACAAAAACATGTATTTTAATGGTTTATATTTACATACGGTGACGTTTGCGTGCAACGCAACCTGGTTTTAGACTACACCACTATTTTGATTGTTAAAATTTTATTCAAGTAATCTTCTCTTCTTACGGTGCCTTATCCTTAAGGACGTTGGCCATTACATTTGCCCATTTAATCTTATTTGTAGCAGCCCTGAATAGTTCTATGGAGGTCATGTTCGTCCATTGCCATAGGTTTTAAGCCAAGAGTTGCGTCTTCTTCCTGGTCCCCTTTTTCTATTGACTTTGCCTTCGATTATGAGTTGGAACAGTTCATACTTTTGATTTCTTATGATGTGACCAAAATATTGTGTTTTCCTTTCTTTTATTATAAGCATAAGCTCTCTTTCCTTAAGTATCCTCCAGATGAATAAGCCAGAGTTCGAATGCTTGGATTCTTTTTTGTGTTGCTTCTGTCATTGTCCAGGCTTCAACACCGGCAAGGTTGAGAAAACATAGCACTCAAGTATTTTAGTTCTCAATGAGATGCCCAGCTGGCGGTTGCACAGAACTTTTTGCATTTTGTAAAACATTGTACGTGCCTTTTGTAGGCGTATTCTTATCTCTAGTGAGTGGTCCCAAGTTTTATTAAGATTACTTCCAAGGTACGTTGTTCTTGTTACTCTTTCCAGGTCTGTTCCGTGGACATTGACCCTTCTGTTTTAGTGCTTGCTGATGACCATAGTTTTTGTCTTGTTTGTATTCTTTCAGTCCAAATTCTCTACAGACTGTCGTTACTCGGTCCATTAAGCATTACAGGGCTTCAGCATTATCTGCCAGTATGACAGTGTCATCAGCATATCGCAGGTTATTTATACATTGCCCGTTTATAATTATATCATCCGAGGTGCCTTCCAAAGCTGTCTGAAATATCTTCTCAGAGTAAACATTAAACAGCAAAGGTGATAGGACACATCCCTGTCTTACTCCCTTCTCGATATTGATTTTTCCAGGGTTTTCCTTTTTTTCTTGGTAGAGATTTGAAATGATCCTTAAGTCTTTATCGTCGATATTACATGACCTTAAAATATCTATTAGTTTATCATGTTTCATCAGGCCAAACGCCTTCTGAAAGTCTATAAAACACAAGTATACATCAGAATCGACATCTCTACATATTTCAACTAGCACACGTATTGAAAAAAATGCTTCTCTTGTTCCGAACCCATTCTTAAAACCAAACTGAGTTTCACCAGTGTGTTCGTCTAGTTTATTGTATACTCTATTGTGTATTACTCGTAGGAAAAGCTTCAACATGATTCATCAGGCTAATAATCCTATGGTCTTCACATTTCTTGGAGTTTCTCTTCTTTGGTAGTGGTACAAACACCGCTGTCAGCCAATCATCTGATATTATGCCTGTGTCGTATATTTTGTTAAATATTTTGTTAAATATTCAAGTAATAGAACACCACAACGTTTTAACCTTGTGTATATTCTTTTCGGGTGCATTTATAAATAATAGATTTCATTAGATTCAAGTTACAAATTAAGTCGTAGTAGTATAACAAACGAATGAATTTTACACACAAAAAATATAAAATATAAGTGCGTATTACTTTTAACAAAAAATACTGACAGCTAATTAATTTAAGGAAAATGTATCGTTCAGGTACAAACTAAGAGACAATGGACAGTAAAATACATTTGTGTCCGTTTGTTGTTTACTTGATCAACGTTAATTAAAGTAATTTTTGCAAACAGTTGCACTACAATAATTGCACACTACAGTGTAACAATAATGACACAGTTTTCGGATCTTCTTATCTAGTTTTCTTGGGTATACTCCGCATCTTACCTGCTTTTGTGTTGGTATTTTTTGGTATATTTTGTATTGTGTTGGTTTGTCATAAGGTAGTGATGCCAAATAAGGCTACTGTCTTAATGGGGACAATTTTAAATATTTCGTTAAAAATAGAAATTTTTTTGGATACCTTATTATCTCCTCCCTCTCCGCAAAAATAAAGTGCAGAAACACAAATTGAAAAACCAATCAAAAAACCAAAACCACTACCTCCGGTTGTAGTAGAAGGTTTTCAAAGTGCTGTTGACCTGAGCAAGCTTCTGACTGAGGCTGGTATTACCTTCATTATAAAAATCATAAACAGTGAAGTTATAAAAATTAATACAGCCAATAGCGATCATTACAGAGCTTTAATAGAGAAACTAAATACGAGTAACCGTTCATGCCACACGTGTGGAAATAAGCAAGAGAGACCAATTAGAGTTGTTGTTAAGAAATTACATCACACATGGCCACCAGAAGAAATAGTAAAAGACCTACAAAAACGACAATATAAAGCCATTAAAGCTGACAAGAAATTCAAATGGAAAACTAAAAAACAATTAGATATGTTAATCCTAACATTTAGAAGGGATGAAGATATATATAGAATTTACGGCATAACAGACATACTTAGCACAAGAGTTGAACTCGAGCCAATAATGAGTTCCAGATTAGTCCCACAATGTAAAAGATGCCAGGCTTACGGACACACGTGGAAATATTGTAAAAAGAAGCCAAGATGTGTAAAATGTATTGGCAAACACCGTACTAAAGATTGCCAAAAACCACCAAAAGATAAACCAAAATGTGTTCATTGTGGAGAAAACCATCCTGCAAACTACCGCGGATGTTATGTAGGTAAAAAATTAGAAACAATAAGAAACGAGAGAACAACAGAAAAACAAAGACAATGTTATAAAAGCGTCCCATAGGGTTATTAAAAGCAAAAAACTAAAAACGGCAGAAGTCAGTAAAAATAGAAGTTACAGCGATGTAACAAAGAATGCAAGGAGACATGCATGATCGCAACAAGAAAAAGAAACTGATATTACATTAAAAATCATATTGGAAAAGCTCACCAAGATTGATGACAAAATAACTTAAATCTATATCAGAGTTACCCGACTAGAGCAAAGCGCTAAATGAGCTATTCCGAAAATCAGAAATGGCTAAAGACCTCCGAATAGTGGCGTGGAACGCAAATGGACTGCTACAACATTAGATCGAGTTGCAAGCAGTACTAGATGTTGAGAAAATAGATCTGTGTCTCGTTTCTGAAACACACTTCACTACACAGTTATATATAAAATTTAGGGGGTATAGAGTATATTCTACTGTACACCCAGATAATGCAGCTAAAGGAGGAAGCGCTATTGTAATTAAAGATAACATCTTGCATCGTAAGGAATTATAATATGCAACTGAGCACATACAAGCTACAACAGTCTGTGTGAAAATGAAAACACATACCTTAAATAAAAAATCAATATATTGTCCTCCTAGACACTCCCTTAAAAAAAGCAGTATAAAGAGTTTATAAATAGTTTTGGAAAAAGGTACATCATCGGTGGCGACTTTAATGCAAACAATAACCACTGGGGCTCTAGGCTAACTACAACTAAAGGAAAAGAACTATTGTCAGCTGTTAAGAAACAAAAGGGTAAAGTAATCTCTACTGGTAGACCAACATACTGGCCTATCGATAGGAAGAAAATTTCAGACCTGATAGATTTCTTTATTTACAAAAATATCTCAGCTAACTATCTGGATATCAATGACGGCTGGAACATGAACTCTGATCACTCACCGATAGTTTTAACTATGAGTGATACAGTGATTAAAAAAGAGTTTAATCCAATATTGACTAATAAAAAATGACTGGGAGAGCTTTAAAATAGACTTTGAACACAAAATTAATCGTGCTGTGCCATTGAAAAACACGAGGCAACTTAATAACGAATTAGAAAATTTTATAGAACATAGCAAACAGGCAGCTTGGGCAAATACTTCCACAATAACTTCTAGAACAAAAGGGAACAACTATCCAAAAGAAATAGGAGAACTCATAGTATAAAAAGGGAAGTTAAGAAAAAAATGGTAGCAATACAGAGCTCCACGACACAAAACTAGTCTAAATAATGCTACACAAAAACTAAAAAGGGAGATACAGATATAGAAAATTCAACAATTAATTCTTTTTTAAGTAATTTAACAGCTGACCAGAATACAGATTATTCGTTATGGAAGGCAACAAAAAGAATAAAGAGACCAATTATTCATTTTCCTTCTATCAAGTTGGAAAACGGCAGCTGGACTAGAAGTAACGAACAGAAAGCATAACGATTTGCAGATCATTTAGAAAGCACGTTTAAACCCAAAACTTATGATGGTGAACAACTGAGATGGGAAGAACCATTCCAAACTGAAGAAAGAATAACATTGACATCACTTAGAGAAGTATCAACAGAGATAAAAAAGAATACAAATCCTAAGAAAGCTCCAGGATATGATATTATAACAGAACTAATAAAAAATCTACCAAGAAAAGCCATAGTTAAGCTGACATACCTAATAAATGCTGCTTTTAGATTGAGATATGTTCTAAGACTCTGGAAAGTAGCCGAAGTGTTTATGATCGCCAAACCAGGTAAATCACCTAATGAAGTGACATCCTATCGACCAGTATCACTCCTTCCCATGATGTCAAAACTATTTGAAAAACTTTTATTGAAAAGACTAAAACCAATATAAGAAAGAAAAAATCTTATACCAAATCATCAATTTGGTTTTAGAAATCAACATTCCACTATAGATCAAGTTCATAGAATAACGAATATAATAAAAAAACATTAGAAGAACATAAACTCCGCCCTACAATCTTCTTGGATGTAGCACATGCGTTTGATAAAGTCTGGCATGACGTTTTAAACTATAAACTAAAAACGTTCCTGCCTAAACAGTATTCAGAAATCTTGAAATCATACTTTGCGAATAGATATTTCAGAGTAAAACAAAAACAAGTGTACACTGACTTAAGGGAGATAAAAGCTGGCGTGCCACAGGGAAGTGTCTTAGGTCCGGTCCTATATCTATTGTATACGTGTGACATTTCAGAGCTAGAACAAAATACTGTGGCCTCCTTCGCGGATAATACAGCCATACTAGCGATAGTAGACACTAGTGAAGAAGCGACTGATAATAAATGATCAGTAATTAAAATACATAACTGGAAAAGAAAATGGCGAATAAAATTAAATGAGACTAAATCTGCACACATTAACTTTACAAATAAAAAAATAGAAAATTTCTCAGTTAGAATAAATGATACTCGAATTCCTTATGCAACATTAGCAAAATACTTGGGCATCACCCTAGACGAGAAGCTGCGCTGGAAAGTCCATAAAGAAAAGAGGGGAGCTTGATATTAGATATAAGAAATTGTATTGGCTGATTGGAAAAAATTCAACATTATCAATTCATAATAAATTATTTATCTACAAGCAAGTACTAAAGCCAGTATGGGTATAAGTTGGCCGCCTTTTAATTTTGGTGTTACAGAAGAATCCTACGAATATCATGGATTTAAAGAATGTCAAACGTGGAAGTAACTACAAGGATAGAAAATGAGGCAAAAATAGTCTATCTATACAGCCCTTAACATCCATCCTTGGATATAGGTCTCCTCCTCCTTCTTCCATGCCTCTCTATCTTGGGCAATTTGCATCCATTTTGACCCGGCGTGTTTCTTCAGGTCATCTGACCATCGCATTTGTGGCCTTCCCCTTTTACGTTTGTAATTCGATGGTCTCCAATGTATAATTGTTTTAGTCCATCTTTCATCTTTCTGCCTTAGGGTGTTTCCGGCGAACTTCCATTTAAGCTTTGCTACTTGGGTTGAGACATCTTTCACTTTTGTTTTATTACGGATCCATTCGTTTCTTTTTTTGTCTGATAGTTTAATGTTCAGCATTTGTCTTTTCTTAAAAATAGCAAAGACAGAAAGATCCATGGAAAGACAAATGCGAAAATAATAATAACTATTAAAAGACGAAAACTTGACTACTTAGGACATGTGATGAGAGGGCAAAAATACGCATTATTACAACTTATTATGCAGGGCAAAATTCGAGGAAAGCAAATTGTGGGAAGACGAAGAATATCCTGGCTTAAGAATTTAAGGGAATGGTTTGAATGCAGTAGTGCAGAACTTTTTAGAGCGGCAGTCAACAGAGTCCGCATAACCATGATGATTTCCAACCTTCGATAGAAGATGGATCTTAAAAAAGAAACAGCTGGGATAGATTTATAAGTATTTTGAAGTATATTCGCTTTGATAACTTGGATACGAGAGCAGAAAGAAGAGAACGAGATAAATTAGCTTCTTTTCAATAAATCGCTGATTTATTTGCTAAAAATTATAGGGGAATCGTATGAACCATTTTCTTTTGGTACTATGGACGAGCTCCAGTTTTGATTTATATACCTAGTAAACCCAAAAAATACTGCATAAAGAATTGGACCTTATTTGACGCTAAACATTTTTATTGCTGTAACTTTGAGATATATACTGGAAAGATTAGTAATCAATTTGAATGTAACCAAGGCCCAAGAATTATCAAAATACTTGCAGAACAATGGTATAGGTCTGGTCGAAATATTACAACTGAAATTTTTTTAACGGCAATGCTTTATCTGAAAAATTCTTATCCAAAAATTTAACTCTTTTGGGTACTACAGGAAAAAATAGAAAGAGTTCACCCAAATTATTGCTTAAAATGACAGATTGCTCACTGTATTCTTTAAAATTTTTGTTTACTAGAAACATTACTATAGTTTCATATGTAAAAAAGCCCAACAAGTTTGTTCTATTATTATCGACCTTATACAATGAACAACTAATTTCGTTTAAACCAAAGTTTATTTTGGATCAAAACAAAACCAAAAGTGAAGTTGATATTTTAGATAAATTGATCCGTACCGTAAATCCGTAATCGCTGCAATAGAGACCACCGGTGTTAGTGTAAAAAAGCAAAATAGAAGTGCCGCAATCTGCAACAAAACGAGGTCGTTGTTAATCTTGTAGGGGTAGTGACAATAAATATTCAAAATAGGTGCGACATGTGTAAAAGATTTGTTTGTACCTAATACTAATTCGAAACGTGAAGAAGTCCATATTTTCAAAATTAAATGCAACTGCTGCCAAAAAGACCAGGATGGTGAACCATCTTAAAACATTTAAATACAAAAATAAAGGATTATAACTTCGCTTGCATTACCGACTAGGTGGATCGAGTAGCTTGGTGGGTAATGTTGCCGGTCCCAAGCCCGGATAAAGGAGGAGGGTTGTAGGGTTAGGTTAGCAGCCTGCTATATATAAAAATAAAAAAAGCTCAAAGAATCGGTGCCAAGCCTTGGACTAGGACAAAAAATATGGTAACGACAAAGGCGAGAAAAAGGACGACAAACTGGAAAACGAAAAATATAATGCGAGTGCCAACGTGGAACATAAAAAGCTTAAATAACCGAGATCGGGACATAGAAAAAGAGTTGAGAGAATATCAACTAGATATCTGCGCCCTACAGGAAACAAAGAGGAAAGATAAAGGACAGACGCGGCTTGAAGAATATTTACTAATATATAGTGGGTTCCGAAACAAGAAAGAGCAAAGCAAGGTGTAGCAATAATGATCAAAACAAAATTTAAAGATCAAATTAAAGAGTTCCAGTACATCTCAGAGAATACTTTTAATAAAAATTAAGGCGAACAGCAAAATTATTAAAATAATAGGGATATATGCACCAGAAGACTGCAAACCTGACAGCGTGATTACTTATATTATTGGGAGATTTTAGTGCCAGAAAGAGATTGCCAGATCAGCATTTATACGAATGAAGCCACCCCTAACGCACGAAGCAAAAATCTAAATTTGGAGATCAGACTACGTACCATTCGCTGTTATATATTTTCAATATTATTATATGGAGCTGAGACTTGGACAATAAAAAAATGTAATTTAAACAGAATCAAGGCCTTCGAACTCTGGTTATACCGCAGATTATTGAAAATATTATGGACTGATAGAATTACAAATAAAGAAGTACTGGAGAGGGTTGGTAAAGAAACAGAACTAATCACCACTATACAAACCAGAAAACTGGAATACCTAGGCCACGTGATGAGGGGACCAAAATATGAAATTTTGAGACTGATAATACAGGGAAAGATTCAAGGAAGAAGAAGGTACCAATGCAGATCGATTGATTTGTTTAGAGCAGAAAGTTCTAAAATAAAAATAGCCATTATGATTGCCAACCTCCGTAGGGAGACGGCACTCTAAGAAGAGGTGCCAGAATATTAGACGAAGTAATACCAGGAATACAACAAAGGTTTATCGAAAGAGTTGTCAATGAAAACGGAAAGAGAATGGTGGAATTCTGCACATCAAACGAACTAAGAATAACCAACATATTTCTTGATCATGAAATTCAACACAAATACACGTTCGAAAATATAAGAGGACATAGATCAATGATAGAATATGTGGTTACCAACAGAAATATTTACCACAAACAGATAGTGGACGTGAGAAGTTTGACGTCACCCAATGTGGTAAGCGATCACTATTTGTTACTTGGTAAAATTATATTCAATGAAAGATTGAAAGAAAAGCTTAAATAAACCAATCCAAAGGAAATATTAAAAATACAAAATTTAAGAGATGACTCTATAAAATCAATATATCAAAAAATGCTAGAACAGAAAATGCAAATGGAAAATATCTAAAATGAAAGCAATGTAGAGACTAGCTAGAGAAAACTTAAGAAAAATATTCTGGATGCTGCCCGAGAAGTCTTTGGAATGAAAATAATAAACAAAAAGTAGTCAACGAAAACACTATGGTTTACGCTAGAGGCTTAACAAAAATGTCACCAAAAAAAGAAAGCTTTCCTAAAATATAAGTCAGAAAAAACAAATGAATCATATCAAGAATATAAAAGAATAAGAACTGAAACTCATCAATTGGTAAGAAAAACAAAAACAGATTACTGGGAAAGATTTATAAAAGGACTAGAGATGGATTTCTATTGACAACAGTATGGTGTTCATAAGTATGGTGCTTCATAAGACAACAAAAAATCGAAATGAAAGAACTAGTTGAAAAAGAACACATACAAGAGGATACATGGGTGGCCTTCCTGACAGAAATGTTTAAAAAACGAAACAAAGAACCTTTACCAGAAACGCCAAATATAATAACTGAGAAAAATACCGAAATGTTCCAAAACGATGTGAAAGAAGGAATAAATAATTTAAAAAACGAAAAGTCACCAGGAAATGATCAAATACGAAATGAACTCGTAAAATATGGAGGTAATTACCTTGTACAACAACTGCAACTTTTTATTAATTAAAAAATCACAACGAACAAAATACCAGATAAATGGAGGAGAGCGATCATGGTGATGCTCTTCAAAAAAGGAGATAAGAAAGACCACAATAATTATCGAGCAATAAATCTTTTACATACAACACTCAAATTGACGACAAAAATAATAGCCACAAAAATAAACGAACGAATATCTCTGTAAGAGGAACAGCAAGAATTTCGAACAGGAAGATCATGCACGGATGCAGTTTTTGTAATAAGACAAATAAAAGAAAAGTGGCTGGAATACAACAAACCAGCATATATGGGTCTGATAGATTTGAAGAAATCGTTTGATAGAGTGAGAAGTCGGAAAGTCATAAATTTATTATATGAAAATTGAATATCACTGGATTTAGTAAAAACCATTGAGAATATATATAAAGATAACATAGCTATGGTAAGATGTAAAGGAAAACTATCGCAACCTATCAAATATGAAACTGGCATTAGACAAGTATATTCGATGAGCCCATTAATATTTAAACTGATTTTGGATGAAATCATAAAGAAAGTTAAAAAAGAAGAGGATATAGAATGGAAGTAAAGGAAATAACGATAATATGCTACGTCGACGTCGCCATAATAACAGCCGAAAATGAAGATGACCTACAAAGATTAATTAAATAATTCGAAGATACGGCGCTACGGTCAAGCTACGGAAAAGTGGAAGAAGTACAAAAATAAGTGAACATGGTGAATAAGTGAATATGTAATAAAGCAGCAGGATGTCTCAACTAGGGATGTGTAGTTCACCATCGAAATAGTTCTAATGAACGATTCTTTCAACTGAACTAATTGAACTAGTTCATTAATTTTCATAGAACTAGTTCACTGCGAACGATTTGCATTGGAAATTATGTCTCGACTTCTAAAGAAGAAAATAATGAATGAATGAATTAAAACATATATTTATTATTTTGTGAATGAATGGACTAACTAGTTTTAAAAAAAATGCCGATTGACCTCGGATAACAGATTCATAATTCTTATGAATGTAACAATACCATAAGGTCTTATCTTAATGTCATAATGGTTTGGATCTTATGACCATGTATTGGCTTGGATGTTGCCTAGCTGTGTTGTTTCTTGTGTTGTAATTTTGAATTAAAAATTTTAGTTGTGGTTAAAATGATTGAGGCATTTACATAAAATATAATTTTATGTAAAAGTGAGAATGAAAATGTGTTCTTTAATGTTCCTAGAAAATTCACTGATTTTTTTGTAAAGGTTCTTTTAGAAATAACCTAATTATAAATACCTATGAGTTTAAATATACGTAAATATAAAAATAAATCATACTTGAACCATATTTATATTTAAAACGGTTAATAAAAAACAAATCTTAATAATTTTTTGCAAATAAAAACTAACTAATCATATAATAATTTAAACCATTTAAACCTGAACATACGATCGAAAGAAATAATTCCGACTTTTTGTACGGTAGTGAACTAGTGAAAGACTGACTGAAAGAAATAAATAGTTCCGAACTACTTGTACGGTAGTGAACTAGTGAAAGACTGACTGAAAACCGAAGTAAACGGGCGGCCAGCGCCGAGCTTGTGTGATGATTGAGACGAGACATCTGGCAACCAGTTCTGTTAGGGTTGGATTTCGATGTCGGTCCTACAAGTAGTTCTTTCGCGAACTATATCATTTTTGTGAAATAGTTCTGTTAAACTAGTTCGTCTAAAAGAACTAATAAGCACACCTCTAGTCTCAACAACACAATCTGGAGAAACAAATACCTCACAATGGAAACGAAAATAAGAGCAGATATGGCGAAACTACATGGACTGCTGGACGCAACAGAAATGAAAGTCTTACGAAAAATAACAAACCAAACTCTAAGATACAGTAAAAGAAGTGAGGAAATTCGAGCGAGATGTGGTATAGAGGAAACAAACGCGTGGACCAAAAGAAGAAAAGTGGAAAGGAATCAACAATCGAAAGAATGACAGAAAATAGAATAGTACGAATATCAAGAGACAAATCGCCAAATGGAAGAAGATCATTGGGACGACCGAGGAAAAGAAGGTCAGACAAACTCAATTGAGGCTAAAAACTGAAGTAAAACAGGCATTAAGCCTATTTATAAAGTAGGAAAAAGAAGAATAAGAATAAAGGATTATAATTTTTATGTGTTTTTGTTGAATTAAAGATACTGTTTAATAATACTGACTATTTAAAACATGCTTACAAATAAAATGAGAATGGGTCACGCTTGACCCCTCATCGTAATCTAAGTAAGTAAAGTAATCTCCGTAATCCGAAGTTTAAACAATTATGGTTTTACATATTTATGTAGGTACTAAACAAAAAGCGTGAGTTATGGTTTTGAAAACTTGCATATTACTTTTATGAAAACAATTTCGTTACAAAGACTATTAATATATTTATTATTACGGTTTTTAAAAACAAATCTCCATTATCATAAAAATTATCGAAGCATGAATAATCAATTTTCACGCAGTTAGGCAAAAATTTAAAATACATTACCCTTTTTATATTTTTAAATATTTAACGAAGAATGAAATATGCAAATTTATAAAATTTTCCGAGACTTGCCGCTACCGTGGTAGGAGACACGGTCATAAAAATATGTACCCACACGGCCGTGACGAATAAAACAAAGCGGGTCTCATTTAAAGTAATATGAGACAATATTCCCTGCCATACTGTACGTGAATCTGGAAAATCAAATAAATAGGGGAAGGACCCTGCGATGTGTTACCGGCGTAGGGTGAGGTTTTGTAATATAAAGAGAGAAGTATTAATTGCAAAACGTCTATACCCTTGTTGTTAACCTCGGTCATGTGTTATTTTTTTGCGAAAGTTGGTTGTAATTATATCATTATTTTTCTTCTAAATACTTTTTTGTCACCGGTCAACTATTCAAAATAATGTTGACTTAATAAACAATACAGATATGGATGATCAAATATGTTTCATGTATGTTTTAAAATATGTATTCATTTAGCAACAAAATACGAAAAAACATTTGACGATAATAATATATTGTAGGACATATTTATGGTTTTTAATGAGTATTGTCGAATCATAATCAAATTGGCAAATTGGGATCAAGCGAAGAAAATATGTATAAGAGTAGAAAAGGCAAGAGGATCGTTCACTATAGTGTATTTTTATGTATGAGAGAGTAATAAAACAATAAATTATGTATACAAATCCCTAAACTGTTGATACGGGTGACTCAATGAAAAACAGATATTTGTCAACAAGTTTACAGAAGGATATAGGAAAACAATTTTAAATTGAGTATGACCACCAGGTATAAAGGTTGGAGCAGAATAGAATACAATAGTTGTGAGGGTTACTAATCTCTAAATAAGGTTGCCAGTGTCGGAGTGATGGAGGTTAACAGGTACTAATAAATTTGCAAGAAATGTAAGATGTTTATTTTATTGGTTATATATAACCAATAAAAGTTTAATAAGTACCTACCTATTTGCAAAATAAAGTTTAATTCTTTAGATAAAATAAAACGTTTTATTTTATCTGAAATGAGTGCATTCCACGAAGTAAGGGTTTCAACAATCAAACATTTAATTCTTTAATTCCAGGAATCTACGACAGTAATTGACTAGATAATTACCTTCTAAACTTATTCCACAGAAAATGTGATAGTGGGTTTTTCCATTTTGTAGGAAGGTCCAAGTGGCGTATTCAAAATTCTTAACACTTCACTAAAAGTAGGTACTTCAGTTGCAAGTTGCAGTTTATCGTGTATACTAGTGTTATGGAAAATTTGGAAGTGATGTGTAAACGCCGAAAAATTGGTCCTTTAACAGTTAATGAAAAAACATTAATATTTAATTGTTTTAAATCATTTACAGACAAACGTTTATGTGAAAGGGTTGATGAGACCGTTGAGTTAGTTAGCAGTACACTTGGTGTTGGGAAATCTACGATTTACAGAGTTATTAAAGAAGAGAAATGTGGTAGTTTTCAAATGCCACGTAATGCTCCAGGGAAACCAAAATTTCAAATAGATTATCATTTTAAAAAGGACTTCGACGGAAAGTGCATGAATTCTTCTTTAGACAAGAATTTCCAACATTGGATAAAGTTCTTGTCTCAGTTCGAGATGATAAGGATTACCCAGAAATGAGTCGAAGTACGTTATGGAAACTTTTAAAAGAAATAGGCTTCCGCTGGAAAAAGAATTCCAGAAAGTCTATTTTATTCGAAAGAAGCGATATTGTCATATGGAGAAGACATTTTCTAAGAACCATAAAGGAAATGAGAAACCAAAAAAGAAAAATATTTTATCTTGATGAAACATGGATCAACGAGGGTCATACACCAAATAAATTTTGGTAGGATGAAATTGTTACAAGTCAAAGGCACGCTTTTGTAAATAACTTATCTACTGGTTTAAACCCACCATCAGGAAAGAAACGCAGGCTGATAATAGTACACATTGGCAGTTCAGACGGTGTTGTTGAAGGTGGTTTATTAACTTTTGAATCAACTCGTACCGGTGACTACCATGAAGACATGAACGCTGATGTCTTTCAAGAATGGTTCGAACAAATAATAGATCTTCTTCCTAAGAACTGTGTAATAGTAATGAATAATGCAAGTTATCCAGACTTATAGAAGGACTGCCCACAACCAAGTGGTTAAAAAAAGACTTGCAGAATTGGCTGAGTTCAAAAAATATTACGTACCATCCCGGATCTATAAGAAAGGAACTTTATTCGTTGTGTGCCCTTCATAAAGAAAAATTTAAAAAATGCAAAATTGATGAAATTGACAAAAATCGTGGAATGACAGTACTTAGATCCCCACCATATCATTGTGAATTAAACCCGATTAAACTGGTATGGGCACAGATAAAGAGTGAAGTTTCAAGAAAAAATACCACTTTTAAAATTCATAATGTTAAACAGTTGTTTTTGGAGGCCGTAAATAATGTAAAACCTAAAAACTGGGAAAAGGCAATAAATCACACTATTAAAGAAGAGGAAAAAATGTGGAAGCTGGACAGTACTACTGATAAAATGATCGAGCCAGTTATTATAAATCTTGGTTCTGAAAGTTCATCTTCTGAATCGGATTTGTATTTGTAACAAGTAGCTGTAGGTTTTATATTAATATTTTTATTCATCTATTTAACATACCTAGACGGTTTTAAAAACTCTTTTTCTCTTTTGTAATTTTTAAAAATTAAAAAAAATGTGAATTTTTTAAAATCCTTTTTAATGTAGGCCAGTCAGTTCTACTAGTAATTAATAGTAAGTAATTAATAAGATACAAGTGGCACAGAGAGCGATGGAGAGGTCAATGTTGGGCGTATCACTCAGGGACAGAGTTTCGAGTCAGATAGTAAGGAGAAAAACTGGTGTGACGGACGCAGTTGAAAGAATTACAACCCTGAAATGGAACTGGGCAGGACATGTTGCTAGGGTCAGAGATGGAAGATGGACAAAGAAAATTTTAGAGTGGAGGCCTAGACACGATGCTTATCGTAGTCGAGGACGTCCTCCAACAAGGTGGTCGGACGATTTAAAGCGCATCCAGTCTAACTGGATTCAAGTTGCTCAAGATCGGATGCAATGGAATTATTTACGGGAGGCCTATGTTCAGCAGTGGACGCAAAATGGCTAATGATGATGATGATGATGGGTCAGTTCTAATATAGAGTGTAATAAAAGAGGTCACTTTTGTCTACATACACATAACACTTTATAACACTGAAATAATTCATTTATTTTTTACAATTATTCAAAGTAATTTTTCAATTAATCTTGAGCACGCTTATGGAGTGGTCGGAGATACCAGTTAAAATTATGCTAATTACTCTCTCTTTCATAAAAATAAACTATAGCATGAAGCAAATTTTCACCTCTAAAAGCCTCACCCTACCTCTCAAAATTCGACTTCTGAAATGTTATGTTTTCCAGGTTTTGTTATATGGAATGGAGGCGTGGACAATGACCGCAACATTGATGAAAAAAGTAGAGGCCTTTGAAATGTGGGCTTACCGACGTATACTACGTATATCCTGGACTGAGCACGTGACCAACGAAGAGGTACTAGGCCGGATAGGTAAAGAGAGAGAGAGAGGTAGGAATAAGTATAAAGAAAAAAAGTTGGAATACTTGGGTCACGTTATGAGACATAGAGTACTACAGCTGATCGTTCAAGAAAAAATAGACAGCAGAAGGGGTCCAGGTAGGAAAGGACACTCGTGGCTCCAAAACTTGCGGCAATGGTTCGGATTGTCATCTGCTGAACTATTCAGATCTGCCGTAAACAAAGTCAAAATAGCCATGCTGATTGCCAAAGTTCGGAACGGACAAGGCACATGAAGAAGAAGAAATGAGCTGTGTATCACTTAACACTGAGCGGCACAACCAATCTGCTAGATCAACCCGTTCAAAATTAATTAAAATAATACATCGTCGCGTCGCCTCAAAGCAACAGTAGGATAGGTCAAATAATGTAGTTTCGAGAAAATCGCAATTGAAATTTTTACGAAACTTCTTTACTTAATAACTTTTTTATATTTGAATGGATTTACATGAAATTTTGTTTGAGTACATAACTTTACAGGCCTTACATTAATATTTCTAGTAATTCATAAAAAGTGAAAAATAATTGAAAAAAAAAGTTACTTTTCCTACTGTTGCCCTAAAAGTTAATCTCTTTTTTTTTTAAGATATCCGTAAATGTGTGTAATATAAACTTATGTTGTATTAAAGTTTTGTTTAATATTTTACACATTTTATTAAAAAAGACAAAACAATTTTGTTGTTCAATAATTATATTCGATAAATTATAACCTCAACAAGCATGTTTTCCGACAATTTTAAAACTTGACAACAGAAATGACAAACAAAAGAATAAAAAATTAATCATATTCAGTTGTGGTCACATCGGCTGCAGATAACGATCTGAAAAAGTCATGGTGTCTCTTTCGTATTAAATTATCGTTGGATAAACTCATTAAATCATTCTTTTTTTTTAATCAGAATCGGTGGTGCTTGCTCATAGGCAAGCATTAAAGTTGGCTTTTCTCTCTGGCTTCTTAACTTTTTGTTTATATTGATAAAATCAAATTCTTCCTGTTTGAATGAAGTCTTATAGACAATTTTTCCAGGTTCGCCTTTCTTGACTTTAATCCATTTAATGTTGTTGATTAAAACTCTTTGGCCGTTTTCATTAACAGTAAAATTCGCCCACTTGTCTATTTTTTTTCAATCAAAAAAATCTTCAGTTGATATCACACTAACGTTACATGACTTAGCTTTCTTTTTAGCTGACTTTGCAATTGATTTAGGTGACCAATTCAGATGGAACATAAATTGGACCATTTTTAAGTATTGTTCTTTCCTTTTCGATACATGAGTGCATTAAGTCACCTTCGTTTTCTGTGTGACCAACAATAAGGTATTTATGATCTACTTCCTCTATATTATACTTTTCTACAGTGTATAAATACATACACATAAGAACTTTATTTTTATTTCGAGCTATACAGTTGTCGCTGTAGAATACCACTTTTTTGCCAATGCCATATTTTTTAGGAACTGGAAAACACAACTTGATATTTCATTGGCTCCTCGTTTAGCTTCACCTTCATACCACACATAACAGAATTCACATATTTCTTTTATATTGAATGTTTAACAAACGGCCTATTATCATTTAAACATTTCTCCTTGTACAACCTATACATAACGCTTAATTTAAGAGATCCCTCCAGAAATTCTCTTTTTGTGGAAATCCTACAATAATCCTTCTTTTCTAGTAAAGCTATTTATGTGTTTTATTACAGCATTAACCTTCAGCCAGGCGCGCCGCAGTAATTTGCTGCGTAAACTCAATATTTCTAGGTAAAGTGTTAACGGGATACGCTATGTACGAGATATTTTTAAAATTCCCTTATCGGTTAATCCCTAGTCGGTACCCATCATTGTCTTGTGAAATCCAAATCCAATTAGTTAGTTATCGTACTTTATTGTGAATAGTACATCGAGGCAGACAATTGCTGCAAGGCGCCTAGTAGTAAAATTCGCGCAATTTTTTTTTTGAAATAACTAATATAATATATATATTTTTCGAGAAATTGAAATTTTATTGGTAAGTAAAATTGTTAATAATATAATTATTTAAAAGAATTAATAATATATATGAAACATATTAGATTATTGTAGAATTCTATATTATAACATATTTTATAATTTTAGATTACGCCATGTAAAAATCCAAAGGAACTGTTAACCCAAGCACAAATAAAGGAAATTCTTAATAATATGACATATGTTCAAGATGAAACAGATGAAATATTGAAAAGTGATAGTGATTTGCATGAACAACAAATTGAGGCGAACCACGACGATATATGTTCAGAGCAAAATATGTCAGATGAGGAGGAATGGTTTTACGAAAACGTTAAAGATACATTTATTGGCAAGGATAAAACAAGTAAGTGGCATAAAACTTCTTTTGCCACATCTAAGACAAAACAATAAAATTTAATGAGAGTACCATCGGGATTAAAAGGAACTGCACGTCAAATAAAAACAGAAATTGATGCGTTTTTTACTATTATCAATATTGATATGGTTGATGAAATTCTAATTTTTACCAATTTATATATAAATGAACATAGAGATAAAACGCAATATTTGAAAGATAGAGATTGCAGGAATGTGGACAGGAGTGAGTTATTAGCCTTTTTTAGACTCCTTTGTTTGATTGGCATAAAGCACGGCAATCACACAAATGTGATGGAACTTTGGGAAAAAGATGGCACAGGGATTGATATTGTTCAAGCAGTAATGAGCTGCAAACGTTTCCTATTTATTGCACGTTCATTGAGATTTGATGATAAACATACAAGGAGTGATAGATGTAAAATAGACAAGCTGTCGGCCATTAGATCGTTTTTTGACAGATTTATAAAAAATTGTAGGAACTCATATACAATTTGTCAGAGTATACAACAATTGATGAAATGCTTCATCCCTTTAGAGGTAGGTGTAGCTGGATACATTATATACCCAACAAACCTGCTAAGTACGGGATAAACATGTTCGCGTTATGTGATGCTCAAACATTTTATACCGCCAATTTAGAGATATATTGCGGTAAACAGTCAAGTGGCCCATACGACGTATCAAATTCGGACTTTGACGTTGTAAAACGTCTAATAGAGTCAGTAAAAATGACAGGACGAAACTATTAGGACGAAACAGGACGTTATCTAGATATTTGCTGCAGAAGAAAGTTACTATGCTTGGGACGCTAAAGAAAAACAAAAAACAAATTCCTCAAGAATTTCTTCCACACATATCAAGGGCAGTTTAATCTAGCATATTTGAATTTCAAAAAGATTATATGATTACCTCTTAGGTGCCGCGTAAAAGTAAGTCAGTCATATTATAATCATCTATGCACAACGAAAGTACAGTTGACATGGATACTAAGAAACGACAGTTGAATTTAGATTACAATAAAACAAAAGGAGGAGTTGATACTGTAGATAAATTATGTCTACCATACAATGTTTCACGAATTAGTAAAAGATGGCACTGTGTTAGATTCTATAATTTAATGAATATTGGAAGCATAAATGCTTTTGTTCTACATTCCGCTGCAAATTCTGGAAAATCACTCAAAAAGAGACATTTTCTCAAAAACCTTGCAATGAACTTGATGAAAGAACACCTTGCTAAACGTGGTAGATGCTGCAGTTGTTACAGTGAAAAGTTTTTTTCTGTACAATTTATTAAAATTAATAATTAATAGTTAAATTAATAAAGCGTTCTCATTTTTTGACAAAATAAATAACGATACAGTTAATCAATAATTAAAAACGTTGAAAACAATAAGAAACTACATTACAGCAAATTGCTGCGGCGCGCCTGATGATGTAATTATCATACAACTTTTAATATGAATGTAATAGTAGAACTGTGGTAAGATTTCTGAAGATAATAAATATTGTGACTGCAAGCCGCATAATACTCGCATAATCAATGACAAATATTCGCAATTCGGCAATAACTAAATTCAGTGGGATGTGCGTTAGATAATTTAGTGTTGCATTAATATTTTGTGACCAAAACGCGTCAACGACAAAATACAACAGTAGCATATGTATATTGTATTAGTGTTGCATTATAACATATGAGTTTAAGAGAATTAAGCTACACAAGGATATATTGTAATATTATGAAAAACGTATTTCACCTTTTATTTACACTCAACAGAAGGGTTTATTTCCAATCATTTGAAACGGTTATCACAAAAATCTTTTTTTTTTACATATCCTACTGTTGCTTTGAGGCGACGACATACATTAAAAGCAGCTGCTCAGGGTCATTGTGATGGCAGTATTGAAAGCAATACTGACAAGAACAACGACACCACTAACTAGTGATAAAGAACATTATGGATAAGGCTGCAGAACACACAAAACCTTTGGCACTGATATTTGTTGACTACGAGAAAGCATTTGATACAATAAAACAGCCCAAATTTTTAAAAGTTTTGACTAAATTCTGAATAAACCATCAATACACCAACAAAATATGTTTAAAACAAATATATTTACCAAAATGCCGCGGGTTACAAAAATTTGTATACAAAAAAAATAGAGCCAGGATACACTGTCTCTCTGAAGCTATTTACGAGACTTTTAGAACGTACTTGCAAGAAGGCAGATTTGAAACTCAGTTATTTGAGATTTGCAGATGGCATCGTCCTTATAGCTGATCGTAAGGGAGATTCAATGGTAATGTTGAAAAATTGTATCATGCTTTCTTGGAGGTTGGACTTGAGATTAACATGAACAAGGTACAAATCATAATTAATCTGGTGCTAAACCAAAATAATGCTGTTAACCAAAGGGATATTGTGCAGATTGTACCGTATAAGTACTCTGGACATAAAATTATGTTGCGCAGAGATAAAGAGACATATGAGCTCCCATGTCGTATATGATTAACGTGGACAATGTATGGTAAATTAAAAAATGTATTTAAATCGGTCCCACCCATATACCGCAAAAGCAAAAGCTTTAATCAATATGCACTACCTTTACTCATGTATGTAGCGGGAACAATAGTACTTACAAAAAAGGTAGTGGATAAGATTCGTGTGACTCAGAGAGCTATGGAGCGCCGCATTTTGGGTGTCTCTTTGTGAGAACGAATCTCAAACGAAGGAATACGAGGAAGAGAAGAAACAACAGACGTGATCGAAAAAAAAGCCATACTAAAATGGAATTTTTGGTCGAGCCACACAAGACAGAGACAGATAGAAATAGTTAAGGAATACCTATGTCTAGTAGTAGACGCGTACTATTGACGATGATAATTGAAATTATTATTAAATTTATCCATTTTAAATCATAAGGAGTATTAAAAGTAATAAAATATCCAAGAGAAGCTGTAGTTTACATTTTATTTTCTTGTTGAAAAAGTAAATAATAAAACAGGTTTTAATCATAATTGATAATAAAGCATATTATACAAAAATAATAAATAAATTATCTCCAAACAAATACTATGCACAAATTGATTAAAGCTTTACGTATATTTTTTAACATCAAATAACACAACAAAACATTCAACTTTAACAAGTTGACTGCTACGGCGGTCACGTACTGCAGTCGACTGAATTTTCGTTTTGTATTTGCCAATGGTTATATGTACTTACATAGATTAAATTTGCCACATATTACGACAGCTGTACCATCTGAGCCTCCCGTATCACTGTGAGTTTTACAAGTTAAATTAATGTTTTTTAATATTTTATTAATAATAATTGTAAAACTCGCAAAATCTTAATTCCCGTCATTAAATATTTTTTTATTGCAAACATGGAACAGCCATAACAAACAAAAAAAAAAATAAAATACAGTACATAAAAAATATTTTGAATAGAATTATTTTACATATAGATTATAACATTCTAGGCAATAAAATTTTTTTTATTTCAAATCCTTTATAAAAGGTATATAATAAAATGCCCAAACGGGCTATCACAATTACATTACAGAACTTTTTCGGAATGTTAATTCCATCATCAGTGTAAACGTTCCGTAAACATTCCGAAAACGTTCTGTAATGTAATTGTGATAGCCCGTTTGGGCATTTTATTATTATGCCTTTTATAAAGGATTTAAAATAAAAAATTTTATTTTAAATAATAGCTGCATAGCACCTACTCTCTTCAAAATATATCTAAATGAGGCACTCTCACTGTGGAGAAGAAAGTGCTGCAATATGGGCATCCCAATCGAAGATGATAGATTGTACACGATACATTTCGCTGATGACCAAGCCATTCTAGCTGAAGACGAGAGTGATATAAGCTACATGCTTAGAAAACTGGAAGATGAGTACACCAAATGGGGCCTCACAATTAATATACAAAAAACTGAGTACTTAGTTGTAGGAGAACAACCAGAAAGCCTACAAATAGAAATGGGAACTATAAAACCAACAGACAATTTTAAGTACTTGGGAGTCCAAATAACATCAAAAGCAGGAAGTAGCGAAGAAATACATTCCAGGATTGGCCAAGCAAGATCAGCCACCAGACAGCTACACGGACTATTATGGAATAAAAAAATAGCAAAAGAAAATAAAAGAAGAATTTATAAAACAATAATAGAAAGTATTGGACTGTATGGCGCCGAACTCTGGGAAATAAACCAAAGAAACAAATCAAAAATTAAGACCATGGGAATGAACTACTGGAGACGATGTTGCCAGCTCACTAGACTAGATAGGGTGAGAAACGAAGATATTCGGAGAGAAATGGAAATCGATCTTGACATAATAGACACAATCGAAGCCAAAAGACTTAACTGGTATGGACACCTTCAGAGAATGCCGGAAAATAGATGGCCAAAAAAAATAGAAGAATGGACTCCGCCAACTAGAAGAAAACGAGGTAGACCAAGACGATCCTGGAGAGACGATGTCGACGATGCAATGACCGCCAGAGATCTAACAACTGAAGATTGCTTCGACAGAAAACGCTGGAAATTAGGATGCGAGAAGCGGCGCCAGCTGTAGAAGACTCGCTTGTTATATATAAATAAAAAATTTTGTGATATATGGTATACACTACAGCCAGCTACAGGAACTTAGTTTCCTTGTGGATTCTAAGCAATGATTAGACCCGCCCTCATATTTATAGTTGTAGTATTAACTTCCGTAACGTATTTACTTATATGTATTATTATTTTTTCCATCCCTTGTCTCTATTCGGATTGCCGAATATAGGCCTCTCCTAATTCACAATATCGTGGTCTTTTGGCTTTATATGGCCGCTAATTCCCGATTTCTTTATTTCATCGGCCATCCGCAAGACGTTCGTTATGTCCAGCCCATTTCCATTTCAGTTAGCTGCCTGTTCGACAGCATCTTTTACTTTTGTTCTATTACGAATGTCTTCATTGGTTTTATAGTCTTTGAGTGAGATACCCAGCACCTGTCGTTCCATAGCTCTCTGAGTTTTTCTTATTTTGTCCATGTTTATTTTAGTGAATGTCCAGGTTTGAGCTGCATATGTTAGCACAGGTAGCATACAGGAATTGAACACTTTAATTCGCAGTATTTGAGGTATATTTTTATTTTTAAGTACGTATGAGAGTCTTCCGAACGCTGCTCATCTCATTTTTACAGATCTGCTTATTTTGGTAGTCTAATTTTCTTTTGATTACTTTGACATTTTGACCCAGATATGTATATTCATCTACGTGCTCTATTTCTGTCCCTTCGATGTTATGTTAAGTTTGGCTGAAATTTATTTTTCACTCCTTTTTTTAGGGATTCTGTATGTAGCTCCTCAATCATTGTATTCAGTGCATTCCACGTATTGGCTATTAGTACTACGTCAACTGCGTATCTAAGATGGTTCTAGTATCTTCCGTTAATCCTCCTCCTCAGTCCTAATCCCTTTTTGGGATATGGTGACTTCCCCTAGGTCTTTTTCCTTCAACTCTACTCTCGACTATCAGTTTTTCCATTATACCTATTCTTCCCGCAATGCGTCCAAAATACTGCAAATATCTCTGTTGTATTTGTTTAAGCAATCTATCCTTTACCTTAAGTTGTTCTAATATCGATACGTTAGTGCGATGATCAATCTAGGATATTCTCATATATGTGGCTAAAGAAAAAACCAGCGCTCTTACCAGCCTTAGTTTTGTGTGTATTGTTATGCTATAATTTTTTCAAATTGCTACCAGTTTCATCATTGCTATTTTAGCAATAGTCAACCTTCTACGTATTTCTCTGTCACAACCTCCGTCATCTGTTTTTAGTAACCCCAGGTATATAAAAGTATTTACTACTTCAAAGTCCCCAATTTCTTTTAAAGATTATTCCGAGCTCTATCTACTATCATGATCTTTGTCTTACCCCGATTTAGCTTTAGTCCATATGTTTTGCTTTTTTCCTTCAAACATTTCATTGTGTCTTTCATTTCTTCTTGATTTGCCGCAATTATTAAAGTGTCATCAGCATGTAGTACCTCTTGCATAATGTGTTCGCCGTAGATATTAAACAGAGTTGGCGAGATTATGCATCCCTGCCTAATACGTGCCTCTGTTATTATGTGTCTATAGAGTTCTAATTAGTTGAATTAAATGGTGGGGTGTTCCCATTTCCGCTAGTATGGACCATAGCTGCTGCCATTTGACTTTACCGAAGGCCTTTGTGTAATCGACAGAGCACATAAGCATAGGAGTATTGAATTCACGAGTTTTTTCGATTAGCTTCCTGACATTATTGATGTTTGCTCGTGTGCCTTTTCCTGGGGCAAATACTCCTTGTTATTCTGATATCTGAGGCAACATAAAAGTTATTAATCTTTCATGTATTACATAAAGTAGAAACTTGCTTGCATGGGATATTAGGGTTACCGTTCTGTAGTTGCTGCAATCTAGCGGAGTTTCTTTTTTGAATATTGGGATAAAAGTGGATGTTGTCCAGTCGTTGGGTCACTCTCCGATTTCCCAAATTTTTTTGCAGATCATATGCATTTACTCCAACATTTCGAGTCTCTTTTAAAACTTCTGCGGTGGTCTCGTCTGCGCCAGGATATTTTTTATTTTTCAACTTATTGATTGCTTTTTCTACCTATGACTTTAGAATCTTTGGTTCTCTCTCTGCAATGAAATCATCGTGATTTGCATTCTGGGGATCATTTGCATATGAACCTTGACAATATTTTCTTCATACTTCCGTAATCTCTTTCTCGTCATTTATAATATGTTAAATGTAAGACAATATGTTTAATGTAAAAATAATATGTTAATATGTAAAACATGTCTTTCATTTGTTTTTAATTAATATGTAGTCGATTTGGTTCTTGTATTCTCCATTTGGGCTGGTCCACATCGATAAATGACGGCGACGGGTATGATGTTTGAACATTTTGTTTACAATGGCCAAACTGTTTTCGGTTGCAAAATCTATTAAGCGTTCGCCTCGGCTGTTTCTAACACCTAACCTATAGTTTCCTACATTTTGGATGTCATCATTTCTTGTTTCTCCTACCTTAGCCTTGAAATCGCCCATGATTATGAGTGCTTCTTTAGATGGAATATTTCTTACTGTGTCTTCAATAATGAAGTATACGTCTTCCTCATCACTGTCTAACGCGTCTAAGGTTGGCATGTAGACCTGAAGAATGTGCATTTTATTTGGTGATGCTAGTAAGGTTATTTTCCTTATTATTTTCCCTGTCAATTGACTTAAAGGTATCTTCTAACGCAGCTGTAAATAATTTTGGAGATATTGTATCTCCTTGTCTTACTCCTCAGTTGATTTTTACTGGTCTTGTTTCGATTTTATTACCCAATGTCACTATCATTTTGGCTTGTTTGTAAATATTATGTATTAGTATTCTGTAGCTGGAGTCGATCCAGTTGTTGACTAATGCTTCTACGCTATTAAAAGCTTTTTCATAATATATAAAACTAGACATAATGAAAGATTGTATTCATTAGTCTTTTCTATTAGGATTTTTAAAGTGTATAGATTTGTAGTGTATAGAAAGGTACAGGTACTGTCTTCTTCTTCTTCTAGTTCCATGACCGCTATCGATCGTTGGATATCATGTTGGCTACCATATTCGCTATCGTGACTTTATTGACAGCAGCTCTAAATAACGATGTAGTTGATTTTTCATACCATTGCCTTAGATTTTTCAGCCATGATGTTCTTCTTCTACCAGGACCACGATTACCTTGGATCTTTCCCTGAATGATCAGATGTAAAAGATCATATTTTTCAGGGTGTCTCATAATATGACCGAAGTATTCCAGCTTGCGTTTCTTTATTATATTGACCAGTTGTGTTGTTTAGTTCAGCCGTCTAAGGACCTCCTCATTTCTAACTCTGTCGACCCAGCTTATTTTCAGTGGTCGTCTGTATACCCACATCTCAAAGGCTGTCAAGCGTTTAAGCATAGCCTCAGTTAGGGTCCACGCTTCTACTCCATACAGCAGGACAGGAAAGATGTAGCAAGATATCATACGAACTCTAAGGTCAATGCTAAGATCATGACTGCAAAGTACGTTTCTCATTTTTACAAAGGCAGCTCGGGCTTGTTCTATTCGGCTTTTAATTTCTGCGGTTGGATCCCAGCTCTCATTAATATTACTGCCGAGATACACGAGTTTCTCTACTCTGTCCAGTGTGGCATCTCCGACTTTTATACCGTCATCATGTATATAATTTTGTTTGTACTCTCTATTTCTCTCTCTCTCTCTCTCTCTTTCTCTCTCTCTTTCTTCAATTATGACTCCACGGAGGGAGTGTAGTGATCATGCAGGTACTGTGTACCCTTTGTACCAGCCTTTGTACCCTTTTCTAAATCCGGCTTGTTCTACTGGTTGATATCCGTCAAATTTAATTGTTAACCTGTTTGTAAACGTTTTGTAAAGTTGTGAAAGAAGTGAAATTGGTCCATAATTTTTCAGGTCTGTGGTGTCTCCCTTTTTGTGTATTAGTATTGTTTTAACAGTATTTCATTGTTCAAGTATGTTGCCTTGGAATAGACATTTATTAAATAATATTTTTAAATATACTACGTATTATATACAATGTATTTATTATACTTGCAGTTTAATATTATAATAGAGTATAACGCTTAGATTTTGAGGTTTTGTTAGTTCTGCTTTTATATATAGTGCAGTGACTAATTGCTTTCGATAATTTAAGCAGAACATATATTCTTCTTCTTGTCGTAGCACTACAACCTGTGGTGTGCCTTGGCTGACTGCCCAACTCGCTTCCATCTATCTCTTCAATATCTCTCTCTATTTCTCTCTCTCTCTCTTTCTCTCTCTCTTTCTTCAATTATGACTCCACGGAGGGAGTGTAGTGATCATCGTCATGTCGTATATTGTTCGCTTCCAAAGATCTCTGTCTCTTGTCATTTCTTTTAACACATGCATAGGTCTTTTGCAAATCCCTGTAATTTGATCGATTCATCTTGTTGGAGAGCTTTCTCGTGGTCTTCGTCTTCTACTTTCCTTGGATAATAAGTCTTTGCATGTTTTCTGTATCTGCTCTCATAACGTGTCCAAAAAATTTTAATTGTTGGAGGTGGACTTTGCTAGATAGCCGTTTGCTGACTTAAACTGACTTTTTTTGATTAGCTCATTTAAAATTAAAATATTTGTCCAATGGTTCGTTACATTCTTTTCCAACAGAACATTTTAGTAGCGTCTATCTTACTTTGTTCGCTTTTAGTAGGGTCCAAGATTCACAACCGTATGTCAGTGTTGGGAATATTAAGAAGTAGATCAACCTTATTTTTAGAGAAATTCACCTCGTGAAATCTTAGAATGCTATCATATTTTGGCCATCTTTCCTACGGCAAATTTTACTAGATCACATCTACATTTTATTTCTTCCTGCAGCTTACAACCTCAAACCGGTCAATCATGGTTATGTATGGATAATTATTATGTAGGCTATCCACTACACTACACATCTTTGTCTTTGATACGTTTAACTGCAAACCAAATATTTGCCTTTCGTTTTCAACCATCTCGAATAATCATTTATTATAGTTGGGTCAGTAAGTAAAAACAGTGTTCTTAAATCTGACCACATGTTATTTCTTAATTGTATTTATGCTTGTCCCAAGGGCCTTCTCCCTATAGGGACTTTCAGAACATATCGCATGTATAAAAATTTATTTTGACCAATTTTTATTCACATTTCACCTTGGAGGTACCCTCCCTCTTACCGCGTACTTAAATTAATAATGCTTTGTTGGGTCTTGTCTCGCAATGAAATGACTAACCTAGTACGCTCTATCGCCCTTTGACCCACATGGATCTTTTGCACTGTTCTCTTTTTATTGGTCAACGTTTCCGCTTACCAAAGCCATCTAATTAAGATAAAAGAAAAAATGTTTCGGCTCCGTAATTTAACACTGGCAAAACACACTGAATAAAGGTTTTTCATTTGAGACATATTGGTATGTCTGTTGATTTTAAAATGTAGTTTAACTTGTGTTAAAACTAAATATATGATAGTTAGCAAACAAAATTATATACATGATGACGGTATAAAAGTCGGAGATGCCACACTGGACAGAGTAGAGAAACTCGTGTATCTCGGCAGTAATATCAATGAGAGCTGGGATCCAACCGCAGAAATTAAAAGCCGAATAGAACAAGCCCGAGCTGCCTTTGTAAAAATGAGAAACGTACTTTGCAGTCATGATCTTAGCATTGACCTTAGAGTTCGTATGATATCTTGCTACATATTTCCTGTCCTGCTGTATGGAGTAGAAGCGTGGACCCTAACTGAGGCTATGCTTAAACGCTTGACAGTCTTTGAGATGTGGGTATACAGACGACTACTGAAAATAAGCTGGGTCGACAGAGTTAGAAATGAGGAGGTCCTTAGACGGCTGAACCAAACAACACAACTGGTCAATATAATAAAGAAACGCAAGCTGGAATACTTCGGTCATATTATGAGACACCCTGAAAAATATGATCTTTTACATCTGATCATTCAGGGAAAGATCCAAGGTAATCGTGGTCCTGGTAGAAGAAGAACATCATGGCTGAAAAATCTAAGGCAATGGTATGGAAAATCAACTACATCGTTATGTAGAGCTGCTGTCAATAAGGTCACGATAGCGAATATGGTAGCCAACATGATATCCAACGATCGATAACGGTCATGGAACTAGAAGAAGAAGAAGTTTAACTTGTCGAAGTTATAACAACATTTAAGTCTATATTGAATATTTTTCTCTATGCGACTCTCTTGGCCCAGCTATTTCTGTTCATGCGTATATATCTTCGCTAACTACAAGATTTGTCATCATGTATTCCTTAAAAATATTTATTTTCAATCCCCCTTTTACCGAGAAAAGCTGGAGTTGATTTAAAAGTTCTTTGGCCTCATCTATCCTATCAGCTATTTGCAGAATATACTCTGGACATTTAAGTTTTTTTTCGTCTATATTTATGCCCTTGTAGTTCAGTTTTGCCCTTCTACACATATATTCCGAAAGTGTAGTGAACAGTTTCGATGATATGGTGTCCCCCTCACGTACTCAGTAAATTCGGCATTCTGCCAAGGCTTCCAACATTTTTTATAACTAAGTATATAGTTTATACAAAAAATATTAAAGTTAGTGGTTTATATTATTGAATAAATTTTTGAAGATTTTGTTCACAAAATTGGGCAATATGTTTTATGGCAAAATGTAAATACATAGTTTTATGTTGTTTTATAAAAAATGCATTTTTAAAATCAGATAATTTGTTTAAATAATAATTTCTTATTCAGGCTGAATGAAACCAAAGGCCTGTCATGTTGCTTTTGGGTTGATAAAGCTGTTAAATAACATACTTTAAACTTTAGCCCGGAATTACAAATCAGCTTATAATAAACACCAAGCAACATTCACTTTATATAATTTATCCACCTTTGGGAAATAGGGAAAATGACATATATCGAAGGGTGGATACCTTTCTCTGTGAAATGAGGGTGCGAAGAGACGTCAAATTTACAAAAACCCTTTTAAGGTTACGTATGAATATAAAATGTAAGTAGATGAGTTTTTGCTAAGCCTGTGGTAGACTGTGTAGGTATATTAAATTAGTTTCGAGATGTCTATAAGTACACTGTTAAAAAGAGTTTACTTATTTTGAATTTTTCTTGATAGCATAACAAGATCGATTTATATTCAACGTATTTTTATATTTCTTACTTGTATGATTAAGTCGTTAAGAACTGTAAAATTGCAACTAACAGTAAATTTAACACCTCGTATTTTTAATACACATACAAATATACGACAAACTTCTAGTAGGGAATATAAATAAATCTTGTCTCGATGGTGTTGAAAAACTTGACGGCAGACCTGTTTTAGATCGCATTACAATTTTAGACTAACAATGTCTTTTTTGTGAGGGAATAACTGTTGATGAGTAGTTTGGTTTCCGAAATGATATGAGTTAACTCGGTAGGCTCTTTTTTGCATGCAAATACTCTTACACAAGAGCATTGAGGAAAATTAGTTACGTGTGTTTTATAGATTTTGAAAACGCCTTTGATAGAGTACCATACTCACTACCATTTTAATTGGCCTGCATTTGCGTGGACTGCATTTGTCTATACACGTATGACATTAGATTGCTCAAAAATCTTTTCTACAATCAGACCGCTTGTATTAAGGTAGATCAAAGGTCTTAGCTTAAGTTTAAGTTAGCAGCTTTTGAGATATGGTTAAATAATTGTCGCACAGGTGATAATATCGGTGGTGAAATTATTAATACCATTAGATATGCAGAGGATATCATCATAATAACAGAAAGCCCTTTAGAAGACCTTTAAACCTTGTTTAACGCTTTAAACAACGACATTACTTACATGCCGGTACTCTATTAATTGATGGATGGTAGAACATGGTTGAAACTACTATGTATTGTTGAATGGAGAACTCAATTCTATTATTGCAGTTGTTTGACAGTAAACGGGAAGTTCTTAAGGAGATAGATTTGATCCAATGAAGAAGAGATATGTGTGTGATTGTTTGTTAAATGAAAGTGATGTAATATACCACTGTGTTAATAAAAGCCTTATCTCTTGCCGTACAGCTCCACCATAGGCCGATCAGATCCCAGCATATTCTAGTCTAAGCCGCAGATTCATCTAGAATTTTAAACTGCTGCGTTAGACTTTTTGTTTTCTGTACACCGAGCTGGGGCTCGATCCCACATCCACTGAACCATTTGACAGTGAAGCGAATGAGAGGCAGCCGCACAGCCCACTGAGCTATCTGACCGACTCACGTTTATACATACAACTAATATTGCATATTGTCAGAGGAATGATTAACTAATTATAATTGTTTTTATGGCTACTCTGATCAAATATGGGTTTCAACTAAACAAGCGTATATCGTCGCCTCAAAGCAACAGTTGGGTATGTAAAAGCAAATGATTTTTGTGATAACAGTTTCAAATGATTGGAAATAAACCCTTCTGTTGAGTGTAACACTAAGATAAATAAAAAGTGCAATACTTTTTTCACAATATTACATATCCTTGTGTAGCTTAATTCTCTTAAACTTATATGTTATAATGCAACACTAAGACAACATACATATCCTACTGTTGTATTTTGTCATTGACTCGTTTTGAACACAAAATATTGATGAAACACTAAGTTGTCTTACACACATCCCACTAAATTTAGTTATTGCCGAATTGCGAATATTTGTCTTTGATTATATTATGCGGCTTGCAGTCACAATATTTATTATCTTCAGAAACCTTACCACAGTTCTACTATTACATTCACATTAAAAGTTGTATGGCGAGAATAAAAATGAATAATTCAACCTCAGCCAATTTAAGTTATAAAACATATGAAATATCTAGTAGAAGTCAACATTTAGTATATCTGGCCAAGAAAAATAATACTGAATTGCAAACAGGAATTTATTTATTTAACAGGAAATAGGTAAGTTATAAAGAACAGGAAATAGTAAGATCCTGATTTTGTTCCCAATGATGAAGAAGTAAGGGATTATGAAAAGACTCATAATTTAACACAAGTACAAATAGGTATTCAAAAAGCTGTGAACGAATATAAAAAATCTTGGAGGAGATACTAGAAACGAACCAGCTTCCCAAAAATAGAAAACAGTTGAATAATATGGGGTCATATCATATTTCATCAATATAGGGGAAAAACAAAAAAACAAAACATCAATTTTCTGGCAAGGAAGATTAGGTTTTAAAGATTTTTTAGGTTTAGATTTCCAGATTAGGTAAAATGCATAAAACAAAATCTCTACTGCCATCTTGTGGCAAGACATGTTTATTTAAATGCTATGTGAAGTTTTCCGAAATTAATAGACAAGAGTTATTTAACGCCTACTACCATCTAGCTGATAAGCATCTCCAAAGAGAATTTCTATCTCGGAATAGTGAAAATCTACCAAAAATCCTGTAAAACACTACAAAAAGAACAGCCTATATATGCGCCTACTTTTTAAACCTAAACAACCAAAAACTTTGGGTCTGCAAATTATTCTTCAGAAATACTTTAAATATGTCCAATTGTTCTGTTGATACTACTAAAAAAAAATAAATGAATTTGGAAATTTACAAAACGAAAAAAGCACACATTTGAATCGTTCTAATAAAACAGATAGATAGATTTAGTTCTTTGTTAAACATTTAATATAAAAGAAATATGTGGATTCTGTGTGTGGCATGAAGGTGAAGCTAAACGAGGAGCCAATGAAATATCAACTTGTGTTTTTCAGTTCCTAAAAAAATATGGCATTGGCAAAAAAGTGATATTCTACAGCGACAACTGTATAGCTCGAAATAAAAATAAATGTATAATATAGAGGAAGTAGATCGTAAATACCTTATTGTTGGTCACACAGAAAACGAAAGTGACTTAATACACACATGTATTGAAAAGGAAAGAACAATACTTAAAAATGGTCCAGTTTATGTTCCATCTGAATTGGTCACCTAAACCAATTGCAAAGTCAGCTAAAAAGAAAGCTAAGTCATGTGACGTTAGTGAGATGTCAACAGACGATTTTTTTGATTAAAAAAAAAATAGCCAAGGGAGCGAATTAATGAAAATGGCCAAAGAGTTTTAATCAACAACATTAAATGGAATAAAGTCAAGAAAGGAGAATCTGGAAAAATTGTCTATAAGACTTCATTCAAACAGGAAGAATTTAATTTTATCAATATTAACAAACAGTTAAGAAGCCAGAAACGGAAACGTAGAAGGACGTAGAGGCCAAGGACGCTCACCTATCCGATGGTCAGATCAAGTACAGAAAGCCACTGGAGAGACGTTTTCCGAGTCCATGAGAGCAGCCCAAAATCGCAACAGATGGAGAGAATTGACAGCCCGCATTGTAGGGAATCACGATCCTCAGCAATGAGGAAACGACAAGAGAGAGAGAGAAGAAGCCAGAGAGAAAAGCCAACATTAATACTTGCCTATGAGCAAGCACCACCGATTCCGATTAAAAAAAAAGATTGATTTAATGAGTTTATGCAACGATAATTTAATACCAAAGAGACATCATGACTTTTCAGATCGTTCTCTGCATCCGATGTGACCACAACTGAATATGATTAATTTTTTATTCTTTTGTTTGTCATTTTCGTTGTCAAGTTTTAATTGTCGGAAAACATGAATGTTGAGGTTATAATTTATCTATATAATGATTAAACAACAAAATTGTTTTGTCTTTTTTAATAAAATGTGTAAAATGTTAAACAAAACTTCAATACAATATAAGTTTATATAACACACATTTACGGATATCGTTAAAAACAGATTAACTTTTTGGGCAACAGTAGGACAAGTAACTTGTTTTTTCAATTATTTTTCACTTTTTTACGAATTACTATAAATATTAATGTAAGGCCTGTAAAGTTATGTACTCAAACAAAATTTCATATAAATCCATTCAAATATAAAAAAGTTATTAAGTAATGAAGTTTCGTAAAAATTTCAATTGCGTTTTTCTCGAAACTATAAAACTCGGTTCACAATTTGTTGATAGCTCACTACAAGTTTAATCCTAATTAGAGAACTGAAATACAGAGAGTATAGGTAATACGATATAATAGTAAAAACCAACCTGAAACTGACGATTTAAGATGTTTTCGACTAACCCACCTTGTATCTGCCGGAATACAATACAGCGGTCAAGCTTATAATCCGATTAGGAACGTATTTTGGCTGACCAGTGTCGTATGATTGTCGTATGATAATATATGATTGAAACATTTATTTGAACTAAATAAATATATTTTTTAAATTGTATTTTTGTTTTAATAAAACTTATAATAAAATAAAATGTTTTATTCAAAAATAAAGTTTTTTGCCATTTGTAAAAGATACATTTATTTAATTAAGGGGAAAGGCACCAAATGTGTTTTAAATGTATCCATTATTTTCGAATTCGGAGAAAACTAATAAATATTTTTGAAAAATTTAAAAGCAGAATGAAAGATTACATTATTACTGAGGGTATTATATATGTGTATACTGATGTATATTACAGAAAGTCCCTGAAAACTTCTACAATGTTTATTTTATTATGTTATGCAACAGGGGTGAAAATAAAAGAGAGAATATAGTATAATTTTTAATTGAAAATATTGCATGCAAAAGAAACTTTTTATTTATTCTAATAAATATTTTATTCTGCCTTTAAATTTTTCCAAAAAGGCTTTTTAGTTTTCTCAGGATTTGAAAAAAAATCGATACATTTAAAACACATTGAACATTTTGACAGGCGACGTTTTGCGCCTTTCCCCTTTAATACCTTACGATTACAACTACTATCACTTACCTTATATAATTACGATTAGAAAACTATTCAAATTCAAAATAAATAGGATTAACTTCGGAATCCGAGTCGTCTTGAGGGTTAATAATTAGCGGTTGTGTCTCTACGGTCGCATCAATTATGTTATCAAGATCCCACATTTTTTGTTCTTCTTCTATTACATGTCTTACTGCATCTTTCCAGTTTTGTTCTGTAATGTGTTGTAAAGACTCGTATAACAATTCACGTACAGCTTGTATTTTATATGACGTATTTTTTCTAGCCACATAACTTTTCATTTGTGCCCAAATGAGTTCAATTGGATTTATTTCGCAGTGGTAGGGTGGAAGTCTAAGGACTGTGATGTTTCTCCTTTCCGCCATTTTGTTAACTACGTATTTCTTGAACTTAGATTTGTGTTGCCGGGCAATTTTTAAAAGTTCTGCTTTTACCATTCCATCTTCGTAAGGCAGGTACTTATTCCGCAGCCAGTCAAGAATATCCTGTTTTTTCCACGCAGTCGTTGGAAGTCTTTCCACTAGTGGTGAATAATAAGGTGCATTATCTAATACTATAATTGCATTTGATGGTATATGTTCAATCATCTGCACAAAATACTCTTCGAAAACATCAGCTGTCATCTCCTCGTGATAGTCTTTTGTGCTTTTGGACTGAAATTCCAACAAATCATGCTTAACAAATCCTTTTTCACTGCCAATGTGAGAAATTATTAATCTACTGCCTTTACCAGAAGGTGGGGAGATACCAGTAGACCAACCTTCCATAAAGGCTTGCCTGGAGCTTAATATATTTTTATCTGACCAAACTTTTTTTAGAGTATGACCTGAGTTTACCCACGATTCATCCTGGTAGAAGATTGGCCTTCCTTCAGCCCGGAATTTTCGTATGGATCTTAGATAATTTCTTCTCCAACATATTATCTCCTCCCGGTCAATCAAAAGTGATTTTCGGTCTGATTTCTCCCACCGGAAATTTAATTCTTTTAAAACTTGCCACAATTTAGTTCGTCCGATATGAGGCAAATCCGGATCATCTCTAACTTCTTGTAAAATTTTATTTAGGTTTGGTATTTCTTTTTTGAAAAAAAAATCCATGAATTTTCCTTCGAATACCATTTTTGGCAAATTCATCAAGTTCAATAGGCTTTTTCCCTCTCTTTAAGTTTTCGTTTGTGTTTGGGTTAGCTATACCGTGTTTTTTTCTTTCTGATAGGAACCTATATATAGTTGACTCCCCTACGCCAGTCATGTTGGCACAACTTTCGACTATGTTGCGAACAGTGTTTGTGGGATTCTGAGAAACCAGAGCATCGTGAACATTCAGGACAATAGTCTTCTCTCTTGGTGAATAGACAGACTTACTGACTGTACGCAACAGTACCGGTGTAAAACTTGATGATGTTGATGATGAAGTCATCACAAACAATCCAACAAAACGAGCACGAGCGAAAGGTACGTATATGTTCGTAGGTATATGGAATAAAAAATCACTCACGCACTGCATATAATTCGCAAAAGAAATATTCGAGACGCTAATTACTGCCGTAGAAGCGGAAACACCGACGAGCCGTAAATTACATGCGATCAAAAACGTACTAAACAAACAAATTGTTTTCGTTCGTAATAACTTCACCCTTTTAAGTTAAGTTTCGAATATAAACTAAACAGACGAGGTACGTGGCCAAATCCGGCATCTATACCCATTATATTATTAAAAATCTGGGGAATTCCATCCTAATTATCTTGCAACCGATAGTACCTTCGGATATAAATACCAGGTTTTCTAGTAAAGTGATTAAACGCGAAGATTAGTATTGAAATATCCAAAGAGATAAGGTATTCTTATTTACAAAATTGTTAATGGTTAAATTATTATTTTTATTAATATAATATAATAACCAACATTAGCCGTGAAAGTTTTAATTGTTTTTTACTAAATATATCAGTATTAAAACATTATTAATATTAATATTAATTTTAATGAATAAACACCTCAGGAACGCCTATGATGATACAAATTTTACGACCGTTTGATGATTTTGAGGCATATTTCGTGCTATCAACAATTTGTGAACAGAGAATACATTATTTGACACATCCTACTGTTGCTTTGAGGCGACGATATATCGTCTATCTATCGTGGCTATTGAATTTATACACTAAGCAACATATAGTTAACCCATATATTTACCTAAGTTACATTCCCAATTATCTGAAGGAACGTCTCTTCTAACTATCTACCAAAATCGAATACTTTTCCGAACTATCCATCAGACAGGGGACGCTTCGATGAGCGTTCTCGTTGCTACCGATCTCTCTCGTCGATCTATACTTCCCAATAGTTTTTACTTTTTATAAATTTAATTAATTTTGTAAAATTCGTAAAAGTTTGCTTTAATAATCCAAGCAAAGTTTCGAAAATTTACCTTTGAATATTACCAAAGTGTTGCGTTTGAATTTTTGCAATGTTTGTAATATTTGCCTAGACCCTTGTTTAAAATTAAAAATCATGAACAGGATGATAATAATAATATGTATTATAAATAAGATAAGAAAATTAGATCTGGTAAATTTTTTTCGTTTTAAAAGGGAGCCTATCCTGAATGCAGCCGGACTTAATAATGTTGAGTTCTTTGTAAGTATAAACTTACAAATATATTTATTTTTAAGTTTACAGCACGAAAATATCTTATCGACTAAACTTAACTTATAAAAGGTTTATATTATATACAAGTTATTATGTACTAGAATATTCTGAAGTGGTCCACCTCTATCTTTCATGTCAAAAGCGCATCGAGAATGCCCACGATAGAACATTCTAGATCCATACTTATAAAAACTGTGACATGTACCACGCATCGGAGGTGGGCTATTTAGTTACATTATGTAGACAACTCCTACTTGGTAAAAAATCCGTTTGTTTGTATGTGCGTAATTTTATATAAAATTATTGAAGCTTGGGCAGAAATTATCTAGGTTTTAAAATCCTTAAAGAATTCTTGGATTTTGACTATCGTTAAAGCTAGCATACCGTGCAGACGATTTATGTGTACATTTGCTTTGTGATTTAGCAGTTTCTTAAGACGTTTACTTTCATAATATTAGAAAAAAATCGTCCCTCACGCTCACTTACTTTTTTTTTAAGACCAGTTTTATTAATGAGAGAAGATTAGTCTATTTAGCCTGCAGCTTAAAGCTTTAATTAGGTTTAATTTATATTTGAAAGGATGACAGGAATAGTAGTTGAGAAACCTATTATAGGCCATCAGTTTCCTATACCAACTTGTGGTTAAGGTGTCATCTCCCATTCTAATGACACGGATGTCTAGGAAGGGAATTATGGGTTCCCCAAGTTCAACACTGAACTGTAAATGAGGATCAAACTCATTGAACTAAGAAAAGGTGGCCTGTATCTTGTCTGGGGGTAAGGCTAATAATAAGTCATCAACATACCGCTTAATAAAAGAGATTTAGAAATCTAAGACCCAATCGGTCAGATACTAAATCATCTAGTACAAAATTTACTAGGATGGGAGAGATAGAGGATCTCATAGGTGTGCCAAAAATTTGAAGATAATATTTGTCATCAAAGACCAACAAATTAGTGTCAAATACTATTTGCAACAGTTCTGCAAATACATCTCAGGAAACAGGACAGTTAGGGTGAATGGAATTCCAAGGATTTCTTAAGGAAGTTATAACACTGTTATTGACTTATTAATTGTTATTAACTTAAGCAAGATCAAAGTTATTAATAAATCCACTAAAGTGAAGTGAATCAACAATATTAAAGTTGTTATAATTATAAGATTTTGCTAAGATGTCCGTTAAAATTTTTGAAATACCAATATTAGGGGAATTAATGGATGACACAATAGGTCTCATGCTCAATGTAGGCTTATGTATTTTCGGTAGACAATAAAATTTGGGAGCATATCCATCATAATTATGTATAAATTTTGCAAGTGGTTGATCTATGATCTTTAAGTGTTTTAAGTGAGTTATGAATTTATTTATTTTATTAGTGAATTTAGAGCAAGGATTGGTAGAGAGAGGTTGATAGTATCTATCGTCATCTAACAACGATTGACTGAGACTGAGATATTGATCTTTCTCCATGAGAACAGTGGCATTGCCTTTATCACTAGTAAGAACGAGAGGATTAGGGTGGGTTTTTAAAAGCGATACCGTCTCACTATAAATCTTGTCTAACTTAGATATGGGTTGTCTAGGGCGATTAGTGAAATTCAACAGAACATTGTTGAAAAAAGACCTAAGAGATAGAAGGTCGGAATTGTCAGCATGTGACAAAATATTTTCCACATCTGCTAAGATTCTACTAACAGAGTAATCTCTAAGAGATGGCTGTAAGCCAAATTTGGGACCCAAGGTTAACAACTTGAGTATGTCCTGAAGAACCTCAGTATTGGATAAGTTTTTAATCCACTTAGGATTAAATGGAATTTTTTTAAATTGGGGGTCTCTAAATTATTTAATTTTTGCGAAGGTGTGCCATGGATTTATGATAAATAAAATTAAATTTCTTATGTAAAGAAGACTCAAAAGTGTCCAACAAATCGACAGGAAGGTGATCATCAAGGAAAGCGGTGATATTATTGATTTGAGAAATAATAAACTTATTATCAGTGTGAACCTTAGATATATGGAAATTAAGAAATCGTGCCCTTACCTGTCTATTTAAAGCTTGGCTTCTGCGGTATAGTGTGCTATTAGTGGAACCTGATGTAGATGAAAGTATGTAAGAAGTGGTATTTATAATAAATCTTGGGATTCTCTTAGTTGTGTTGCCTTCATTTCACCGGCAGCAGACTAGAAGCTCGTGGTGGTAACTTCATTATAATTTTAAATTTCTAAATTTCAATCAATCACTTTAATAATGCTTTTTCTTCTTTAAGTTCCACTCCTATCGGAGATTGGAAATCATTCTGGCAATTAAAATTTTATTGGTTACTTGCCTGAATAGTTCAATTGAACTGCATCTAAACCATTTACGGAGATTGCGTAGCCACGAGATTTTACTTCTTCCTATGCTTCTTCTACCTTTGATTTTACCCTGCATTATATTCCTTAGTAGTTCGTACTTTTCACCTCTCATGATGTGCCCAAAATATTCCAATTTCCTGATTTTTATGGAATTTAAAACTTCGCATTGTTTTCCTAGTTCTTCGAGAACTTGTTCGTTTGTTTTGCGATCCATCCATGAATTTTCAAAATACGTCGGTAACACCACATTTCGAATGCTCCTAGGTTTATATTGTTTAATTTTTTTTAATAATGCTACCAAAGTCAAAATTAAACTTTAACTATTGATATACTGTTGGAAGTGCATCTTAAATCTATTTATCTATTTTTAAGTGCATCTTGATATTAATGTGTGTGTTTTTTTATACTTTTTTTACATAATTTTTATATGTATGTTTAACTAGAACATGTTCTTTTCCTGTGCTAAGTTTGAGAAAATTGTTAATTATATTTAGTTCAATTTATTGTTTATACAACATAATCTATTAATGTCCATTGTCAGAAGCTTCTTTACAATTTTAATATCATTGACTGCTACATGTCTTTTTGAGGTAACTCACTTAATATCTTTTCTTTGGATGTTTGGTTTTTCATATTGTTCTTTTTTAGATGAACTGATAATGCTTTCTGATTACAAAGCGAAACGACTTTAATAAATAGATGAAGTAGCCACCTTCTTTGTCTTTTTTTTTCTCCACCTTTTGACCGAAAAACCTACCACTCTTCAAGTGATCCTTAATTTATATTGGATTGACGGTCGTACTACTTTGCTCGATATATATATATATATATATATATATATATATATATATATATATATATATATATATATATATATATTATAGTATTATATTATATTGTCTGTATTTCTATGTTTGTGTATTCAACACACCCTGAAACACAACTCTCTCGAACTGTATAATGGGTGATTCAGGTATTTAATATTTCTACTTAATGAACGTTTTTGTCAACATGTTGTTAGTTATTATATTCTGAGACATACCGATGACTAATGTCACTCATCGTACACAATTATCAAAGTAATTAATTAACTTAATAAGCCTGCTCAGACTCCAAGCGTTGACCTGTTAAATACCAGTCAACAACTTAGTAATAAAACGCCAGTTAGTAAATGCTCTGAAAGGGCTTTTCGGATAAAATTATGTTTAATGTACCAAAAAGCTGTTCATTCAAATCGTTTCTAAGAACAGTTGTTACTTAATATGAAATACAAAACTATGGGATTTAATTCGAGATATGGTGCTTAAAGTTTATTTATTGTTTTTTATATAAATTTTAAATTTAGAATTAGAAAATGCAATATTTCATTGATCTTTTAAAAAGAAAACAACATACACTCCGTTCGTTGTATCTTTGCACATCATTAGTTGTACGAATTAAATCAACGCGTTTAAATCAAACGTAAGTCTTTTCTAGATTCATGAAATAATTAGGAAATGTTTAATATCCCGTTAAACGTATTTATAGTGACTGTTTTTGTTTATTTATTGTACTGGATGTTAAAAACTCATTATAGAATTGTTTTAAACGTAATTTTAAGTTTTTACTACATATTAAACGTTATTATGATTATTAAAAGAATTGCTCTATTTGAAATACTGTAGTCGAGAAAGATGGACCCAAGATTAAACAGCAGAAATTCTCATATTTATTTATTTATTTATACACCAAAGCATCCAACAACCTAATATTGGATAAAAAAAAGTGTTATTCAAAATACAATATTAAACATTTACATCGTATACATATGACATTCAATTTTTAAGCTTAGGCATAAGAAAATGCCCTAAAAGATAAAAAAATCTTGTGTATGTTTTTCGAACTCACATAATAACACACAAAAAAAATTAATTAAACTGTACAAAACAATAAAAACAATGGAAAAAGAAAAATTTCAGAAATACATTAATTTGTAGAAAACTGAAAGGGTGTTACAAATTAGTGCTCAATTTGTCGCAAACGACTTTCCTTATGTCGCATATCTAGAGACTTACACTCTTACTAATAAAATACTCGTATTCTAAGGTTATTCCGTATTTATACCTAGAATAGTTATCCTAAGTATAAGGTCAATATAATACTAAAATAATTTCTTACAAATAAACTCGGTATAAGTCAGTTATAAGTATTCCCACTTTATTCCGAAATATTAGTTTGGCAATGTCGCAATCTTTTGTACAAATACATAGAAAAACGACATATTGAGTGAAATATGTCAATTTTTATTTTTCTTTGAAACTGACAATGACAACTGACACTAAATATATATATATATATATATACATATATATATATATATATATATATATATATATATATATATATATCTTTATTTGTTATCTTATATGTTGAGTTTTAGTATTTTAAAATTGCAAAAAACCTTACACCATCTTTAGAAAACCGATATTTTACTCTAAATTCTCTATTAGTGTATTTTGAAAAGGGATTTATTCTTTCTTTAAAAGTTTTTCATTTTCGTGTATTTTCCATCATGTTAATTAAATTATCAACTTCCTCGACAGCCGCAATACCTCTTAAACACATTTTTTTATTATATAGCTACTCACAAAACAATACAAAAAATAATATATTCTTGCCACTGATGACTTTGACATTCATAAAATAGGTTATACCGTTATACCAGACTTAAACTAGGTTGGTCGGTATAATCCTGGAATAAATTCTTATATCAAGTATAACCTATATCTAAGTTATTCCGTGTTTATTGGTAGTGATTTTGCCTATACCTGATTTATTCTGAGTATAAGTTTTATACTTGGTTTATTAGTTATACTGTTAGTATTTATTTTTATACTAGCTGGTTTTTATCAATTTTTTTTTAATTGTGTATCGAACTTCTCTGTAGTTTCCAAAATAAAGTTTGGAAAGTTATGCGTAAAAGGTTTTATTGTTTTAGCCTAAAGAATGGATCAATTACTTTGTTACAACCTATTTCCACAAATATAACTAAATGACTAAATTATTAAAATAAATTGAAAAAAAAAAAACAAAATATCAAAATTATATATTTCCTTCACGTTCAGAATCCAAGCTATCTCCAGGATTTATTATAATGGGTTGAATATCAATATCAACCGAATTTTTCTCTCGGACATACCACTTTTGAATAATTTCATGAGTATGTCTTACACATTTTTCCCAAATGTCTCCATTACATTGATTGAGCGCCTCTTTCCACATATTTATAACAGCACTATCAGACTAGCCGTCCCTACCAATATGCTTAATTGTAATATGACTTGCAATTTGCCCAAATTAATTCAATAGCGTTGAATTCGCAATGATAAGGAGGTAGTCTCAACACTTCATGATCATGCTCTCTTAGTAACTCATCAATAACATACACATTTTCTTTTTTATTCATTTTTACCACTTGTAATATTTCAGGTTTTGTAAATTTTGGGTCAAATTGGATGTTATTTGTTGTCAGCCAGGTAACAATTTCATCTTTCTTTGAAGCAGTGGTAGGTTGCTTTTCTAAAAGAACACTATGATATGGAGCATTATCCATTACAATCAACGATGGTTCTTCTAAATTGGGAATTACTTGTGTCCTTATCCACTAAGTAAAAATGTCGCTGTTCATTTCTCCATGGTAATCAATATGTTTAGACTTAGAACAAAACAATAAACTTGCTTCAGAAACAAATCCTTTAGAAGAACCAGCGTGAACAATTATGAAACGTTTACCATTAAAACCTGGTGTCTTGTCAAGAAGATGTTTTATTTCCTTTTGAATAAATCCATGTTTCATCCAAAAAAACAAGTTCTCTTGGATGCACACTTTCCAGGTTTTCAAAGTACTTACGAAAGAATTTTGCTGTTAAAGCAGCAATGTTGGTTCGTTCGAATAATGATCTTCGATTGTCATCCTTTTTATATTTAAATCCTATATCTCCTAGTACAATGCTCAAGGACGTTTTCCCATAGTAACAACTTCTTTTTCGTCTAATTCACATTTTAAACTTTGTAGACTAACATGCTTAAAAAAATAAAAACTAGTAATAATAGTAAAACTTTATTTTAGAAGTGTTAATTTTGATGCGAAACATCTATTGGCTGGGGTATGTACCAGATTGTTTTTATTTTGTACAATATCAACTTATACTTACTTTGTAGGTACATATTGTACACAGTGTTTCGTATTGCCATTTTAGTTCCTTTAGGCAGATCAGTTGTCTGGCTTTTACGACGATGTCTACTTTTACCTGGACTTGAAAGGAAAGGATTGCTTTCTTTTCGTTTTTTAATATAACATACTGTACGCCGTGATATTTTTAAGGTAGCTGCTACCCTTTTAAATGAAAAACAATTTCATGATAGATAAATTATTAAACAACATACAGTTCATTACAGTACCTCTTGAACACAAGCCAAAGTTGCCAATAAGGGTACTCCGTTCCTTTTTTCCAACTCAAAATATTCATACAAACTCAGCACGAGTTGCTGGGATTGAGAATTTAATGTATTTTAAGGCCTATTCTAAAACTAAAAACCTTGAAAAAATGGCCTAGAATTTCCTTATTAGAATATTATCAAAATGCAAACTAATCAGTGGAATATGAAAACATAAAAGGTAATGTTGTTTTTAGGTTACTAGTGTTCATCTTCAGTTTCGGAAGTTTGGCATTCTTCTGGCTCTACAGGAACAAGTTGTTGGTAGTACCACATTTCAGCCTCGCCACCATACTTTCTGGCCAATTCCATGACATTTAATAGCTTATCCCTTTTCAAAGGCAACGGGGCATTATAAACCTTATTCACAAAACCATTCGCTGACTCTGAGTATGTAACAGTCTCTCTATGTGTATCACTAAATTCGATAACTTTATATTTCGATATTGTAAATTATGCACCAGAACTATTTTTAATATTGTTTGTTTTTCACAAATGGCTCAAAAACGTCTCTATAGTTTAGAATCATATTTTTGTTTAACAGTTTTCACAATAAACTTCTAACTGGTATTTACTATCATGAACTCTATAAATCTGTGACTCCTCTGGCAGATAAAAACCCTTTCTTTCTTTTTTTTTGTTCTTTTTTTTTTCTACCAGAGCAAACGACCTATCGCAGGACAAAAAACTATGCCCAGGTTTAGGAAAACAATGTCTTATTCTCTCGAATCTTCCATGTAATAGAAGAGAGTGCTAAAAGTGAACAAAAACGGAGTTCTTGTTCTGCGCAGCGCAGTTGTCACTATAAACGTAAAGGGTTGTTACTTGCGGATCAATGTAGTTATTAATAAAATCGTGTAAGCAACTTATCAGTTCTTTTGGAGATTTCCGACCCGTTATTTTATCGAAAACATTCGAAAGTAACTCTTCGAAACGCTGTCCTTATGGAAGCAAAATGGATAAAACCACAACTGGCGCTTGTAGAACACGTCACCAGAAGGAACACGTGGCAGGGGCATGTTTTGTTTAAAATTTTTTTTTGTTGTTTTTTAATGGCCTTGGCATAGCCAACTGGCCAGACTGTTTTGTAATGCCAAAGCAGTTTTTTCTGTTAAATCTTATATTATAAATAGAAAGTATCAGCTTTAGTCAGGTGCACTTTTTTTTCCACCTTCAATGTGTTTTTGAGTTTCATCATCTTTGGCAAATTATACTTTATTGTCAAGGATGTCGCAAGTTTTGCAAGTATCTACTCTAGGGTGTCCAAAGGTTAAATTAAAATTGTCCACAAATACACGACGATAATAAGGATATGAAACTTTTGGCTTATACTCTGGTGTGTCTTATAGATTTTGCTGTTCTGGTTCATATTTTTTTAAATACAATCTGTGCATAAGAATCAAATTCAGTTCGGATGAAAGATATCTTCTGTTTAAGTTATCACTTCTGCTATAATGGCTTTTTTTTCTTGAAAAGCTATTTATGTGATCCTCAATGGACTTAATAAAATAATCTGGGATTTTATTTGGTCTAGTTTCATAGCGCTCTCGCATGTCCTTCGGACCAAGAACCTATGAAACGATATATAACTAATACGTGCTTTCAGGTGCCAATAATTTTTTTCTTACCTAAATAGATATCTTGTTGCTCTTTATCACCTATTTCATAAAAAGACGTGAAAATGTTATCAAGAGTTTCTTCGCTTATGCATTCAAAACATTTAAACCGGTACTGGCACTTACCTCCTCTACTTCCTCTTTCCACTATGTTTCCTTTGACATAAATGTACTCTTCACCTTTAGATCTTTTTAATTTTTTCTGGTTTCGCTTCCACACATTCGACTACCTGCTCTTCATTTTGTATTTTTTATTTTCAACCAGTCCAGACATAGTGGCAACTTTGCTTGCAGCAACTTGGTTTACAGCATCCTCTTCATTTGATTCGGAATCAGGAATGAAATCCGATGACGAATCTTGAAACGGCTCACTTCCACTTGAACTGAGTTCAATTACCATTTCAAATATAAATAATACTGAATTTTATTCACTACGAATCGTAACAAAAGTGTGTATCTATGTATAACAACACGTCGATCTGAACTAAAACACAACAACATAGAACAACAAAATAGAATTATATTAAAATTATTGTATTATTACATAAAATTCAAAAGAAACTAAATAAATACATAAAGTAATCAAACTTATTTTTTATATTCCATGCATATTTTTATATGTTTTCTATATTTTCTATTATATTTATTAGTCAACAGTTAAGTGCAAGAGCCATGCAGCTCCAGAAGCTCCAGTTATACTCCCGTGCACGCAATGAATGATAAAATTTTGATTTAGAGTCATTGGGCACCAACTAATATATGGATAACGGTGTTATTATTGACTTATGTCCCTTTGCACAACTACAAATTAACTTGTTTTTTACAGCGTAGTGTACTATTCTTATTTTGTACCAAATGTGTACTTGTACCCTATTGCACGCGTACCAACGATATATTCCAATTATTTCTCCGAAACTAGTCAATGTACGAATATGGCGTCTATTGTAGATCTATTTTTTGAAAGCCTTCTTAACTAATTGTGTCTTCTTAATTTATTTTATTGGTAAGTATTCTGATTATAAGGTTATGATAAAGTACAGAACAATGGACATTGGAAAAATTACGTCAACCATGTTATAAAATTGGAGAATAATTTTTGACAGTAGACAACATTCAAGATAACATTGAACCTATTAGAATTTCATTAAACAATGACTCTGAAGATGAACTAGATTATGAAAATGAAGATGATTGAAAATTGTTTTTCGGGGGTATTCTTTTCTCAGTAAAGGTAATAAAATATTTAGTTGATCTGGTTGAAATGTAGCACACTTAAATAACTCATTATTCGACATAATTTCAAGTAGTTATATTAGACATCATTATGCAAAAAATAAAGTTATGAACATTTAATAAATTAGTGCACAATTGAGGCCCCTAGAACACAAAGGGTGTAAGTGCCAAAAACAAAGTTTTGAAAAATTTTTGTTCAAAGTTCGATATAAATTTAAAAACCTAGGTAGCACTTTTTCAGTTTTCAGCATGTTTTCAATGACATGTAATTTTTGATGGTGTTATTGTTGTTAATGTAGAAAGTTTGAAGCCAAAAGTACGTGCCTGTTGTTAGATATCAGTTGCTAAGTGATAAGCAACTGCACTTACACCCTTGTGTTCTAGGGGCCTCAATTAGGGGTTTTTTGCAATTATCTCAGTCATTTGTTTATGTATTTTAATTTACAAACTAAAAAACTAAAAAACTTTTTAAGATCTGCAACATTTATTTGAAACATTTTTCCCTAAAATGCACGAGGAACAAAATAGGCAAAAAAATGATTTTTTCCAAACTTCATCTTTCTTTAAAAAATAAACAAAGCAAAATTGGCTGTAATTCTTCAAGGAATTATCATCAGTTATCCTTATCTACCGTTTAGAACATTAAAAAACCTGTAGAATATTTTTCATATTTTTTTCCCTATTAACTGCGGTATTATGTATAAAAGCATTTTAGGAATTATTACCATTTATTTCATTCACGAATTTTCTATTAACAACTTTAGCTTACCTAAACATATCTTAGTTTACCGTGAGTTTGGCCCTGCTTATTTTACAAAAGTAGCAAAACTTACAATGGCAGTAGAATTGGCAACGCTGTTATCCTATATCCGTACACTGCCATCTGAACGTGACTTTATCTATGACTATATATTACTGACTATATTCTATGACTTTATAGAAGTTTGAGAATTGTGATCAGCAAGATAATACTTTTTTAATTGTTAGGATCTTTCCTTTTCCATCTTCTATATATTGGTATTATTATATATTTTTTTTCACTGGTCTGTTATACAATACCTATCCTACTTTTTCTTAAAAAAGCTTAACTATCTTATCGATCAGTGTTTATCGTCCGTATTTTAAAAGTTTATTCGGTAGTACATCGGGTATTTGGTTTTTTGTTATAAAATTTACAAATGATATTCCTTATTTCCGCTTTTGTAATTTCTATTTCCGTTTCTATGTCTAACTCATGTTCCTTCTTCTTCAAGTATAATGGTGTTTTCCTTGTAATATAACATAATCTTCTATACATTCGGTTCTGTTCGGTGCTGTTTTTTTATTTATTTAAGCATTTATAGTGGTTAATGAGTTTTTGCCACCTTTCACCAAACTTCTTTGTGATCAAGATATATACTGAATAAAAAAGCACCACTTAGCTTATTCAAAAACAAAACAAAAATAATACTAAAAATAGAATCATGTAAGATTATAAAACGTTTTAACAAATATATTGAACTTCTCAATAAAAACCGGATGCATAAATTTAATAAACCTTTTTTTCTTTTCGTATAAAAAATTCTACTCCTTCTGGATATCTAACTCCATAAAAATAAATCTGGAAAAAGTTTATTAACCGTCTTATCTAAACTAAAGTAAAGAAACTACGAGAGAACTTCGTAAACTTTTAAATCTGATAACTAGAGATCGGTTGTACTTGCTAAAATTTAAATACGTGAAAAGAATTCAGTGCAGTCCGATTTTTATTGTTGGTTTAATACAATTCATTATTTAAGGGTAATAAGATTTGAATCAACGTCAACTGTAAAAATTATATAAACCTATCTTATAAAATAAAAACAAATATTTATTATGGTTATGATAGATAAAATTGAAAATAATATTGGTTTGCTTTTAGTATATTTCAAAGTACAAAATAAAACATATTTCGAAGAAATGAAAGTCCATTATCCTGGATTACCCGTAGTAAACAAAATTTAAAGATATGCATAAATTATTTTCTTTGTAAAATATATTCGAGTGACGTGAGTGAGCTTAGTGAAATCGTGAACAATGCGAGCGGGGTTTCCAATGCGGGGTACGTCGATATACAAAGAATAAGACAATAGAATAGAAATATTTAGATAATATAATTCTCAGTTAGTTCTTAAGAATTTGTAGAAACTGATTAGCATATTAATAGTTTTTAGCAAATTTATATTTGTAGGTAAAATTGTTGTTTGTTATCTAAATGGTAGATGGGGATAAGTGTGACGATTTCTGATTGGAGGAGATTGAAAAAAGTGGAATAGGTATGTAGAAATGAGAGTTTAGCTAGATTTTGAGGGAGAAAAGATAATCAGTTGTTTTTCCAAGGATGCAAGGTGAACAGTCGTTGTTCTCTGGTGGTTCTCCAGAAGTAGTAAGCAGTAGAAGTGAATGTTTGTGAGTTTTCGTGGAGTAAGTGTATCTGCCAGAAGCTGATCCAGTAAAATATTGTAAGTTATATTTTTCTACTTATATTCCATGTGTTACTGTTCAGGCCGGAACAAGAGATTCAGTTCAACGAGAGGAGAAGAGGCTAGCATCATTTAAACGATACGTGCATTTAAAGGAGATCTTACGACGCACCGCAGTGATATCAATTTATCTAAGCATACTTGTGCTCTCGCATGATTCTTGGTTCTGAACGCAATCTCGTTAAAAGGCAGTTTTTAGAAATGTGTTCTATACTTAAACATCCTAACGCTTTTAATAAGAGAACTGACATTAGTAACTTGAGCCAAATTTATCATATTGTAGAATTAGGCTTACTATTTTATTTACTTTAAAATTGTCACCTAAGGTGTTTGCTTTACATAATTTTTTTCCAAATATTATTCAAATATAAGTAAAATAAAATAATAATTTCTTACTTTAAATTATCTCAGATTTATGCAACTTACATTTCATGACTTAAAGTCAACGTTGCTTTTGTATAATTGTATTAATTGTTTCTATTCAAATAGTTTAATAAAACTTTATTACTATAAATGATTCATAGAACCCCATTAATTTTAGTTCCATATGTTATGAACCTTGGACTGTTGGAAGTTTAATCATTCTTCACCTGTGGCTGGCTATCCAGTCACAACGTAGACTATTAATATATGATTTTTTTGGATTGACCTCGCTTGTTTGTTCTTTGTTTATCTAAACCGATCATGGGGGGAAATGGTGTTCTCAACCACCTTTTCCTTTCATTTTTTGGGTTATACAGACAGGTTGTCGACCAAATTGTCATATTTTTCAAATAAACCGCTCTATTTATTAGAGTTGGTAGTACTACGCCTTGTTGTTCTGTCACGCGTTGACCTCAAGGCATCTGTCCTTTCACGTTGGTTGGCGTTACAACACCTGTTGCCTCCATTTCACCGGCAGCAGACTAGAAGCTTTTTGAATTATTAAATTAAAAATAAAAAAAAAATTATAATGCTACTTAAAGTTAAAATTAAATCCTTACTATTGATATACTGTTGAAAAAGCATCTTGGATCTTTTAGTTCTTTTGCACATTAATGTGCTTTTTTAAATAATTTTTTTTATGTATACATGTACAACCACCACACGTTCTTTTGCTGTGCTAAGTTTATGAAAATTGGTAACTGTATTTAGTTCAATTTATTGTTTTACAACATAATTTTATAATGTCCATTGTCGTAAGCTTCTTTACAATTTTAATATCATTGACTGCTACATATCTTTTTGAGGTAACACACTTAGTAACTTTTCTATGGATGTTAGGTTTTTCATACTGTTCTTTTTAGATGAACTGATGATGCTTTCTGATTAGAAAGCGAAACGTTTTCAATAAATAGATGAAGTAGCCATCATCTTTGTCTTTTTTCTCCACCTTTTGACCAAAAAACCCGCCACTTATTAGACCTTGTCTAGCTCAGTAACTCAAGTATGAGAAAGTCTTATCTTAGAAGTAAATGTGAAAAATGAGTTTGGCTAGAACAAATAAATCAAGATACTAAGGGATAATCAAGGAACTAATCATATTTATTATACGTGAAAAAGATAAATATATATATATATATATATATATATATATATATATATATATATATATCCACATAGAATATCCACATATATATTCCACAAAGAATACAGCTGTATTCTTTGTGGACGAAAAAATTAAACTAGCGTCAGGAATAAAACCCTCATCATCTCCAGTATGAAGTATAATGTTGCGTTTATCATTACCACAACGACTAGAAAAATAATATTTCGTGGTGCCATCTTGCCAAGATGATTTTGACATATTTCCTTTAGCGTAAATTTAGGTTTCATCTAAAAATACAACTTGCCTCGGACTATCAGACATTTCATTGTTCATGTATTTTCTTAAAAAATGCCATTGTTTTGAAACAACTTTAGAGAGATCACACAATACTTGTCTATTATTTGTCTTTTTATATCAAAAACCTAAATGTTTCAACACTCTCCACAAACTTATTAAACAAATATCACATAGTTCATTGTCTTTTATTTTTTGCAACGCAGCACTAACTGTTACATGTTCTTTGGTTTTATACATATTATATACAATATTTTTAATTGTAAGTTTAATTGACTGATCCAAATATAAAGTTTTTGGATGTTGACGATTTGTCTTGCTTACTTTATTTATTTCATCCTCACTCATGTTATTAATTCTTTGGAATGTCCTCTTTGAGATACCGCAAGCATCACATGTGCGTTTCTGAACTGCCATAACAGATGTCAATGGACCCATATTATTTTTTTCTGAATTGAAATAACTTTCGACTTTTAGAATCAAACGCCGTTCTTCTGGAGATAACACTCTTCGTTTCGACTGTATTTTATTTTCTTCTTAATTACTATATAATATATAACAAGCGAGTCTTCTACAGCTGGCGCCGCTTCTCGCATCCTAATTTCCAGCGTTTTCTGTCGAAGCAATCTTCAGTTGTTAGATCTCTGGCGGTCATTGCATCGTCGACATCGTCTCTCCAGGATCGTCTTGGTCTACCTCGTTTTCTTCTAGTTGGCGGAGTCCATTCTTCTATTTTTTTTGGCCATCTATTTTCCGGCATTCTCTGAAGGTGTCCATACCAGTTAAGTCTTTTGGCTTCGATTGTGTCTATTATGTCAAGATCGATTTCCATTTCTCTCCGAATATCTTCGTTTCTCACCCTATCTAGTCTAGTGAGCTGGCAACATCGTCTCCAGTAGTTCATTTCCATGGCCTTAATTTTTGATTTGTTTCTTTGGTTTATTTCCCAGAGTTCGGCGCCATACAGTCCAATACTTTCTATTATTGTTTTATAAATTCTTCTTTTATTTTCTTTTGTTATTTTTTTATTCCATAATAGTCCGTGTAGCTGTCTGGTGGCTGATCTTGCTTGGCCAATCCTGGAATGTATTTCTTCGCTACTTCCTGCTTTTGATGTTATTTGGACTCCCAAGTACTTAAAATTGTCTGTTGGTTTTATAGTTCCCATTTCTATTTGTAGGCTTTCTGGTTGTTCTCCTACAACTAAGTACTCAGTTTTTTGTATATTAATTGTGAGGCCCCATTTGGTGTACTCATCTTTCAGTTTTCTAAGCATGTAGCTTATATCACTCTCGTCTTCAGCTAGAATGGCTTGGTCATCAGCGAAATGTATCGTGTACAATCTATCATCTCCGATTGGGATGCCCATATTGCAGCACTTTCTTCTCCACAGTGAGAGTGCCTCATTTAGATATATTTTGAAGAGTGTAGGTGCTATGCAGCAGCCTTGCTTTAGGCCCTTACTAATAAGAATTTCTCTAGTTAATCTATTTCCAGTTTTAATGTTCGCCGTCATATTTTTGTAGAGCTGTTGTACTGCTTGTACATTTTTTTTGCTTATTCCTTGTTTTTCCATTGCTACCCAAAGCATTGAAAGGTGTACACTATCGTATGCCTTTGTCAGATCTATAAAGACTATATGAGTTGAAAGGTTGTGGGCTAATCTGTTTTCGATAACTTGCTTTAGAGAGAATATACTGTCCATGCAGGATCTGCCTGCACGAAAGCCATTCTGTTCTTCTACATCTGTCATCTCTTTTTCAATTTTATTTTTTATTATTTTTCCATGCAGTCTTGAGAGTGAATTTATGACACTTAGCCCCCTATAGTTTGAACAATTCTTTCTATCTCCTTTTTTGTATATGTTGTTAATATGTGCTTTTGTCCACTCCGCTGGTAAGTCGTGTCCAATAATAGAATAAGGTGAAGACATACGCCAGTAATTCCCGTAATACTTGTGGGCTATGTTTTAATAATTCATTTGGTATACCTTGTGGTCCGCATGACTTCCCATTTTTTAGAGTTCGTATTGCAACCTTAATTACTTATTTTGCATTAAAGTACCGCTTGACTACACTACTATAAAAAATAGGTACTTATATACAACTACTACACCATAAAAAGGACGAGGGTTGTACAACAGACGAAACAATCGAACACAAATTATTTAACAGTAATGCTAAACAAGCATAAACACTGTATTGATTGTGATTGCAAAAACCGTTCGCATGTTTTAAATTAGATTTTTGCTGATTATGTATTTTGTTAAATTAATAAAACACAAAATACAACCCACGACCATCAATTAATTTTTAACGATAAACATAGGAGAAATTCAAATGACGTTTGAATTTGATCTACTTTGTCGATGACAGTGTCGTTAACAGAAAGATATTTTACACAGCATGAATCATTTTTCAATGATTGTGTGGATTTAAGAAATATATTACTAAACAAATTTTTTAAGTGTGTATAAAATCTTAACTGTCTATTTTCCTGAGATTACAATTATAATGACACATGGTATTTACTCCTTATTTTTCAAATATGTTCTTGTAAATGCATTACTTTGATTATTGGGTAAACCTACATTATACGATATGTCAGAAGAAATTTAAAAAAGAAATTAACATTGCACTAAAATTAGACACCAATAAACTATAACTTGTTGAGCAGTGCTGATTGAAACAACAGAGCAGTAAAATAAGGACCTTAGAGGACAAGGGGTCTAAGTAACATTTAAAAAAATGAGATAGGTGTATGAATGAGTTGTGAAAATACTAATCTATTTGGTGGTGAATAGACCCAAGTGATTGTTTTGATAGGTGCTGACATCTAGCGTGGTACCCCTTAACCACTGAGTATTGATAAGTTCAAACTTGGAACGCTATGGGCCCAGAAGCACTTAGATCCCTTTACCATGGATCCACAAACCATCACAGTTTAGTTGTAGTTAGTTATTAAGAACAATTTTGATAATACTTTTTTTGTAAATGGTTACAATATAAGTTATTTTACAAGGACAACAAGAAAAAAAGGCTAAGACACGGGCCAAAAAAGTTACGTGAATATAATCAACGGTTTAGGTTTCATTGCAACGAAAAGATTCCTTACGAACAGAGCGAATCAATATTTTATAAATAGTAGTGGGAGCTTCAGACATCGTTTTTAAATGGTGCCTTAGAATTGCAGCCTGTCATGAGGAAGAAAGATAATGTAACTATAACTTGGCTGATTATAGAGTGAGTAAATCAAAGATAACGAAACCCAGGCTTGAATGTGTCAATTATGTGAAAACTGTCCGAAAAATTTTGTATAGAAAAAAAAAAGGGGAACTTGAAAAAAAATGCCTTTAGAGATTTATATTCAAAACAAAATTCAATTTTAGATTCCACAGACTTCACACCGACACCTGTGTCTCTAGTGACAAGTTACAAATGAAAATTAGCTACGGCACGCCTGGTGAGAAGCAAACAGCTGAAGTTGAAAAAGAACTTTATTTAAGGAAGGCAGAGGCAGCTAAAAAGCAAAAAAAGTGCAAATTATTAAAGAATGACAGTCAAGTTGCGATATGCTTTGATTTGCAAAAGATGATGCCGACACCTTATTTGACAAATTCAAAGGCCTATTATTTGCGCCAACCCTAGACGTACAATTTGAATATTCACAACCTAACAAGTGAAACCGCCCACATGTACATGTGGTACGAAGGACAGGCAGGTAGGGCCTGCCAGGAGATAGACCGACTGTGTAACACATGTCTGCGTTCAGTGACAACTGTGGAGGGCAAAACAAAAGTCACCTAATTGTCAAATTTTTGGCTTTATATTGTTAAGAATACTCAAATTGAAACTGTTAATCACCACTTTTTAGTCGCTGGACATTCTTACAATCAATGTGATCAAGATTTTGGAATCATAGAAATTAAAAAGAAGAAGAACCAACGTCATATCTGTGTACCAGAAGACTGGATAAATCGGGCTGCCTCAGCAAGTAAATGGATGCAGACTTTATTGATCTTCAATTACTAAATCAGTACTTCCAGAAAAATGTGCCAGGAATACGAGGAATGCAGATACTGCATTATGAAAAGGCAAACCCAGACACTCTTTTTTATAAGACAACATTAGCAGAAGGTATTATGCCTTACGAAAAATTGTCAATGAAGAAACAACGAGCAGGTATAATTCCCTATCAGCTTCTTATGTTTCAACCGGTAATTAAGAAGCCCAAGCTTAAATACAAAAAGTATGAAGATCTCATGAAACTCTTGCAATTCTTTTCACCGATATACCATGAATTTTACCCAAGCCTACCTCATGAAACAATGACTGGAAAGCCTTTAGCTACAGGTACTTTTGTAGGCAATGAAAATGATGATAATCACTTTGGTAACAACGTTTATGACACAAATGACAGCAATTAAATAGTTTTCAAGTGCCAACATCTAATATTTTATGATTTAATACTATCATGTAAAAATAACATACAAAATAGTTTTTTAAATAATAATAAAACCACTTATGTATTTTGTGCACATTGAGTATCTTCATTCTCACAAAATTAATGAGAGGTAAAGGGATCCATGTGCGCACCTTCAATTTTTTTATACATAAAACAATAACCGAATATTGTAATACTTTCTGCTATTGGCAATAACAACCCAAAGACCTTATTATCCTTCTTACATGGTCAAAATAATGCAATTTTAAATTTCCCTCTTATATATATTACAATAATCTTCCTAGTTTGACTTGAGTTTTCTCAAAATCTTGATTTTGTTACTTAAACCCCTTGACTTCTAGGGGCCTCAAATGTTATTTATTAAGGTAGTGTAAAATATATCGCTGCTTATCTGGTCCGCTAGTAATAAAGTTACCAGCATTTAATTGCAAAGCGGTCTTCCTAGGTGAAAAATCCTTTATATATAATGTATATACAATACACAAACCTATACGTAAACAAATATTCCAAAAACAAAAAAAACAGTTAGGATTTAATATTCCGAGGGTAAAAACACCATCCTTATTTTTTTTAACTTGGAGAAGGCTATTGCATAAAGCTCAAGGCCAAATAAGTCATCCATCAATTTTAAAAAGCACAACCTACTAACAACTTTTTGGTCATACATTTTCATCTAATTTTTTGTAATAATCTGTTAAAAGCGATTTCAGGAGTGAAAATCGAAGCGTTAAACGTCATTTAAAAATGTAAACTTTTATTACGATATGTTGTAATCCTACAGTTTCAGAACGTTTTTACTATTGATTTATAAGCATTACCTGTTTTACGATAGTATGCGCAAATTATAAAATGAAATATGAAAAAAAAAAAATTTCACAAATGTTACTGTTTCGTGTAGAATAATAACAGATGTTTTCCAATAACAGTGTTTCGCGCCCGCTTTGTCTAGTTCATGACCCTCTTCACACTTGGCACTCCGCTTAAATTTTAGCGGGTGACTTCTCACGTTGTTGTTTAAAAGAGGTCACAGTCGAAAGGACCCGTAAATTAAGTTACACTGGGTTGGTGCAAACGTAGAGCTTAATTAATTATTAATCATAACAAGCTAAAACTAACAAACTTATAAAAACGGGAAAAAGTAAGTATGTCTCCGACCATGCAAATGAAATGTAAACAGTTTTAGGCCAGTAACTTGAAAGATATAAAATACTCTTTGTTGTAATATTACTGATCTCTTCCGGAAGCGGCTGTTTTATATAATGATTTTTGGGCCCTTCTTTTAAAAATACAATAGATAATTTTAAAAACAACCAAGCTTTATTTAATTACTCGAAAACTCAGACTTTTTGAATTTATTTTAGGATTCATTGGATTCGTTATTGTTACTGATATTTACGGTATTTAAAAATATTTTTCCTTAAACTCTTTTTTAAATATTAATAAGTTTTAGGTAATAATTTATAACTTAGTCGTGTAATTAAAGTGAAATTTGGACAAAAAACTAAAATAAAATAAAGCAGTAACTCAAATTCATATAAAATGAAGATGTACAGTTAGTCCCAAACCCTTCTTTCAGTGCGTCACTAATTTTGACGTCATATAGGATTTTAAGAATGTCGAGAATTATTGCATATTTTAGTAGTTAAATATGACAGTTGCAGGATCGTAATCGGATAAATGTGAAAAGGTTATTTTTTTTTAAAGGTGGAGTAAAAACTCAAATTTTTATTTAATTTATATATTAGAGGTCCGTTCTGTATAAAAATTTTTATTGCACATTATATTGGAACGTCAGTCTGTCATAATTCCTATCCAGGTATATATCCGGTACCTATCCGGTATCCAGAGTTTATTAAAAAAACAAGATCACGAATATAAGTTTACCTTCTTTTTTATGAATAACAAAAATGAATATTATATTTTAAATAATCAACAATTCGAATCAGAATCTGATTCATTAAAATCAGATATTTCCTCAATATCATTTCTGAATTCACAATCTGATTCGCGAATAACAGAAAGTGGTAATAAAGTTATCCCAGCCTCTTTTTCTAATTGAAAATAATTTAGTAATTCTAATATTCGTCTTTGTTTATTCTCGGTATATCTCGGAATATTTAAAATATTTTTATGACAATAAATACAAAATTTAATTTTTACTGCAGGTAAAATATCTGAAAATAATAACCTGGAATGACAATTATTATTATTTTATCAGTTGACATTGTGAAAGTACTGTCACTGTCACGATCGAGACCATCTGCGTCAAAATATATTTATGTGCATAATTGATTGGATATCTATTTAGCTATTCTAAACTCCAACTAATAATACATCTGTAAGTAGAATTCGCTTTAATATGCAAATACCCGTGATCTATACCTAATTTTCTAAGTTCTATGAATAATAATAACAGACTCACGTTATTTTTTGTCGCTTCTAGCTTAACGTGTTAGATAGAATTCAAACAACTATGACGCACTGAAAGAAGGATTTGGGACAGAATATACGTTCTTTCGGAAAAGGAACGAAGGTGCTTTTTGCCGTTTTTCGTGGCATAGTTTAATCCTCATCTTAACAGATTTTTTGTGACAAATCATACGAATAAAGTCAATAGTAACCCCAAAGCTTTCCATCAAACAGTGTAATATTAATTGTGAAAAAATGGTAAAAATGATAATTAAATAAATTCAAAAGTTTTAAAATACTTAATATTTTTAGTAAATTATAATAAGGGATTAATAAACTTATGGACAAAAATATCGAATATTTTGTAATTTTTAATTTTTGTTTCTTCAAAATAAATTCTGGTCAATTAAGTCGTTTATTGATAATAGAGTTAATTTTTACCATGCTTAATGAATAATTTTAAGTTTTTATGCGGAGAAAATTGCAAAAAAAAATAAATGCTTAATATAAGGTGTATAAGGTAATTTTACTCTAAACTTAAGATTTTCTAAATAAGTCTTTTTAACTGAAATACTTACATGATCAGTAACGAGTATTCACCCCTCTAGCTTTAATTAATGTTTGCATTCTTTTCGGCATGCTTGCAAGTAAATTTTTAAAGTTGGGTTTAAAAAAACTTATTTATTATTAATTATGTCGAAAAGAAGCAAATACATATTTGAGCTAGCAAAACTTATGGAAAACTAAACAAATAGTGAAGAGGTAGAAAACAAGGTAGTTTAAACAAAGTCCCTGAAAATAAAATTCAGGAAATAATCAACCAAATCAATAAACTGCCAAAGTACATATCGCACTACTGTAGTGAAAACACGTCTGCATGATTTTTACCGGCACATCTCTCATTATTAAAGATTTATGATTTATAAAAACTCAATTTCAAAACGCTGTGAAATTTGGTATTTATAAGAGGAATTTTTATGAAAAATTTAATTTGATATTTATTGTTGCCGAGAAGGGCACATGCCAGGTATGTGATTGATTTAAAATAAAACTACAAAATGAAACGGATGATCATAAAAAGCAACTTTTACAAATTGAACTTGGTGGCCCAAAAATCACGAGAAGCATCAAAAGCAGATTTAAAACGAGCTAAAGATGAGGATGTAGAATTTTTAACATACGATCTTCAAAAAACTCTAACCAATTTAATATATTGTAAGAGGCAAGTTTGCTTGTATAATCTGGCTGTATTTTCAGGAAAACGCAATGAGAGTTATTCCTATGTATGGCTTGAAGAAACTGCTGGAAGAGGAGCTCAGGAAGTTGGTTCCTGTATTGTAAGATATTTAAAAAACGTAGAAAGTACTGTCGAACATGTTATATTGTGGTCTGATTCTTGTGGAGGTCAGAACTGTAATATTAAAATAACACTTCTCATGGCCAGTCTTCTTTAAACCAGTCATAATATAAAAACTATACCATTAAAATTCCTTATTTCCGGCTATAGTTTTCTATCAAATGATAAAGATTTTGGGGATATATAATGTCAACTCGAACGTCAAGAACGAATATATACACCTTTAGACTAAAAAGACTAAAAAAATATGATAAATTCATGTTGAAAAAAGTCTTCAATACCAGCTACAGAAATGAAAAAGGAATGGTTTTTGAGTACCCAACAGCTCGAGAAGGCCACAATAAACAGAAAAGTTGGCACTAATAAGAAAAAATAAATTGGTTGAAGACGAAACAAATTATGTTAACAAAAGAAAATCCTTACCTTATCTTTACAAAACCTAGTTATTTAGGCGATAAAAGTGTATGTTTGGATATTGAGCAATGAGGACGATTAAGTAATGAGAGCTTTTCGGCGCTGCTTATGCAATTCTGTCCCAATGGTAAACCCCTGTCAGAGGATCAAATTAACGATATTAAAAACTAGTTGCATCTAATTCCTTCAGACGGTAAACCATTTATAAAAATGTTATAGGTGCTAATGTAGTCGAAGACGTTGATGGATTTAATGTTATAATGTAAACATAGCAAGAAAATAAAAGAATAGAAAAAATAAGGGCTAAGTAGCATAGAGAGGATAACAATTATTCAAAATAATTATTATAGATTTCAACTTCGATACAGTAACGTATACATGTAATCTATACAAAGAAAAGCAATTTGACCTAGTTAGTTGCATGGCACGAGCCAGTATCAGTTGCAACAATTGTTCAAAAAAGAAATTAGTCACGTTTTAATAAACATAGACCTACGCTGGAAAATATTAACAGCGCCGACCTGGTTTAAATTATGAGGACTCAGCAAAAAAACTCGACCTTGGTACTACAATCGGCATTTGAAATTACGAGCTCAATAAAAAACAAAAAAGAACGGAGGAGCCAGTCAGTCAGTATCTCTGGCGGGGCTGTCAAGGCGAGAGGCGACACCAGGTGCGGATTACGCGCGATTGTTATATTTCGACGGGGTATAGTTCCGTATAAGTGTCGGGTACTGAAAGAAATCCGATTTCCAGAGGAACTGAAGGGCGTATCATTAGCTGGAGCCTAAATACGCAAAAGGTAACAAAATTCTATATACTAACCTGAGTAAATTATAGTATTACAGATTGTAACCCCTTTACTTTCTTGCTAAGATCTCTTCTCGTCTCCATTCGCGCCGAACGTGTTATTATTAATTATATCTGACAGCTTGTTAACTTAACTGTAAACCACATAGTATATTCAATACATTTGTAGACTCTAAATTTGGTTTTTATGTTCCTTCCGACCGATTCAGAGATCAGAAAAGTACCAAATTTCGGCTTATACATTTATCCGGCTTCTAAAGTAAGCCCATAGACTCAAACTCTTTACAGGACCTGAGACCTAGAAGTCCTTAACACCTATTCCGAAGTTCCTTACCTTCTCGTAAATCCACGAAGGCGAGCCAGCCCTCCAGACTAGTGGGACCAGTATTCCTTGCAGCCGCTCTCAGGGATGAGCATCCTTAGGGATCACACCCAGGACATTACAATGTTCCAGTTCTAAATTTTGAGGTAGATACCCACAATAATTAAAACTTTTTTTAAATTTACAAGCAAAACATTATAATTTTGTTTCTTTGAATTATTAAAAATTTTATAAAAAAATATGACATTATTTATTTATCTAAAAGATTCCAACCCGCAGAAATATGTTTTATCGAATTTTTTTCGGATTTTTGTTTTTTGTTAAAAACGTCCAACATAAAATTTTCAAAATATCTTCATTCAAACTTATATTAAAACAAAATAAAGAAACGAGGTATCTACGAGATGAATATCATTATCTTAAAATCATTGCCAGGCGAATAAATTATGCATAGTCTCTTGAATAAAACAACTAAAAACAATTCTTTAGATATTTGTATCGTATTAAAAGGAAAAACATTTAAGTGGTAAACACACTACAGGGAAGTTTTATTGGTGATTTCCAATAAATCCCGAATGCCTACGGCCTACAGCTTTACAGCATATGTATAGTCTGTATATTTTATATAACCATTTTTATAACAATGGTGCGAAAATACACCATTTTTGTAGAATTTTTTATTGGCATTACGTTAATTGGTTTTAAACCTTTAAATTTTTTGAGCCACCAGAATATATTACTAAATTTAATTTTGTTTAATTTTCAAACTCATTATGTCTTTACAAAAATATTTTATAGATATCTGACATTTTCAATCCTTCGACACAACTTTATTTTTAATGTAGTAATTTTATTCATAAAACTTTTGTGTTCAAATAAATGAATACTTGAATTTTTGAACCTATTTTTACGTCAATTTTTATAAAAATACAAAAAAATAATGGTTCGATAAAGAACCATTGGTATAGGTCAACTACGAATCCTAGTTGGTCTTGGTTGGTCAGGAATTTCAAAATGACTCATCCAGCACTTAATTCATGGTATCAACAGCCTTTTTTGCTTTTTTTTGTAATACTTAATCATTTCGGCTTCGCTACTTTCCTGTCTTCTGCTTGTCCTGTCATATGCATAGACGGGAGTAACACTACTGAAAAATAAATAAACACTACTGGCAAAGTAACGTACTTTGTTTTTCTTTGCCGTATAAGATCGTTTAAGATAAAAGGCTATAGTGGATGCGGCGAAGACTGACCTAGAGTTGTAAAGCCAGTCAAGAAGAAGGGGAAGAAATAAAAGTACGATATATGATACAGCAGTATCATGATTGTGCAAAATTCGTGGCAAAACAGCTCTTTTTTTATTTGTTTGCATATTGGTGAATAGAAATCTCTTATGTTTTGAAATACTAACATCGTGCGTCATAAATTCAAGACTTTAGCAAGTTCAAAACTGGTAAAAGGGTTATCTGTGGTAACGTTTCATGCTCAGAACCTTTAAAAGGAGTGACCAGATAAAAAACTGTTTATTCGCCAACATTAATCTGTCGGGAACCATAAAGTGGTTTTGTATATAAGGATAACCCCAAATATCTTGATCCAATATTTGGTAGGCTTGAAAGATATATATTGTTATACTATGTAAAATAGAAAATAATATTGGTTTGCCTAATATATTTCAAAGTACAAAATATATTAATTCAAATAATTCGACTAATAAGCTAGAAAAGATATTTCGAAGAAATGAAAGTCCATTATTCTGGATTACCTGTAGTAAACAAAATTTTAAAGATACGCATAAATTATTTCTTTTGTAAAATATATTTGAGTGACATGAGTGCAATTAGTGAAACCATGAACAATGCGAGCGGGTTTTACAAATGGACTTGTACAGTTAATAAGACAATATAATGAATATTTAGGAAATATATTTCTCCGTTAGTTCTTAAGAATTTATAGAAACCGATTAGCATGTTAATAGTTTTTAGGAAATTTATAATTGTAGCTAAAAATTGTTGTTTGTTATCTGATTGAAGAGATGGAAATACGTATGACGAGTTTTGATTGGAGGAGATTGAAAAAAGTGGCGGTAAATGGTAAATGACGGTATAAAAGTCGGAGATGCCACACTGGACAGAGTAGAGAAACTCGTGTATCTCGGCAGTAATATCAATGAGAGTTGGGATCCAACCGCAGAAATTAAAAGCCGAATAGAACAAGCCCGAGCTGCCTTTGTAAAAATGAGAAACGTACTTTGCAGTCATGATCTTAGCATTGACCTTAGAGTTCGTATGATATCTTGCTACATCTTTCCTGTCCTGCTGTATGGAGTAGAAGCGTGGACCCTAACTGAGGCTATGCTTAAAAGTTTGACATCCTTTGAGATGTGGGTATACAGACGACTACTGAAAATAAGCTGGGTCGACAGAGTTAGAAATAGGAGGTCCTTAGACGGCTGAACCAAACAACACAACTGGTCAATATAATAAAGAAACGCAAGCTGGAATACTTCGGTCATATTATGAGACACCCTGAAAAATATGATCTTTTACATCTGATCATTCAGGGAAAGATCCAAGGTAATCGTGGTCCTGGTAGAAGAAGAACATCATGGCTGAAAAATCTAAGGCAATGGTATGGAAAATCAACTACATCGTTATTTAGAGCTGCTGTCAATAAAGTCACGATAGCGAATATGGTAGCCAACATGATATCCAACGATCGATAACGGTCATGGAACTAGAAGAAGAAGAAAAAAGTGGGATGGTTTGTAAGAATGAGAGTTAGATATATTTTTGAGAGAAAAAAGATAATCAGTTGGTTTCGAAGGGTACAAGGCGAACATTCGTTGTTCTCTGGTGGTTCCCCAGAGGTAGGAAGTAGTAGAAGTGAATGTTTGTGAGCTTTTCGTGGAGTTAGTGTATCTGACAGAAGCTTGTCCAGTAAAATATTGTAAGATATATTTGTCTACTTATATTCCAAGAGTCACTGTTCAGGCCAGAACGAGAGATTTAGTTTATCGAGAGGAGAAGAGGCTAGCATAATTTGAACGATACGTGCATTTGAAGGAGATCATTAAAGACGATAGGCTCGCAACAATTTCTTGTAAGATTGCTGATTACCTAGGGGACTGCTAAGAATAGATAGTGTAGGCTACAAGAAACAAGGATTTGGACAACTCATCATCCGAGAGATAGTTTTACTATTCATCAGTTTTTTTATTAACAACACATTTGTTTTTACAATTATTGCTTTAGAAAAGATAGGAATATTTAGATTAGGAGATTTGCAACAATTTTGATTTGAAATTTAAATTTATGTTTTTTATTGAAGATATTTGAATGTGAATTTTATTTCAATATAATTTTATTTCAATATAGAATTTTGTATCATACATGTTTTTTATTATTCCGGTATCCTTTGGACCTTACCTATCATATGTAAAGCATAGATTTTGAAGCACGCGTATAACCTTGAGATAAGAGAATTAAATAGTGTAATAGAATCTTAATTGCATCATTTAAAAAAGTTTAATTAATTAATTAATTAGCTAATTAATTGCTTGGCGCACCTCAGATTTTTAATATCACATTAATGGATTGTGTAAAATTTGTACGGTTTCTAAAAGAAAGGAATTGTTCAATGATGGTTAAGCATTGGAATTATTTGTATCCTTGTTGCAAATTTTTATTCAACATTGTCTAGATATCGCATATGGGAGCAGCCTTATTGGATTTTTTTTACGATCTTTGCGGGTATTTTCGTTGTCAAATCTTATAAATGGTCTTAAAAATTACTTCTTTTTCTTATTTCTACTTTATAAATAGACTTAATGCTTGTTTTACTTCAGTTTTAGGTTCAATTGACGTTGAACCACCTTTTTCTCGGTCGTCCCAATGATCTTGCATTTGGCGATTTGTCTCCTGCTATTCGTACTATTCTATTTTCTGTCATTATTTCGATGTGTTTATTTCCTCTATACCATATTTTGCTCGCATTTCCTCACTTCTTACTCTGTCTCGTAGAGGTTGGTTTGTTATTTTTCGTAAGACTTTCATTTCTGTTGTTTCCAGCAGTCTTCGTGTGACGTACACAGCAGAAACAAGAGCGTATCTGCTCTTGTTTTCGCTGTGTACGTCATTATCGGTCTTATTGTTGATTTATATATCCTGGTTTTCGTTTTCGTTGTGAGGTATTTGTTTCTCCAGATTGTGTTGTAGAGATATATTGCTGCTCTGTTTGCCACGTTCACTTGTTTTTGTACTTCTTCTTCAACTTTTCCGTAGCTTGACAGTTTTATGCCCAAGTATTCAGTTTCCATCACTTGTTCTAATATTTTATTATTTACGACTAGTTTACATGATCTCGGTTCCGCTAATGTCACTATCGCTTAAGTTTTCTCTGTTGAGATCACCTCAACAGAGAAAACTGTTATATATGAGCGCCGTATCTTCGAATTCTTTAATTAATCTTTGTAGGTCATCTTCATTTTCGGCTATTATCATAGCATCGTCGGCGTAGCATGTTATCCTTATTTCCGTTTCTCCCATTCTTTATCCTCTTCTTTTTTTAACTTTTTTATGATTTTATCCATTATCAGATTAAATATTAATTAGCTTAGTGAATCTCCTTGTCTAATGCCAGTTTCATATTTAATAGGTTGCGATAATTTTTCTTTACATCTTACCAAAGCTATGTTATCTTTATATATATTGCCAATGGTTTTTACTAAATCCAGTGATATTCCCTTTTCATATAATAAATGTATCGCGTCCCGAATTCTCACCCTATCAAATGCTTTCTTCAAATCTATCAGACACATATATGCTGGTTTGTTGTATTCCAGCGACTTTTCTTTTATTTGTCTTATTATAAAAACTGCATCCGTGCATGATCTTCCTTGTCCAAAATCCTTGCTGTTCCTCTTGCAAAAATGTAAATAAATATAACCCAAAAACATTTTATTATGACTTACACTTTTACACACAATTATCACAATTATGATAATTTGATCGAATAGTTGGATAAAATCATATTATAATTAATTGTGTGTGGTCAAAAAGACCATAATACTCGTAGAAAAATATACGCTTTTTTGCTAAAAACGGTACTGGAGTTAAACAACCTTAAGACAACTTCTGGCTATAGTAGAGTGGAGAAGGCGGTTGCACGTCTCCGAAGTTGTAAGTTAGAGCGATGGTAATGCACTATGCTCTAAATCACAATGACCCCACGCGACTAATTAGGGGTTAAAATTATCACCCTTCTGAGGAAGCCGATAGTTCGATAGTTCGGTAATAATGTTAAAGTGAATTACATTTTGTGAAAATTAAAAACGGTGTTGTGTTTTATGTTTGTTGCATAACATTATCTACTTCTAAAAATGTATGAATCTTTTTCATTAAGTTATGTCTTGTAATTCTGTACAATAGGGTGTTAGAGAATTAAAAGCAAATAGGACTTTCTGCATCTTATCTTTGTCATAATACGTTTGAAAAATACCTGATATTTAGTGTACTCCCAAATGCCAAAATCTGAAGGAGCCAAGTCAGAAGAGGGAGCTGGTCAACGAAACGGACATTGATTAAAAATCTATTATCAAACATGGTAACGATGCTCTTGACTACCCCCTAAATCCCTACGAATTTTAACCATGATGAACGTCATGGGGAATGCAATTTTAGATCGCCTTACCGAGTATTTTACCAAGCTGTTTGCTTTGCAAGTTTTAGAAAGCACAGTGGTGAAAATTTAAATTCAATTTCGCATCGTATGATTTCTCTTCTTGTTAAAAAAATTGTATAACTTTTGCACTTTCTGAATATATGACATTCAGTTGTTCAACATAATATGACCACTTGTTTTCCATGTACTTTACCTTTAACTTATAACTTGTGATAAAACTGTTGTGTTATTTAGTCATAGATACCAGAACTAGACATTACTAAACACTGGGTCATTATGAAAAAGAACGTGCTGGAGCCCACTAAAATATTCTGAAGAGAGAAAAACCAAAGAAACAGAAATAATGGATGAGTGACGAAATTTTGTTAGTGATGAATTCTCGAAGACTATCGAAAAGTAAAAATGAAGAACAGTATAAGCAAATTAACACAGAGATAAAAAAAAACCGCGGCGCTAATAAACAATGGTTACAATAGAATAACTGTTTGACGATCAAAGGCAGGCTGACCTTGTGATGTCCAAAGATATCCTTGTGATAATTTTCTAGAGGAGACATGTCCGGAAATAAGCAAAGAAGAAGTAATGCAAGCGGTAAAGTCATCAAAGAATAGCAAAGCTCCAGGACTAGACAAGCTACCAGCAGATATACTTAAATTGATAGACGAAGGTCGAATCCATTTGTTAGTAGACTTATTTAACAATATTTATCAAAACAGTATTATATTTCCTGAAGAATGGCTAAGATCAACCTTTGTCCCTCTTCGCAAGTAAGCACATACTAAGCAGTGCAGTGATCATTGCACGATCAGTCTGATGAGCCATACCTTAAAAATATTCCTAGAAATAATTCACAATAGAATTTACAGAAATTTGGAAAAAGATATCAGAGAAACTCAGTTTGAATTTCGGGAGGGATATGGAACTCGCGAAGCAATATTTGCCTTTAACATCTTGACATAGAGGTGTTTGGATGTCAATCAAGATGTATTTGCTTGTTTCATTGTTTTTAGCAAGGCGTTTGATACCGTCAAGCATGACCAACTTTTAGAGATCTTGAAAGTTAAACAGTTAAACACTCGTGATATAAGAATAATATCCACTCTGTATTATAATCAAAAGGCAGTCGCACAAATCGAAAATAGCACAACAAATGAAATTCAAATTAAAAGAGGAATTAGACAGGGATGTGTGCTGTCACCAATGCTATTTAATCTCCATTTGGAAGAAATTATGAAGAAAGCATTAGAGGAAGAAAAGATTGGGATAAAAGTTAACGGCCATCAATTAATATTATTAGATACGCAGATGATACGATTTTAATAGCGGAGACCTACAAGCCGTTTTATGCAAGGTAGTCACAGCTAGTGAAGAGAAAGGGTTAACAATGAATATCAAGAAGACGAAATTCATGATTATTTACAAAAAAAAACAAGATTGAATGAAAGCCTGTACATTCACAATATCGAAATCGAACGGGTGCACAAATATCAACAAGTGTTAATAACAACACTGCCATCACACAAGACATAAAAACTAGAGTTGGAAGGGCTCGATCTGCTTTTGTTAATATTAAGGACATTCTGGGAAGTCATTACATTAACTTAAACCTGAAAATGAGATTGGGTAGATGCTACATCTTTTCGATACTGATGTATGGAGTAGAGACTTGGACTTTAAACAAGAGCAATACCGATAAACTAGAGGCCTTCGAAATGTGGATATAAAAGTTGGAATATCTTGGTCGTGTGATGAAAGGGGAAAAAGTACCGATTGCTCCAGTGAATTATCCAAGGAAAGATTCAGGGCACCGAAGCGTAGGGAGACGACGTATATCTTGGCTGCGCAATTTAAGAGATTGGTTCCAGTGCACATCTAACCAATTATTTAAAGCAACAGCTTCAAAGATACGAATAGCAATGATGATTGCCAAACTCCGTGAAGAAGAAGAAGAATTATTTGGTCATAGGTTCTAAGCTTATAGATTAACTGTAGCAATTAGTCGCATGTGCTTATTGTAAATATTGTACACATTATTATTTGTGTCAATGGCCCTCGCAGCCGAGACATATTAATTGAAATAAAAAAAAACAATTGTTTTACAAGCAATAACAAAAAACTTATTGTAAAATATTAGCTTTTGTAAAATAGGTAGCTTTTGTTAAATTATTTTTCAATAATAAATAATTTTATTTTAAGCTTAAATTGCATTAATAAAACGATTCTAACATATAATAGTTCATGACAAAAAAAGAAGATAAACCAGCAACATAAGTTGATTGTCATGAAATTTGAAACAAGAACCGAAACGAAATCAAATTATCAATGTGTATCACAAGCAATCAAATAAAGGATGTTACGGGATGAGAAACAAAAATGAATGAGGGCAAGACTATTTAAAAAACTAAGCTAGAACATAAAAGAAATTCCTAATACAATTTAGAGAAATATAGGAAGTTTTATTCGAGATACTGTAATTTAGTTACTCGGAAAGCTACTGTAAATGAGGTTGTTATAGTGGCGGTTAGAAGAAGCTTAAGAAAATATAAAAAGAAGGAAAAACCATAAAATATGAAAAAGAGGTGTAGAGGTAATCGGTCAAATAAAAACTGCATCTATTCGGGATATGCTTTAAATAAATCTAAATTGATGTTCGGATATTTCTCTATGTAATGTTGTCACGTTACAAACATTACATGTTTGTTATTTTTCTTTAAATAAATATTATATTTTATTTTTTTTATTGATTTTAATCATTTATTGATTTTATCTTTCATTTTAATATTTTTACTTTAAAAATAGTTGGCGATCAATTCTTTAATCAACTAATTATACTATTTAATTTTTATTTTTTATTTTCAAGCTTCATTTATTTTAATTATATTTCCTGTATTTGACTCCAGTCACAGAGATGGAACATATAAATTTATATGCCTTATTTCAATAGACACTGGTGTGTCTGTCAGATGGCAACTCTGCCCTGTCATGTCACTTATTATTGCTATAATTCTGCAGAGTTGGATTATATTAGTTTATAGATTATATTGTCTTTTGCTTATTTAAGCTGGATCTTTAGCTCAAAATTCATTTTATGTATTAAATTTTTTCCTGGGATGAGTACTTACATTTCCAGTTAAACGTTTTTTTTATAAGTTATCTTTTAATAATTTCACCTGATCTGTACATACATAACCTCCTCCGAACATGTTTCTTTTAAACTTATAATTTGTCTCATATGCAGTAAGTATCATTAATTAATATAACAACTAATTCATCTAATAATTATTATATTCGTTTTATCCCTGCCAATTTGCTATTTGTTATTTAATATGGTAATTGTTTTTAATCTTCATATGGCAAGGAAATATTTTAAACATAGGCAGTTGCTAACACAAGGTTAATTTTTCTTACTTTAACTTTTTTGACCTTATTTTTGACCACCATTTTGAGTAAAGAATTCCACAGCAAATGGTCGACCATGCAATAACAACTATAGCTGCTAGTCAGAACTTAATGGCCATCTAAAGATATAAACATGAACGTATCTAGATTCAGCTACATCAGCAACTAATTAAAGAAGAAGCCATAAATATCATTTAAAAATCTTTTATGTAAAGCTATATATATATATAAAGGCAAGATTTTTGTTGTCTGATTTTGATTAAATATTAATATAATATAATATAGTATAATATAATATAATATAATATAATATAATATAATATAATATAATATAATATAATATAATATAATATAATATAATAGTAAAATATAATATAATATTAATAATTTAATACTAGCGAGACACAGTTCGGGTTCCGAAATGGAATGGGTACTTGAAAAGGACTATTTGCCATCAAGATATTGATTCAGTAAAGTCGTGATGTAAACGTTGATCTACATTCGTGCTTTGTTGTCTACGAAAATTCCCTTAATGGGAATTACTGTAAACGCTAAAAAAACGAAGTACATGCTAATTATAAAAAGACCACAAAATATATATATATATATATATATATATATATATATATATATATATATATATATATATATATATATCACTATTGACAATCAGTGGTAACGGGATGGAACAAGTAGCAAAATATCAGTACTTGGGAACTATGAAAAAATTTAAATTTGAGGATCAGACTACACGTACCATTCGCTGTCACATATTTTCAATATTATTATATGGAGCTGAGACTTGGATATAAAAAAATTCAATTTAAATAGAATCGAGGCTTTAGAACTTTGGTTATACCGCAGAATATTAAAAATATCATGGAGTAATAGAATTACAAATAAAGACGAACTGGAGAGGGTTGGTAAAGAAACAGAACTAATCACCACTATACAAACCAGAAAACTGGAATACCTAGGCCACGTGATGAGAGTACCAAAATATGAAATTTTTGAGACTCATAATACAGGGAAAGACTCAAGGAAGAAGATCTATTGGCCAAAGGCTATAGTTGGCCGATGACCATGGTTGAAGAATCTACGTAATTGGTATCAATGCAGATTGATTGATTTGTTTCGAGCAGCAAGTTCAAAAATGAAAATAGCTATTATGATTGCCAACCTTGTAGTAACAAAAGCGCTACCAGTGTTCAAAAAAGGAGCTTTAGATGAAATTCGAAATTACCGTCCCATCTCAATCATTCCCATTTTCGGCAAAATTTTTAGAGTCTTCTATATGTTCGTTTGGTAGAATATCTAGAAAATCACAAAATACTTCACTGTAATCAATATGGCTTTAGAAAAAAGTGTAGCAATACACCAGCTATACAGAAAATTGTGAGAGATATAGTTGATGGCTTGGAGGAAGGTCATTTTGTGTATATGACATTGTGTGACTTATCCAAAGCTTTTGACTGTGTTTCGCATGAATTACTGTTGGATTTCGCATAAATACGGTATTAGGGGAAACACTCTTAATCTGTTTAGATTATACCTAACAATTAGAAAAGAGGCAGTTTTTTTTAATAACAGCTATTCTGAGTTTAACACTGTCCAATATGGAGTACCTTAAGATTCTATAAAATGTGTTTGCTTCGCAGATGATACAACTCTCATAACTACTGATATTAATCAGAATAATTTAAAAATTAAAATAGATAGTGATACCCAGAAAGCAAAAACTGGTTTTCACATAATGGGTTAAAGCTAAATGAAGAGAAAAATCAGAATTTGATTTTTAGTTCTGATTGGAAGTATATCTTAAGAAATAGTGTTAAACTATTAGGAATCTTTCTAGACGACAATTTGTATTGAAGTGCTTATATAGAATACTTGAGTTCTAGACTTGCTACAAGTATATTTTTAATACGCAACTTAGTTCATATGATTTCTAAAAATACCCTTAGAATGTGCTACTTTGCACTATTTCATAGCCATTTACAGTACGGAATAACTGTTTGTTCTACTAATGTGTCTCACGCAGATCGAATTTTTAAATTACAAAAAAAAAGAGTAGGTAGTGAGGATACTTGCTAGAGCAGAGTCTAGGGAACACTATAAACCTTTATTTCTGGATTTAGGTATTATGCCACTACCTTCACTCTATATAGATATATGAGACGCTAATTGAAATTCATGCCAACAAAGGTAAGATTAACATAAACTCCAACGTCCATTGTCACGATACAAGATCTGAAGATGCTATTAGAGCACAACGTTTTAGATTGACAAAGAGCATAAAAAATTCGACTGATGTTAGTTTGTGTAACTTTTTGCCAAATGAAGTAAAAAGTTTTCACTTGTTATCTTTTAAGCTTAAAATCAAATCACACTTTTTGAAACATTGTTTCTATTCAAACACGGAGTACCTAAGTATAGCTTTTACACAATAGTACTAGTTTGGTTAGGGTAGTTGCCTACTATAATTATATTTCATGTTTTTTATAATTCCACAAAGTGTTTGTTGTCTTTTTTTTCAACTGTTAATATTAAATATTACATGTTTGTAATGTTCATATTATCCAAAAATTTTATATGTTTTTTAAGTGTTGTGACTAACAAAACTATTTTTTGTATATTGATTAAATAAATTCTATTATATTGATACACCTTCTTTCGTCTTATAGTAATGCAATAATTTGAGCAACATCTACTGAAGATCAAACCATATCTTAATTATTCACTTAGTCGAAATCCACGTTTGAACACCTAAACTACTGTTTAATTGAATGTTTTCAACTTAGAAGACAAAGAGTGACTATAGAAAACAACAACATAAACTTCAAAACACCCAAAACAAGCATACATGATCGCAATAAATATTTAAATTGAGACGCAATATGAAACAGTGCTTAAAACTTTTAATGCATTTTTAGTTATGGAAATTTATAGGGTAGCCACTTTTTTGCCGATCATTGTTTAATAATAATTTTTTTTTTAATCATTGCTTTCTAGCATTGTTTAAATATGAATCTTATTTGTGAACAACAATGACTTTTTCAATATCTTTTAAAAAAATTTGTAATACGACATTTTTAAATTGTCAATATAAGAAATGGTAAAAAATACAAACAACGGTTCAGATTGAACTGTAGTCTGTTTTGTTATTATTAGCGGTTGAATATAAAGTTTTATAAATATTTGTCAATTCATAACCAACATACTTCAATCTCTGTAACTGGCCTAAGTATAAACATTAAACAAAGAAATCCCTTTCCTCAAACGAAAACTTTCGTTAAGTTTGTCTTCGCAAAGAAAATGTTTGTTTTTCTAAAATTTAGTGCTGGCTTATTGTAACTTAATATTTCTTCAAAGCTGTTTACAAGTAGTTTTATTTATTAAGTATTTGTCGTTTGTTTTTCCTTGGGAACACTTTATTGATTTAGAGTGCAACTCCTTGCCAAGACGATAATTTTTTTCGAATACTGTTTTAAAGTAATTAACATTTAGTTAACGATGCCAATAAGTCTACAGAGACTTTAAATTGGAACCAATAAATGTTTGCTTCATTATTTACTCTGTTCAGCAAGTAAAAAGCATTTGCTCTTCCAATTAAAAAAATTATGTAGGGAATAAAGTACTGTAAATTTATTAGATACCTACACTATCATGATCGCCAAGCTTAATTTTTTAAGGTGTTGTATATGTTTACATATATATATATATATAAATATATATATATATATATATATATATATATATATATATATATATATATATATATATAATAAGGATCACTCGAAGAGTGGCAGGTTTTTCGGTCAAGAATTGGAGAAAAAAGACAAAGATGATGGCTACTTCATCCATTTATTGAAAACGTTTCGCTATCCAATTTGATAGTATCATCAGTTCATCTAAAAAGAACAATATGAAAAACCTAACATCCAATGAAAAGATATTAAGTATGTTACCTCAAAAAGATATGTAGCAGTCAAAGATATTCACAATTATTGTAAAGAAGCTTATGACAATGGACATTGTATAATTATGTTGTATAAACAATAAAAACGTTTTCAATAAATAGATGAAGTAGCCATCATCTTTGTCGTTTTTCTCCAATTCTTGACCGAAAACCCCGCCACTCTTCGATTGATCCTTATTTTATATTGGATTGACGGTCGTACTCCTTTTCTCGATACATATATATATATATATATATATATATATATATATATATATATATATATATATATATATATATATATATATATATAAGAAATACTGGATATTAGTGACTGTCGATATAAATAAACAGCACAGTTTATTAGGGTTGCAGTCAGAATATTGGCCGGGGTGTTCAAAAAAACACTGTTTTGACTTTTTGTCTAGTTTTTGGAATGGTTTTATTCCTTTTTCAAGACACTGTAATAAGACAAATATGTAAATATTTAAAAAATATCACAATTCTTCAGAGTAACTTACTAGTCGTTGAGATTATTTACAAAAACATTGACACTCAACATTTGTAACACACAAAAATATAAAGTCATGGACAAAATACATTCTAAAATTTTTCAAATTTAGGGTAAAGATAGTAAACCTTAGTTTATGGCATCTTTTACTGGTCTGCTTTAACTCATATGCATAGAGAATGGAAGGTAAAAACACTGTAATTAACATGTAATTGGGTGTACTTTGCCTCCAGTATTTCTTGAAAAAAAAAAAAAAAAAGATAACATCAAGTACACCTAATTACATGTTAATTACGGTGTTTTACCTTTCATTCTCTATGCATATGTAAAACACACCAGTAAAACATGCCATATCTTTACCCTAAATTTAAAAATTTTATATTGAATTTTGTCCATGATTTTATATTTTAATGTGTGATATAAATGTTGAGTGTCAATGCTTTTGTAAATAATCTCTCGACTAGTAAGTTACACTGAAGAATTGTGATATTTTTTTAAATATTTACATATTTTTCTTATTACAGTGTCTTGAAAAAGGAATAAAACCATTCCGAAAGCTAGAAACATCAGGACGAAGCTTTCGTCCTGACATCAAAACGAAGCAGAACTAACCTGACTTGACAATGGTAAGTTTGGCCATTGTTTTGACGACGTCGAAACGTCGTCAAAACAATGGTTTTTCTAAAACCAAAACTATTTAAGGCGGAGTCAAACCCGGGAAACATCTGAAATCATATATATATATATATATATATATATATATATATATATATATATATATATATATATATATGTATATATATATATATATATATTTATATATATATATATATATATATATATATATATGTATATATATGTATATATATATATATATATTTATATATATATATATATATATATATATAGATATATATATATATATATATATATAAATATATATATATATATATATATATATATATATATATATATATATATATATATATATATAAGAGTAAGAACAAAGAAGTACCTGTGACTCGTTTGGAAAAGACATAAAACTGTTTTGAATGGGTTGGAGTCAATAAAAGGGCTATGTTGTTAACTATTTTTTACTCGAGCTTTCAATTTGTGTTTACAATTATTATCAAGAGCTGCTAAAAAATACAAAATATCTTACAAAGTTGAACTTGAAAGAAAAAATTTTTCTTAACTCACCAAATAAAATTAGTTTAGTTAATAAAAATGCTGCTAACATATTTCAAAAAATATTATTATAAAAATGTTCTAATCTAATAAATGCTTCTCTGAAATTTTAATATAATTTTGAAAAAGTTTCTTAACACAAAAACAATTGAATTTATAAATAAGTTTGAATAGTGACAATTACAATTAAGCCTCAATGTCATAAATACCAACTTAAATTTTTTATTTTTGACAATTATATTGCCAAAAATAAAAATAAAATTTTGTTTAAAAATTCTTTTTTGTTTAATAACAAAAAAGAACAAGATTTATTCAGGATTGATAGATGCCTAAAAAAATGTAACAAATATAGTTATGGAAAATTAAATCAAAATGTGGAATTTTGAAATTTCATTTTGATTTAATTTTCCACATATTGTGAAATTTTGGAAATTTCATTTTGATTTTTAATTTTCCACATTTTGTGAAATTTTGGAAATTTCGTTTTGATTTAATTTTCCACATTTTATTACATTTTTTCAGGCATCTACCTGTTATCTATCAATAGATGATGAAATAAGAATGAAATTAGAATGAAATATGAATGAAATAAGAATGAAATAAGAATGAAATTTACAATCTGGTGATCAGTAATTAAAAGAAAAACTACCACTAGCTGCTGTTGGCCATGAAAATTTACCAAACCTTCAAAATGTGGGGAAGCTAACAGAAAAGTTTTAAATTGAAAAATTCTTCATTAAAATGCCAAATGTTAGACAATGGATGGAATAATTTAAAAAAGAATGTAAAATGCTTAAAATTTTAAATGATAAAGATAAAATGGAAAGTTTGGGACATCTACTTAAAAAACAAATGTTGAGATTGGTATGGTAGTATGTTAATTAAATATACAGTGAAACCATATTGGAAAATTTGGAAAACAAATGTTTGTAATAAGTATGAAAAAAAAGGTTGGTCCCAAATAAAATATCCTTTTTCATTTAAATATCAACTGGTTCTCTATTGAAATATGCAAAAAAAGATTATTATTAAAAGTTAATTGACAATAACTTAGGTTAGGTCTACCAGAAAACATCATGAACAGTCTTGATAAAGATTCACTGACTTCAACTACTCACCTTTTCAGTGAATTGAACAAGAATGAACACTTAGCAAATAAAGAAAGTGAAAAAGTATTCTCACACTATAAAAGAAATATTGAAGAAAAACAAATTAGAAACAAACAAAGATTGGACAGAGAGCAAAAGTATAAATGTACCATCTGTGAAAAATTTAAAAAAAAGGAACACGCTACCACCTTTGGGGGTAGCCAATGGTATTGGTACAAGCATGCTATTTAGGGTGACAGTGAATAAAATTAAGATAGCTATGATGTTAACCAACATTCTGAAAGGACATGGTACATGAAGAAGAGGCTACTACCTTGAATCAACTTGTTGGTTTAAACCAAAGGATAATCAAATTAAACGTATCAATAATTCAAAATGTAAACTACAAAATAATGATAATTCAAATAATTAATAATACTGCCATTAATAAACATAAAATTAATGTTGAATACAAATATTGAGCTTTATGCTTTTTAATTTGAAATTTTTAATAAATCTAATATTTGTTTCAATAAGAATGCTGGAAATTTATAGATAATGTCTGCCTTATTCATCATTAAAAAAAAACAAGACAATATCGATCTTTATACGCGTAATGTAAATTACAAATTTCACGCGTTTTCATAGAATATAAGTGTTAAATTGTTAAAGTATCATTGGTATTACTTACTTACCGTTATTATCATATTACAAAGTCAATCCATTTCCGTTTGAATATAATACATTATTAAACTTAATGGATTTGTAAAACATTTATCGTAGAATAATCTGGAATCAACAGAAGCTTTGGCATATTAAATGAAATAATTGAATTAAACATAAGCCACAAGCTAAATAAATCTAATATTTGTTTCAATTAAGAACACTGGAAATTGATAGATAATGTCTGATTTATTGATCAGTAAAATTAAACAAGACAATATCGTTTAAATATATATATATATATATATATATATATATATATATATATATATATATATACACACACTATAGTAATAATTCTATCAATTATACCGTTACTGGACAGATCACACAACAAATGCCGAAGTTTTAAATCGAATGGGCAGAGAATTGCTGCAAATAATGGAAAGAAGAAAAACTGCTTCTCTGGGTCATATATCTCGAACTTCAAGTACCAGTTCTTAAAGCTTATTATGGAAGGGAAGCTAGAAGGAAAACGAGGCGTTGGAAGAAAGAAATACTCATGGCTTAAAAAGATAAGGGATTGGACAAATCTCGATGCCCATGCACTTTTTAGAGCCACACTAGATCGAGAGGAGTATTCCAGAATTGTCGCCAAAATCCAGTAATTGGATAGGGCATCATAAGAAGAAGATACCGTTACTGGACCAAAGTATATATCAGACGCCATATTTATTGGGCCGCAGAAAAACCAACAGTATTCGCAGCACCAGATAATATTAACGATGAAGTTGATGATATAAGAATATACCTCGAAACTCCATGTCAACTATTTTTTCTTCCATTATTTACTCCAACAGAGGTTTGACAACAAATAAGAATGCTAAATCGTAAGGAAACTCGTGGTTATGATTTGATAACAGAAGACTCACTTTAGAAGCTACCGAGAAGAGCAGTGGTGTTATTAACAATAATATACAATAGCATACTTTATGAAATTTACTGAAGTTACTATGATTCCGAAACCTGGTAAGCCCGCAACGCAAGCAAATTCATCTCGCTCTACAAGCCTACTCTTAATAATGTCCAAAGTCTTAGTAAGGCTACTATTACATAAAATCAAGTAAGTTGTTCTCATAAACAAAATTTCGGATTTAGACGTGAACACTTTAACCATTCAACAATGCCACAGAATAGTAAATATAATTAAAACAACTCTTAAAGAAATAGAGTTTTCACTGTAGTGTTTCTAGATATATAACATGCTGTTGATAATGAATGGCATAAAGATCTCCTTTGAAAATGAAATTACACAAATAACAAATCAACTATACCTTATACTAAAATCGTGTCTTACTGACCGTTACTTTCAAGTGAAAATTCAAGACAGCTACTCAAATTATCACGTCATACAATCTATTGTAATTGAGGGTAGCGTTCTGGTCCCATTTCTGTATCTGATATTTACAACATACGTTTTAACTAGCAGCAATTCCTTCTAAGCTACTTTTACAGTACTTTTACTAGCATCACCAAATTTACACGATTATTTTGACCAATTACAAAACTGGCTTAAGCAATAAAAAATCAATGCTAATGGCAGCAAATCAGTACAAATTATTCTATAACAAAAAAATCCACATGTGTAGAACTTTCTGTTAATAATACGTCCATTCCCATAAAACCAGTTGTCAAATACTTGAGATTGCATCTTGATAAAAAACTTACACGGAAAATGCACCCTAAAACTAAACGGAAAAACCGGCTTTTAATAAGATATATTAGAAAAAATACAGAAATAAACAAAAAGATAGATGGGTAAAATTACCAAAGATAAGATAAGATAGACACAGGGCGCCACTTAATTTTTTGGGGTTTAAGAGGAAATTCATGCACAAATTAAATTATCAGCGAAGAAAGTCTGGTAGTATATATTTTAAAACATTCAACTAAAACTAATTCAAATCTCTCTTTGCTATTTATGGGCTTATAACGGGTTAAAAATGTATAATAATTATGGCAAATAACAAAATTGATTAAATTTAAATTCTAAAGAATATAAAAAGGTTACAAGCATTCTGTATTATAAAAATTAAACCAACCCGCACTTGGTTTTAAGACAATTATTTGTCTCGAACTGTTATTTAATGATCAACTGAGAATTAAGTGTTCGTAATTTAGAAGTTCTAAATAGCTGATTGAAAGTTCGTAGGAAAATACTGAATGATTCTTGATTGAATGCTAACTCAGTAGTTAACCTTAGCTGCACGAGAAGAAATAGTCGACGTAGATTCGCCCAGATAGTTGAAGATAATATTATTATGATAACTTACGATAAATCTCGATGACTGCTGCACTACTTCACTGAAGCTAACATACGTTACTAGTTTCAAGCACACAATTTAAAAATAACATAATGGTACTTTTGTGAGAATAATAAAATCTTCTAAATAACGTTTTCTCAGAAAAATATTTTAACGTGCTTTCGACGATATTTACCAAATGTATCAAAAAGAACCGATTAACAAGTAGATTCTTCTGTTATTTTAGAAGTCCGTACATTCCAATAAAATTTAACAAGCTATTTGCGAATACGACCATCGGCGTCTTAGCAACAGGGGTAAAAGGATTAAAAATTATTTAATATTTTAATTATAAAAGAAATGTTACACTCTTAAAAATAAACTTCTTCAGTACAAAGCTATATTCATATTAGTTCATTCATTCCAATCCAAAGTATTCCGTATCATAAGTACAACTGCGTGGTATGTATCTAACCAAACATTTCACAATAATGTAGACATTCATAAATAATTTATTTACCCAACTATTTGCTGAAATAAGATTGAAGAGAGTATGGCCAGAAGGTCTACCGCAATAATACTTAGAGAACCGTCACTGTCAGTATCTAACTCACGTTAGTTTACTTACATCTTATTTATTTATTACTCTGTGTATTACAATGTAACAATAAAAAACATTTATTTGTCTAGTACGTAATAAGAATGGTTTTACAGTACGCTAGAATAAGTATTTCCTTTTTTATATTTCCGTATCTACTTTTCAATTATAATTAAGAGCTTTTAAGTTATAACCAAAGACAGGTAAACTTGTCTATGCTAACAAGTAAGACGTAATATATGTGCATAGATATGAATATTATTTATGTTAAATATGCATGAATGTGCGTGCGCATTTACTAAAAAAATGTGCATTTCATAAATCATTTGAATATATTAATTAAATAAAATACTACTTTTAATTTAAAATAGAAAAAGCTTTTACCCAATGGCTGTATTTCAATATAGATACCTTTTTATTTATTTAAAAACACAATAGGCTATGATCTGTTTTTCAAAATTCTACAACAGAAAGTTGTACATCTCCCATTATATACATGTTTGTTTTATAGAAAAGCTCGATTATACATCCACCGAAGCTATCATAGCATATTTAAAATTATGTAGAACTTTAAACATTTATATTTTTTAATGTTTTATTAAACAATTTAGTTAAAATATTTGCAACAATAAATTGAATTAAGAAACCAGTGTTTTAGAGGATGTTAGGGCGGATAATTAATTATATCTAATATAGTATTATATTATATAATATATATATATATATATATATATATATATATATATATATATATATATACATATTTATGTATATACATATATAGATATATATATATATATATATATATATATATACATATATATATATATATATATATATATATATATATATATATATATATATATATATTCCGCGGTTAGTACAATTAAACCTAGAGCTAAGATTAAAAATGAATATTAAACTCACCAGTCTTCCGGGTTGAACGGCGTCGATATCCATTGGGCCGAGCTTTCGACATCCTCTCTGATGTCTTCTTCGGGGCTTCCGGGGTCTCAGCCTTCCGAGTCCCCACACACTACATGTACTGTATATCTACATAAAATCCTATGATAACAAGTTGTACCGTTTGTTTAGTAAGTAACATTTAACATTTCAAAATTAAACACATCAAAAATTTTAAATGGTACATAATTTACTAAAATAAGCCAATACAATTCACAAAAATGTGAGGGTTAAAAACACAGATTATAAAGATATAATCAGTCATTCTTTTGATGACATATTTTCATTGTTAAATACTTTAATGTTGAAATACTGTGTAAGGCCACCAAATCTAAATAAAATCAGTAGTTATTCTTGTGCTTAACGGTGTTAATTTTCATATTTGATTTGTTTGGCTTATATGTAACAAGTTTAATTAAAAATATTGAGAATGATATTCAAACGCGCCCTAGTATGTAAGCAATAAATCCCTACACTAGGACTCAGCTACACCTTTGGCAGAGAAAGAAATTCGAAGAATCACAAAAAACTACTTTGATGGACTGAGAAATCATCCAAATGATGAAGCAAGACTGCTACTTGCTCCTTCCGGACTTGCAACATACATGTTAACATACAATGTAAAAATCAAACTCTGTAATCGCTTACAAACGAAGTGAAAGTAAAATCTTCATTATAAATCAAACATAATATTAATTATATATTAAACAAAATGAATTAAACAAAAAAGTGCATATAACTTGTCAAACTTTTTATCCGATTTTTAAATGAAGCCAAGGAGACATCATATATTTCTAAATTGTTTCTATTCCTAATTTTCAGTGTTCGCTTAATGGGCGAATGCATACCATAATTTGTACGGTGAAAATGTATATACAACAGATCACCATGTCTGATCGTTCTGGAGGGAACATATAAATATGTTCACATATGTATGGGAATAAATAGATTGTAGAAGTTCAGTGACAACAAATTAAAACATTTATTAATTTAAACACAAATACTAAATCAGAGTTATCTCCTCAGGTTTTTAAATTCATTTATTTTTGAATGTTTTTAAAATATCTGTATAGTTATGATTAATAATGTGTATGTTTAATGTGTATCTTAAAAATATGTTCTGCAATATTTCCAAAGTAGTAGAATGTACTTGGTATTGTGCAGACCATACAGTAGACACATATTCCACTTTAGATATGACCAAAGCATAATAAACTGTTCTTACAGCCCAAACAGATAGTCTCAGACAGTTGCAAATGTTAAAGCCTAAAGTGTTTAATGAATTAACTGTTACATCATTTATATGTTGAAAAAAGTATCTTTCGCTTACAAAAATTATACACTTCACAACAATACAAATACTAGAGGTTGAGTATTGAGGTATATCCACATTACTTCACACTATAAACAACAACTTCGCGCTCATACGCAAGATCATATCTTCTCTTTTCTTGTAATATGATTCTGTTCATTTTTAGAGTGGTTTGTGGTGGGGCTAGAGTAGTTAATTGGATCGTAACGTATGATACATCATTGCAAATAGGAGGGTGTAACGAATATATTGAGACAAAAAAAAACACACATTGCGGCGTTGCTAAAGGGGTATTATACTATATCTCATTTTTTATTGGTCCGGTTGAAGCGTGTGATACGCTAAATGAAAGTAAAGAATATCAAGAATTTACAAAGATAGACAAAACAAACAAGGCGAATATTAAAAGAGCACTACACAGTGTCTCCATTATTAATGAACATAAAGTTACATACGAGATGTCATAAGACACTATGATATCAGATTTGATAATTTGATTTAGGATCAATCTTTTCATTGTACCTCCAGAAGATTTTCATGTATACAATCTTCTTTTTGGTAGTTTAAAAAGTTTATTAGCTATTACATATTCTTCCATCTGGCAGCATTTTATTAAACGGTCACCACGTTCATTTCTATTGCCTAGACCATATTTATTCACATATCCTTCCACTCTTCCCTGGCCAACATTGACATTATAGTCGGCTGTTACTATTGTAATATGCTTTTTCTTGTAACCGTTTCAAAAGTTTTAAGAAATTCATTATAAATTCGATTATTTTTTTTTAAATAAAACTGCTAACCCCATCTATCTGCCAGGTACTTGTAGCCGACTCAAGGTTTCTACTGTAATTCTAAACCTATCCGGTAGATGAGAACGATTATTAACTTGTCAATCAAGCCCCAATTCAAACTGGTAATTTATAGCGTCTGTCTCTTTTCTCTTACAATCATCTAACTGTTAGGACGTGTTTTGTGAAGTGGTCTCTGTATAGAGACCTTTTACCGGGGAGGATAAAAGATCATTGATTATGTTTAGTGGTTCGAAGTTAACTGAGAAGTCATATGCTGTCGTAAACGCAGCCCAATATTTCATTATGATCTAAATGGACCCCTAATAAATAATTTAATGAAATGCTTGGAAGGTGAGAGGAAACAGAGCATATCCTTTTTGTATGGTTGCCAGCTATTGGATGATTAAGGTTGTACCATTCTTTTTTATTATATCCTATCGAGAAAGCGAGAAATAATTATGGACTCAGAGAAAGAAAATATAGCAGTGTTTTAATTTTGTTTAAAGATTTAACTTTTCTATTATGCCTAGTTAATAAATAACTACTATAATATTTTAAATGTAAACGAATTTCGAAATTTGGAAATAATATATAAATTCATTTGTTTTTAACAACCAATTCTTGATTTAATACGATATAAAGTTGTTTTGTTTATAGTAATGTAATTATGAAATGGTATTTTAGTATCCTTTGGAAATAACATAACTTTTAATGTTTCTTTTTATTACTGAGAAATAATAAAGTGTAATTTCGCTGTAAACTTTCTATATATCTTATTTTTTATTCTCTCTCGTCCCCTACGAGGATAAACAGGGGGTGGCGTCCAATAATAAATTATAATTTCAGATTATCTGATTGTGTTTGGATTTTTGAGATATTACGTAATTTCTATACATTTGACCGTACCCCGCCATTTCTCTCCGACATTGAGCGATTCTGGCCTTGAATTTAATTTGTGTGCTGGATGTTTATTAAGCATCGACGCTTCATTATTCATTAACTTAAAGACTTGTTCCAAATCATGGTAAAATAACTTGATTTCGTCCTTATTTTTAACGAAGCATAGACTTAGCAAAAACTAAAATAAATAAAATTTATTATACCTTCCTTTGACTGAAGTTGTCATGACACGATTCAGATCTGAATAAGGAGTATGACTTATTACAGATTAGTTGACTTTTTTTTAACTAAAATATCAACATAGCGATGAGTTATATTGTCGTTATTACTTGATTTATATTGTTTTAATTAATACTTTCCTTTTTATGTTGTTCTTTTTGTAAAATAGAATCATGTAAATTGTAGTCATCCGACTACGATATCTATTATCAACTGCTTTAAGCAATTAAGATTAAGCTTAAAATTTTGTTTAAAAACTGTAGTTCCATCATTGTATTGTACTCCAAAAAAGCACATTGAATACTTTCTTTAAACAAGCATAAAAAGCTGAAATACTTTACGGTCAGCCAGGCCAAGCCTGACTAATGGCGGCCAATAGGTCAATAGCAGTGTACAGGTGACATATACGTATCTTGTGATTGCTAGTTTACAATTTAACACTCAAACAAAAAAAAAAATAAATATTATCAGACGATCTGACATAATATGTATATACAGTCCATCTAATTTACTTACCGTTCCACGTCATTATCATTGACAGAGATCGATCATTGACAAGTAATGCCTGTGTACTCAGAAAAGTGATTCTAAAACAGAACACACCTACCGCCTAAATATTTCGTGTTGGTATCATGTGACCTCACGGGCTATGACGCGGATGACGGGCAACAGTAAGTAAATTAAAGTATATGTATATGGGTACTGCTTGGGTGAAAGTATAAAAAGTCTTGCTTGTTAAAGTATTCGAAACAAATAACCAGACTGTTGACTAAATACAGAGAAATATGCCACTATATGATATATGATGATTGTTTGCATTTAAACCGCAAACTGCGATACGTATAGAATAGAAATATGCTTTATTGACACTGAATATTGTACAATTTTATGGACAAAGCTTACAAAAAGTCAGAAAATAACAATAATTATTAAAATTTACTGAAATTTCATAAATCGTCAATATCACCAATAACAGATAATAAAATAAACAATGCATTGCAAAATTTAAATAAACTGCAAATTTCATAATAAAACCATACTAGCAAATCTATTTTAAAATTAAATAACCGACCATGTTTATGTATCTAGAATTCTAGATTCTAACGAAAATAAAACCAGTTGTAAAGCACTTGAAACTGTAAACTTGAACTTTATAACTGGTTTTAGTTTTGTTAGAATCGGCGTTTTGAAAAGATTTTAATTAGTTGTTTATTTTGTTGTTTTCAGTGGTGTTTCAATTGTTTTTTAGTCAATATGGCACAAAATATATTTTCCTTTATAAACAATACTTTCTTTCATGTAGACAAAAAATTTTATTAGTAATTTTATTTTTTAGGTATCATGTCCAGTTAGAAATCCCAATTGACTTACTGATTAACAACTCAAAGCATTCGCTGATGCCTTATTTCGAGAAGAAGACGAAGAAGTAATTGGGGGAAATGCTGAGACTCCGGAGGGAAAAGGTATTTTTAACGAAGAACCAAGTTCTGTTTTAAATGGATATTCAAGTAAAACTTCTAGTGAAAATGAACTAAGTTCAGAAGACTTCTATGAAGGCAAGAACGGAACAAAATGGTATAAGTATTCTTTTAAAAGTAAGTTTAGTAAAACTAACCAAACGAATATTGTAAAAGTACTTTCTGGACCCAAAGAGTACGCTAAAAATATTACAAATGAGGCAAGTGCTCTCGCCAGACTGCTTACTGATGACATTAATCAAAATATTGTGGTATGTTCACTTCCCGTCATATAAAACTGGTACACTTTTTTTCCAATGTAAATATATGCTCAGAATGGACACAATGGTTCGTAAATCAATTCGTTGTTGCCATCACAGATAACGGAATTGCACTAAATCTAAATAAAAAAATAACGTTCAAAAATGTATAAAATTTTTAAATAGGTATTATTTTATCATTAACAACAAAAAACCGCCTAATAGATTAAATAACCAGAGATGGGGTTGAGTTAATATCCAAAATTTGGATAGGGTTTGAAGGGTCTTTAAACCTAGTGTATTGACACAAGGAACATTGGAATGCATCTACTGTAATTTTATACTTCAATTACCTACCGAAGAGGACCTGTATTTTGTGTCAATAAGTTTTGTAACATGCAAACTACCAAAATTAATTTATTATTTATTAAAAGAATGATAAAAAATGTAAAATATATATATCCGGTTTTTTTAGGCGTTACGCCTGTCCGGTAGGGATCTATGGAGGAGTATCACCGAGCCGCAAGCCCTTATCTCTTGCCGTACTGCTCCACCATAGGCCGATCAGATCCCAGCATATCCTAGTCTAAGCCGCAGATTCATCTAGAATTTTAAACTGCTGCGTTATACTTTTTGTTTTCTGTACACCGAGCTTGGGCTCGATCCCACATCCACTAAACCATTCGACAGTGAAGCGAATGAGAGGCAGCCGCACAGCCCGCTGAGCTATCTGACCGACATTATATGTAAAAACCATTATGACAAAAAATGTAAAAACCAACATTATATTTTATCCTACGTATTATAAACTAAAAAGTATTTGGGGCGAAAAAACGCTTTTCAAAACATGACAGTTAAAATCCAATATCTCAGTGTAATGTTTATCTATAATAATTTAAAGTTAGTCAATCAACTATACTTCAAAGTTAAGCACATGGGCAGATTCTATAAAAGTCACACACTATCTCTTTCTTGACTTCAGAGCAGCCTATGACAGTGTTAAAAAAACTGCATTATGTAATGCAATGATAGACTTTGGTTGGGATCCCACCAAGGTTAAGTTGACCCAACTAACAATGAAAAACGTAAGACCGTGCGCTAGAATTGAAGGAGAAAACTCTACGTGCTGTGATGTTAATGATGGTCTAAGAAAGGGGGAGGTGCTGGCGTGTCTTCTCTTTAATGTTGCCTTGGAAAAGGCAACCAGAAAATTAAATATTAGTATGAATGTAACTATTTCTAATAGAACTTGAGAAACTTGAGAGGTGTACTGTTTTACAAAGCTTGCGGACACGGCAAGTGAATTAGGACTTGTGGTAAACGTATGATATATCTAATAGCCATCTTCATGTATTTGGAAACTATTCGAATAGCACAGATTATTTTTGTCACGGCAAATATATCTCTTGAAAAGATATCTCTTGAAATATATTAGCTCATGTGCAGCAAGAGTTAAAGGTCATGCAAATAGTTTTATAAATAATATGAGTAACAATTATACTAAAAGTAGATTTTTGGAAGAAATTTTTTTTTCATGAATTGTTTAAACAAACTAGACCATTTATTAATTAGTTAATATATAAACAAATTACATATTTGTAATGTATGTAGAAATTACATAAAAGTTAAAAAAATAATGATCAAAATCCATTGAGTAGATCCGGATATATAGAAAATTTTATTAGTTTGAAATTGTTCGGTATTTAAACTCCATGGATTTGTAAGTTCTTCCTAGTCACCATTTGAACTACATTTTTGAAAATTCGTGGAAGGTACTGTAAAGGTACAATATGTTTGCAAATTTTTTAATATAAAATACTGCTGTTAATTAACAAAAAAACATGGAAAAGTTTAGTCCAAATTAACCTAGACCAAATTTTTTACTGAACCAACATTCAAACCAACAAATTGACTTTTCAACTTACAAAAATCGGCATTTTGAAGCTTTGTCAATATTCTAAAAAATAAAATTTTGTAATTTTATGTTAAGTATTTAGCTTTCTAATGGAGTCCAAAAATCGAAAAAATCGCGTTTTTTGCATTAAATTGTTAATCATTAAAAAACGCCTCCGAACTTTAGGCAGGAAACAGGTAGGTTTTCTTCTTATAGGTCTACAATAACTAAAAAAGTTGTCAGCTACCTGGATTATTGAGTGTCACGAGAAAATCCTTATTACCCTGGACTAATATGACTGGACAAGCAAGTGGCGAAACAAACTTCATATATTATGTAAACTTTACTAACAAAAACGTTCAAAATAAATATTCCAATAAATATAAATAATCAAATTCCATATTCAAATACTGCAAAATATTTGGGTATTGTCCAATAAATATAAATAATCAAATTCCATATTCAAATACTACAAAATATTTGGGTATTACTCTGAGCTCATGTAAAGAAGAAAAGAAAATATTAATTTTGATTGAAATACCTCCCTCGAGAGGGTATATACTTCTTACCTACCCGTCGGCGAGAATCCAGAAACTATCGACAAGGACAGCCTGTACTGACCGAGAGAGAGTAACATTTAGCAGAACTTTGAGATTTTTTAAAAAGTTTATACCAAATAGCTGCTTTGTGTTACACTTTATGTTAAAAATAAAAACAGATTCGGAAAGTGGGTCAAATTCTGTAGTGCCCTATTTAAAAAAAAATTTACGTTTATTTTAACCAAAAATATTTGAAAAAAAATATTGTTTAAACAATTTATTAATTTACAACCAAATAGTGCACTAGAACTTTTTAAGACCTTTCATATAAAAAAGAATCATCTCAATATCTGCCATAGTTTTTGCGTTATTTGATATAAACTTTTACATTGGAATTTAGCTATGCCCAGAATCGCGAGGAACGGCTTAAACAAATTTAATGTGACTGATCGAGAATGCTTAATAATGTTTTAGTTTTTAGTATACTCAAAACTGGCGGTCTGTCACACAGCTCTGCTTTTAGGTACTTTTATATAATATTTTCGTTGAACTGGCAACGGTGCCCTAGAAATTAGACTGACACGTGACAAGATCAATGTACACAACTTAAAAAATACGATTTTTGATTATAAGAGTTGCACTAGTTTTTTATGACGCGAACGGTACCAATATGGACAACTGATGAAATAGGCTTAGAAATTTTCAGAGCTTGCATGAGCTGCAACCGATTTTTATTTCTCTTATGTGCTCGTAGGTTCGACAATAAAAATACAATTGCTCAAAGAAAAGCTACAGACAAACTTGCCCTTGTACCATTTATGCTGGACCGCTTTTCCTATAATTGTTATAAGAGCTACACATTAGGTAAACATCTTACAATTGACGAAAGGCTTATTCCTTTTCGAGGGAGATGCAGCAGATTTTTACAGTATACCCCAAATAATCCTGCAAAATATGGGATAAGTGTATTCGTAGGGTGTGACACACAAACATTTTATGTAGTTGTACTGTAGGCAACAACCAGATGAGCCTTAAAAAAATTAACCTTCCAGCGGTCGCGCGTATGTGGTAGACATATGAGTAATAAATTTAGTATAATATATATTACCTACGCTGCGCTGCGATAGGGTGCTTTTCGCTATTCCTACTCCATTACAGAACCAACCTTCCAGTCCACAAATAACCTATCAAGGGATAGTACGTTGCAGATAATTTTGCATTTGTATTTCAGATATACGAGCGACTTTTTAGGTAAGTTTTTATAATATCTTTTTTTTTGTTATAGTTACTTATTGTAATATTAATAAAATATAACTGTTTCATGCATTTTTTGTGTTGAAAACTTTCTACATTGATATAAGAGGTCTGTATCTCTCATATGTACGCGACCATTTGTGGCAATTAGTTCCATTTTGTTTATTTTATTTCAGAAATGACAAATAAGGATTTTTAACCTCAATGATCCAACTGATATAGCAGCTGTTACAAATTTGATGTTTGCTGAGTCAGATGACGATATACGTATAGATGATAGCGACACAGACGCAGAGGAACATGTTTCGAAACGTGATGACGATGCTGAGTCCGAACTAAGTGATGGAAGTAATGCCAAAGACGAAGCTGACAGTTCCAACGAGGCTTATATAGCTCATCTAAAAAAAATGGAAAAGTTTTCGACTCATGGATTTGGCAAAAAAATCCAATCAAACAAAGTAACCGACGACCTCGCAATATATCACTCCGTCTCCCTGGGGTCATTGGATCAGCTAAGAATCTCACAGACATCGTTAATATTTGGAAGTGCCTCATAACTGATCCTATGAGTAAGAGCATCGTGAACTTCACAAATAAGTACATAAGTTGTGTAAGATCTAATTATTGTCGTCCAAGAGATGCCAGGTGGACATTTTCCATGGTAATCGAGTAAACCTTGAAGAACTATGGATAATGGATGGTTTTAAAACAGTGATTAGTTGGAAAATATTTCTATTTTTAATGAGAGCATTACGTTTTGATGACCTAGCTACGAGAGTAGAACATAAAGGAATGGGTCGCTTGGCCCCAATAAGGAATATTTTCGAGGAGTTTGTGTCTAATTGCCAAAAATGCTACTCGCTTGAGAAAAATGTTACAATTGACGAGAAACTATAGATATTTCGTGGAAGATGCTCCTTTATTCAATACATCCCCAAAAGACCCAATAAATATGGGATCAAAATGTATGCCATGGTTGACGCTCGCATCTTTTACACATAACACATAACATAGAAATTTATGCAGGGACTTAACCAGATGGTGGTAAAAAGGTTGGCAACACCTATAATTATTACGGGGAGAATACTGACCACTGACAACTAGTTTTTTAAGTTTGATTTGATAAAAGATATTGATGAGAAAACAATTGCCTTTGTAGGAACGATTAAAAAAATAAGGCCCAAATTCCCAATGAATTTAAAGTTACAAAAAAGCATTAACCCAGTACCAGTATTTTTGGGTTTTGGAACGACATGACTCTTGTTTTCTACGTGCCTAAGCCCTAGAAAAACGTAATAGCCTAATTTCAAGCCTACATGATGACGCAGCCATGGACGCAGAAATACGTGACCAAAAAAAACCCGAGATTATAACATTCTATAACAAGACAAAAAGAGGTGTAGAGACAGTAGACAAACTTTGCGCTTCTTACAATGTTGCTAGGAACACCAGAAGATGGCCGATGGTAGCATTTTATTCCATGTTAAAAGTAACCGCGATTAATATTTATATAATCTATTTCACCAATAATAAGGAAAAAACACTAAGAAGAAATTACCTTCGACTACATTCAAATACTCTTGTCAAAGGAAACGACGAACAAAGAACACAATACTCCCCTCAAACTGAGCTCAAAGAAAAAATTTCAAAAAGAAAAGCAGAATTAGGTATCGAGACAGTAGCGAAGACCACAGCAAGTAAAAGAAGATGTAATCCTTGTCAAAATGATAAACTTTCAAGGATCACGCGCTTCCGCTGTGAAATTTGTCATAAATTCATCTGTATGGACTATTCAAAGCATATTTGTCAAGACTGCAAAACTGCGATACAATAATATGTGTAATGTGCAATATCTAGAAGATATCTGGGACTTATGACACTGTTGTTGTTTTTAACCCTAGACCGGGCGTGCCCGTGTATTTTGTACACGTCCAGTAGAAAAAGTCGTCTAAAAATAGAAGTGTCGTCAATCTGGCGATATCGTCGCGTCTATTCGTCCAGTAGAGGTCTGTCGTTCGAATAGTTGAGTAATATTTTTTGTTGCAGCTGATTTTTGTAAGAATTCTTAGAAATACGAAAGTGTGACGGTTTTGTGTACTTAATACACGGCGCGCCTTCTAGTGTAAGTATTTTATCCATTAATTATTTTACTTCATAAAAAGTTGTAATTCGAAATTAAAGTCAAATTACCTTTAGTTTTACTTTATTTTAGAGGGATTATAACGGCTACGCTAAGAGAATATCATGTAGGAATTTAGTTGCATTGTTATATTATTTGCGTGTTACTTTTTTTTTATTTTTGCAGGGCTAGAAAGAAGTTTTTAACTGAGGCTGAGTTATATAAAATTCTCAGTGAAGACCCAGAAACAGAAACTAGTGAAACAGAATATTCCGATGAATCTGAGACAGATGAAGAAATAATACACCATGATGACCACAATTCTGAATCTGAACAAGAACAGAATGACCACGACAGAGCCAGTAACTTCGAGGATAATACTGCAGTAAGTACGACTGCTTTCGAATATTTTCAAGGTGAAGATAAAAAATCTGTATGGCGTAAGACTCCGCTGTCGTCGCAATCAAAAATTAAGAAGAAAAATATTATCAAAATACTTCCAGGACCAAAGGCAGTGGCTTCAAAAGTGACCTCAGAACTTTCAGCTTTTTAAAAAATTATAGATTCTGATATATTAGAGAACATCGTACAATTTACTAATTTGTACATTGATAGTAAAAAAGAATCTGTTCAATATAAAAGAGAACGAGATATGAAACATACTTCAAAAAGTGAAATAATGGCGTTACTGGGAGTGCTTTACCTCCTAGGCACTAAAAAGGCTAACCATACTAACGCACTTGAACTTTGGACATCTGATGGAACAGGTATAGAAATTCTTAGAGCTGTAATGAGTTACAAAAGATTTTTATTTTTGTTACGTTCAATGCGCTTTGATGACAAAACCACAAGACATGAACGGAAAATATATGACAAACTTGCACCAATTAGAAAAATATTGGACGCATTTGTTAGTAACTGTAAAAATTCCTATAATCTTGGTGAATTTGTTACAATAGACGAAAAACTAGAGGGATTCAGAGGACGTTGTAGTTTCATCCAGTATTTACCAAATAAACCAGCAAAATACGGTATCAAGCTGTTCATTTTGGGCGATGCACAAACTTACTTTGTTGGAAATTTAGAGGTTTATTGTGGACGGCAACCTGAGGGGCCTTATGCTGTATCAAACTCTCCCAGTGATATTGTAGATAGGCTTATTGATTATATAAAAGGTTCATATCGCAATTTGACAACCGATAATTTCTATACCAGTTATCGTTTAGCTATTTCCCTTTTGGAAAATAAAATAACTACAATTGGCACTTTGAGAAAAAACAAAAGGGAAATACCTATTGAATTTTTACCCCAAAAACAAAAAGAAGTGGGAACGTCACTCTTTGGATTCCAGAAAAATGTCACTTTGGTTTCATTTGTTCCAAAAAAAAGTAAGTCGGTCATACTTTTATCCACGATGCATGACACTGCCACCGTAGACGTCGAAACTAAAAAACCAGAAATTATTCTAGATTATAATGCCACAAAAGGCGGTGTGGATACTATTGACCAAATGTGTGCATCATATTCTGTAAAAAGAATAACCAGAAGATGGCCACTAATTATATTTTTTTCTCTAATGGATATGGCGGGTATCAACGTGCAGGTGTTGTTTTGTGCCAATAAAACAAATCCCAAAATATGTCGCCGAACTTTTCTAAATTAATCGAAAGTCATTAACAATAATTTTGTTATTATTGTCAACGAGCACAGAGGAAACACGTTTTTTATATAAGATACTTATTTCTTTTAGTTTTTTGTGCACATTAAATAAGTCATGTTTAGATATTACGTCCTCCATTTCGTCGCATCTTTCTCTCATCTATTTTTCTTCTGCTAATTTGATCTCTTTTTTATTCTTCTTTGCAGGTGTCTATAATCTGTTTCATTAGATTTTATCAGTCTACGTTCTTCCATTAATTTTAAGATGTCGTCTCTGATCCTTTTATTTTTCTTGTTCAAGTTTTTTCTCCATTGTTTTCTCCATTGTTTCTTCATTGTTATTATCTTTTATGTTTATATCGTCAAAGTTAGGTACATTGGTTTTTGGTTTTTGTCGCTGATTCGTGTTAACCTTAGTTTAATATCTGCTACAAATGGTTGATGATTAGATCCAATATCTGCCCCAGGAAATGTAGTGACTTTTTTGACGGCATTTCTAAAACGCTCATTTACAAGTATATAGTCTATTTGATTTCTTGAGGACTCAGGGTTATTGCCATCATCAAATGGGGCTTTCCTAGTGTATACTAGTCGGTTGGGTAGTTTATACCAGGTGTTTGCAATGATCATATCGTTTTCTTTACAACATTCATACAATCTCTGTCCTCGGTCATTAGGTTGTCCTGGACCAAAAGAACCTACAGTCTGATTTCGTCGACCTTCTCCAATTTTTGCATTGAAGTCGACTATAATATATAAAATTTCGTGTTTATTAAGTTTCTGTAGGATGTCTTGGATCTGATCATACAATTTCTCGACTTCATTGTCGTATTTTCTATTTGCAGTCGGGGCATAGATTTGAAGTATTTTAGTTTTAAATGGGTGAGTTTATTCTATCCGAGACTGGTACTAAATTGGTTAAATACATATTTACTCAGTTCTGAGTATAATACCTACACTTTTTTGGTGACGCAGGTCTTCTGTGCTGTTACCGAAATAAAATAATACACTTCCGTCATTTTTACATGATCCTTACTCTGTCCATCTCATTTCGCAACCTCCATTATTTAAATGTAAATTTCATATCTACACTAATTACTTTTTTGTCAATGGCTACGTATAGCCTCCTTATTTATACAGCTTCAATAATAGGCAACAATTCAAATTTTGAAAACACATAATGTTTAGTCATTCATTCGTTATTAAAATTTGTTTAATGCAGTTCAAATCAGATAGAAATTTTTTGAGCAAATTAAAAATAATTTTGCATAGCAATAGTTCTTGCTCATGGTATTAATTAAGTTAACGAGGGCTTTGCAATGCGTGGAAATATTGTGAATAACACTTTTATTTTGAAAATGCAATTTGTAGATATCGGTTCTTTCTGAATAATACTCTAAATTGAAATCCCTCTTATAAACAGCTTTATTTCTTGCATTTGTTTTTAAAAAGCAATTTTTCGTATTAAAAAAATATTGGTTCGCCGTTTTTACGAAAATATACTTAAGAACTCAGACGCGATAAAAACTAATCTTTTCACAATAGTTTTAAAAATGAACCCCTTTGTAATAAATCACTTTAGGAGGTAAGAATACCAGAAAAGAAATCAGAAACTCGCATACATGTGAACGATGAGCGGTGCCACTTCAGAATAGAGACAATCGATCCATCTTTGCCCTTCCGCTTGTGATAAATGATCCTTGTGGATTGCGTCTACCATGGACCTGATAAGCGATACTATTTCACTTGTATAGCCGGCCCTTCACCCTTCACTTTTGTGGCCATTGTTCCTACGTCCAGGGTATAAAGGATTCAAGAGATTTTAAGATCTCCGGAATTACCTAGAGCAAAGCCGAGAACAAATCCCCGCTTCTGATATAAAACTAAAAGAAATTTAAAGTTGGTGGTATTGGTATAAAATTTTATAGCGTTTAAAAGACTAACATTTTTATACACTTTCACAATAAGATATTGAAAAATATGTTGTTTTTAATGTTTGTTATAAAACGGTAGAATAAAAATATAAAACAATTTTTAAGTAATTTGGCTTAATTTTACTGCATCATAAAAGTTTTTTATAAATTATGGTCCGTCTAAGTTCTCTTAATAAAACATACAGGGCGTAAGACAGTAACATTTACTTACATCAGAAATAGAAACATGGAGCTCGGTTAAAACTATGTACACAATAAGTTAAATCCTGAATATTCACAATTCAGGGTCATCGGTTATATATATTTTTTTTGTTCTAAGTAACCAACAAATATATTTTATTTATTTTTTTACACTCAACAGTCTGTTAAGGCCTTGGGTATTTTTTTTTAAACATAGTCATAATATTATGTAATTACAATTATATTAAACAAAACTTTAACTTAAATATGTATATACAACATTCTTAACTACTCTGAAGGACCTGGTGGACAATATTTCTCCATTAGCTTCTATTTTGTGCTTTTCTTTTCAAGTCCCTTACCTTCACGTATTTAAGGTCTTCCTCCACTTTACTAATCCACCTCGGTCTGGGTCTACCTCTTCTTTTGGGGCCGATTAGTTTTCTAGTCATTACTAGTTTGCTGCCATTTTTTCCACATATCCCAACCATCTGATTCTTTGTGACTTGACGAACTTGGTAATGGTAGGTTCTTTGTATAAAGCCATTAATTCATTGTTGGTTTTTCTCTCCCAACCGTCTTCTGTCTTTCTTTCTCCGAATATGCGCCTCAATATTTTCCTTTCCCATCTTCCCAGAGTATCCTCTTCCTTCTTATTTAATATCCATGTCTCACCGTCATATGTTACTGTGGGTCGAATTACTGTTTTATATAATATGAGTTTACTTTTTTTAGAAACGTATTTTGAGTTCAGAAGGGCTCTTAAACTACCTAATTTTTTATTCCATTTTGCTATTCTGGCTTCAAACTCCCATTTCTCTTTTTCATTTTCATCGAAAACTATGTTTCAAATGTATTCAAATTTGTTCACCCTTTTAAAACTATAGCTTTTAACACTTACAGACCTCACACTAAAGTCTTCCCTTTTCTCTTCTGTCCCTCCCACAAGCATGCATTTTTATGTAGCAGAACGATATTTTTATTTTACCTGAAAAAGCATGCATTTTTATGTAGCAAAACGATCTTAACTCATTTTTGCAAAAAATCGTGTTACGATGTTCGTATTTGCGAGCGTCGAATAATCACAACAGATATGTTACAATTATAGCGGTATTGCATCCTCCTTAGTCCCTTATCCTACGTAAGGATGCGGTGCCGTTATGACGTTTCATTAACTATGATTTACCGTACTTCTGAGCTTTGTAAGATGCTTTCGGAAAGGAGTTTCCAGTAAAGTTTTTTTTTGTGATAGAGAACCGAAAAAGAGATCTGCCTCTTGAGCTTCTGCTTTCGACGATTAAACATTACATTCTCTTTTTCTTTAAATGCTATAAGCAAAGTACTTAAGTACATTTCCGTTTATTTTTTATAATGACTTTCTTATTAATATTCAGTTTTTGAACCAAATACTCATTTGTGCCATGTGCTGTCCATGGAGTTTGTAATATCCTTCTTTATACATATCTCTTAGACGCGTTGATTCTGTTTGCGTCAGCTTTCGTGACAATTCACGTTTTAAAGGCATATGCTGCAATAGGAAGTATTAGTGCACATGTGAGGCAAAGATTCAAGGGCGTAGTTTTAATTACGTAGTTATGTCGGTATCTTTCCAGATTTTCAACAGTGTTGGAGTGTGCTCACCCAGCCATTGATATTCATTTTCTCATTTCTTCTTTACAACTGCCATTATTTACTATTATCGATCCTAGTTAGTTGAACTTTCTCACAAGTTTGTATTCTGCTATGCTTTTGACTTCTACTCGATTATTTCTAGCTAAATTAATTATCATAATTTTTGTCGTATTTGCATTGATTCTATGTCTTATTTTTGACTTACGTCGTTGAGTATCTGCACTATCCATTCTAGTTCTTTCTAAGATGCAGCTAATATCAGGATGTTGTCTGCGTATCAAAGGTGGATAATTTCACCCTCTTCATTGCTATTTCTAGAACTCAGTAATTAAAAACTGTTCCCAAGATATACTCACTGTATATATTAAGTACCAGTGGCAAAAACCCACATTCTTGGTGAACTTATACATACAACATAAACTGATCAGTGTAGTTATCATTTATTCATATTGTAGTAATGTTGTTTTCAGATAGTTGTTTAGATAGAAGTCCAAGCTAATGATACAGAGACCTATTTTTCTTAGTATATCACACATTTTATGGTAGGCATCAAAATCTATATATTTTATGCCATGGCCATTCGTTTCAGTAGAATTGAACTGCATAACCTGATCCAAACACATGTACTTGCCATTAAAATTTATGTGTTAAATTGTTTTGCGCTTGTCCAGACTTTATATTCCTTACTTTATTCCGCTCTTTTCTATCTTCATCTTCATCTCCATCTCTTTTGCACAAGTTTCATTGGAATAACAATTAACACTTATTTACTTGATCATTAATGGCGCAACAGTATTTCTAAAACTTTTATTGTACGCAGTGCAATACAAGCTTCGGTAATTACAAAAAGTGTTTTTTTGTTAGTGCTTTTAGCAGTATGATGCGAATTATTGCTTAACCTACATTGATGTTGGCACTAATGTAAATTTTTCTAATTCTAATATTTTTATAAACAATATTTTGTAAAAGAGTTAAATATTATTTGATAAATTTAACAGAAGATGCTTAGCTTTCAGAAAGTAATAAGCGACGGCCTTTTGAATTCATTTATTAATTTAGTTTTAGGCACAACAAGCCATTAAGGTCTAGGGCATTTTTTTTTAAACAATTCTATTATTAACTAGTTACAATTGTTTTAAACAAAATGTTAACTTAAATATGTATATATAACATTCTTAACTACTCTGAAGGACCTGGTGGACAATATTTCTCCATTCGCTTCTATTTTTCGCTTTTCTTTTCCAGTCCCTCACCTTCACGTGTTTAAGGTCTTCCGTCCTCCGAATATGCGTCTCAATATTTTCCTTTTCCATCTTTCTAGAGTATCCTCTGCCTTCTTTTTTAATGTCCATGTCTCAGCGGCATATGTTACTGTGGTTGGAATTAATGTTTCATATATTCCGAGTTCACCTTGTCTAAAAACGTATTTTGAGTTCAGTAGGGCTCTTAAACTACCTAATTTTTTATTCCACTTTGCTGTTCTGGCTTCGAGCTCCCATTTCTCTTTTCCATTTTTATCGAAAACTACACCAAGGTATTCAAATTGGTCCACTTTTTTAAAACTATAGCTTTTACCACTTGCAGACCTCACACTAAAGTCTTCTTTTTTCCCTTATGTCCCTCCCATGCTCCTATATTTGGTTTTGTCTTCATTTAGCTTTAATCCGAATTTCTGTGCTTCTTCGATGATTTTCTTCACAACTCTTCTTGATTCTAGATTGTCAGAAAATGCCAAGCACTGGTGGTCATTTTTCATGATTGTTTCTTCCACCTTTATGCTACGTTTTCTGATTACAGTTTGTAAACTAAGTTAAATAATTTAGTCGATACAGGACCTCCCTGTCTCAAGCCTTTTGCATTTTTGCAACCGTAAATTGATTTAATATGTGACCACGCCAAGCAATTTCACACGTAGAGTTATTTAGTGTCATTTTAACTAGCTGGATCAGTTTCTTTGGTATGCCCAAATGTTCCATTGCTCGATACATTTTGACTCTATTGACGCTATCATATGCTTGTCGAAAATACACAAACAAAACATGCAGGGGAGCTTTACCTTCATAACAAGTCGTTTGAATCTCCTTTAATGAGACGATTTGTTTTACAGTAGATCTGTTCTTTCTAAAGCGGGCCTGATACTCATGTAGAATTTTTGTCCTTGTAGCAATTTAGTTTATTTCAAATATTCTTGCCAAGATTTTGTATATCGTGTCTAGTAAGGCTATACCTCTATAGTTATCACACTTCAGTTTATCTTCTTTTTTGTGCAGAGGGCATATTTACCAATCCGATGTCATTATTTTCTTTTCCCATACTTGCACTAGTAGGTGATATATTTTTTTTTTGTAGTTTTTCTCCACTAAAATTCCTTCTCTGTAGGCTGCCTTTCAACTATCGCATCTTCTCCAACTGTCCAGTTGTCTACTGCTTCGTGGCCCTCCTCTCCATATTCTTGTTTTTACACTCTCTATTATCTGTTAATATTTGTTGTCTAAACTTTTTCTTTTCCTTTACTATCGCAATCGTTTTACTATCGTTTTTCAATATTGTACTTCCCTTCGTTTTATTGTTTGGTTTCTCTTTTTCTTCCAACTTCCTCCCACATGTGACTTTAACGAGGTAATGGTCCAAGTCGATTTCAGCTCTTCTCATACTTCTTACCTTCTGAACGATATTCATGTTTGTCTCCATGGCAAATTGGATTTTAAGATAATGCGTATCTATTGTCTCTAAATTGAATGTGTTCGTAAGCGAACAAAAATCTATACATAATAAAAAAAAGTAAATTTACTAAAGCATGTTTTTGCTGAATGAACAATTTCAACACGCCTTGTGAGTGAAAAGTGTTTATAGCACTTAGCAAAATATAACACCACTAAATAGTATATAGATAGGGTCTATTCATACGAGATGAGTTCGCTAAATATTTGAATTGACAACTTGGAAAATATTATATTCCTTTATTCAGATTAATGCCCCTTTGCTACTTCCTTTTCAAATTCGTTTCGCTTTCTTTACTACCAGTTTCATTTTATTTCTTCCAATGTTGGATTTTTATTTGTCTTTTTGATCTATGGTATGGAGATATGTTTTACATGCGTGTTTTTTTTCTTTGCTAAATCTTTAATATTCTCCTTGTTTTATGATTTCGTTCTGGTTAGTTTTGAAATCGGCTATGTTCTTTTGCCTATTTTTTTGACTTTTCTAGTATTACTTTTCTAAATTTTTTCATCTTTCTTCCAGTGTACATCTGTTTTAGTGATTATCTAGCCCAACAAAGTTTTTATCTGTTTCGTTTTGGCATTTATTAATATTTGATGTGCCTTTTAGTTTGGAAATTGCAATTTTACTTTATTCACTGCCTTCATCTGCCTTTTTCATTTTACCATGCAGTTTTACTGCTAGTAGTTTGTGATTTTACCTGATTTATTAGCCTTTATTGGTTATTACACTTGTTTTAATCTTTTCGTCAGATCTTGTGTATATACGATGTAGTCAGTTAAGATTGTCACGTTTGTTTCTATTGCTAAAAATATATATTTATCTTATATATTTAGTTCCCATAAAGTGTTCCGTAATAAAGTGGCCATCTTTTCTTTAAGTCAGCATCATTTTTATTCCGTTTCTATTTGGTACTTGTTTGCCATTTTTTCTTTAGCTCCGCGGACCTCTATTGGTGTTCTTACCTAGTCTTTTATTTAGCAATCCATATTGCTGTTTTCTATGTCGTTTCTCCAGTTTTCTAGTACATTTTGTAGACATAGGTAATATTCCAATGCTTCATCTTCCGGTATTCCATCTACTGGGACAGAGAGTAGTATTAAAGTTATTAACTCTTTTATTCGTAAAGTTATTGTCATTATTTTGACGTTTGTTCATTTGTACTGCACGACATTTTCCCTAGATTCGATTTTCAACTGGATTCGATAGAAATTAAATAGTAAAAGATTTACGGTTACACGCCGGACTCCAATTAGGATAATGTAATTTTAATCCATCTGATAATCTTTGGATAAATTGCAATGCAAAACATATTTGTTGAACTGTGTACTAACTAACAAAAGTAAATTACAAACCATCAATTTTCTGCTTCCGTATGAATATTTTCTACTTCCTATACAATCCACAAAATCGACGGGTGAATAATTCCGTGGAAATAAATAAATATAAATTCAAATATGTGTCTCTTATGATTTAAATTGCATGATGTCCAATTATATTGTTCAAGTGAGCAGAAAATATTCTTTGCTTGATTGGAATTGCCTGTCCGTCGAGTAACGTCAATATGTATAAAAAATTAAAATATATATAATATTTATACACTGTGTTCGTAAAGTATGGAACAAATTCTTGTTTAGCTAAACAGAACATTTTGAGAAATAATCCTAAAACAGGTCCATTTTTGATTTTAATTTACCGTATTTTAAAATAATATTCTAATATACAGGGTGAATTACTCTCGAGTAATGACGTCACCGTCATTTTTTTTTAATGGAACACCCCCATTTTGTTTCTATTTTCAGATTACACTAGCTGAGATGATTAAAAAAATGTATCACATGTTAATTAAAATTGGTACAGGGAGGACAAAAATACAATAGTTTTGTGTGTGTTCATAAAGTAACGCGCTAGTTAAAATCACAATATTATCATAAATACTTATTATCTAGCGGACAGAATATGATGAAATACATGACTTTATAAATGTTCGAACTACAGCCCTTGTAAGTAGTGTAAGTTTATTAGCTAAACATCATAATATTACTACGGTAATTTCTTGTATATCTTTATTATTCCAATATATATATATATATATATATATATATATATATATATATATATTTATATATATATATATATATATATATATATATATATATATTTATATATATATATATATATATATATATATATATATATATATATATATATATATATATAGTAAACTCTTAAATATTGGGGAAATCTGCAAAAAAACTCTAATGTGTATCAATTATTTCACCTAACGTTTTCGCCAAAGAGAATTTGGCTTCTTCAGGGCTGAAAGAGAATAAATTATAATTAGCTACCATATATTATCTAATAAAAAACATTTACCTTACCGTGAAATTTTAGAAATGTCGAGTTAGGATGTTAAAAAACTTTAGCTAGTAACAACATAGTGGTGTTTTTTGTTACTATGTGTGCAAAAAAAAAAAAAAAAAATAAATAACAAAAAAAAAAAAAAATAAAACAAAAAAAATAAAAAGCACGTAGTAACAAAAAAACACCACTATGTTGTTACTAGCTAAAGTTTTTTAACATCATAACTCGACATTTCCAAAATTTCACGGTAAGGTAAATGTTTTTTATTAGATAATATATGGTAGCTAATTATAATTTATTCTCTTTCAGCTCTGAAGAAGCCAAATTCTCTTTGGCGAAAACGTTAGGTGAAATAATTGATACACATTAGAGTTTTTTTGCAGATTTCCCCAATATTTAAGAGTTTACTATATATATATATATATATATATATATATTATATATATATATATATATATATATATATATATATATATATATATATATATTAATGATTGTTGATTTCAAGAGTTGATGACAAGAATTCTATCAAGTCAGCAACGTATTTAGATTCTCCCAGAAGTTATTTTAATGTTTTTGGAATGTGGTGCTATAGTCTTTTAACTGAGTATACTGGACAGTCAATCATGCTTGTATTCAATGTGCCTCACTGTCACTTTACATTCACAAACAAAACACACACAGGTCGAAGTGTGTCCTAATTTAAGACGTTTTATCAGGACGTGATGTTGACGTGTCGCTTTGAAGGCCAGAAGTTTCATTGAAGGACGGAAGATTTTATTTCTATCAATTTATTGGTGTTTCTCTTCCATTGGTTTTACCAAACATCGTGCAATTTTACTTTTAAGTAAGATTTTAAATCTAAATGCACCTTTAGATTTTCCACTGGTGCGGCTGTCTTGGTTGTTGCGGATCTGCCTTTTCGTTACCATCTATTCCAACGTGTGACGGTACCCAGAGAAATACTACTGTTAAATTGTTTTGGTTCATTCGAATATATATATATATATATATATATATATATATATATATATATATATATATATATATATATACATATACATACATATAATATATATATATATATATATATATTATATATATATATATATATATATATATACATATACATACATATAATATATATATATATATATATATATATATATATATATATATATATATATATATATATTCGGTATTTGGTGTATTGTAAATTGATGTCAGACAACTAGGTGACTCAAATATTATAAGAGATTTGGGAAAGTTTTTTTTTTAGAATAAAAGTTAAGGTCTGAATGATGGCAAATAGATCACGATAAACTATTTTGCAAATTTGGCTCACAAATTGACAAATTAATTGCTGAAAACTCTCCTGTTGTTGCATTATGTCGAGTAGTCCTGCCGTCATTAATCAGATTTATTTGAGATTATTTAGGATAATTTTTCTTCCCATTTTTTCAATTTTTTTGAGCCCCATAATGAATTATGTGCATTAAAATCTTCCAGTATAATTCGAGGTGTAGGAATCTGACATAAAAGATTAGAACTGTCTGCTATACTTGGATCAGAATTAAGAGCGATGTAAAGACCGCATATATTAACTTTAAGTGGACCTGCTAAGCACACCGCTACATCGCGATTTAATTTTTTTTCTGATATAATGTAGGAATAGATTTCTTTTAACAAATTAAGTAAGCCTAATATATAATTTTTGGATATACCCAGTTTATCTGGAGATCCTAAAGTATTTTCAACAAAAACAGTTGGTTGTTTAAAATTTAATATCGGTATTATAAGTTTATTAGTAAAGAAATATTTTACGGGTTTCATACTGTTAGCAATAGTCTCAGAATTATCCATAGTTTTGGATTTTTTAAGTTTTTATATTGAGTTTGTAAAATTTTCTTTAGGTTCTTGTAAAGAGGGGGTAAAATTTCATAAAGGCTGCGCTTAGCTGCTAGTGTTTACTTTTTTACTGGGTGTATTAATTAATTCAAGTGTATCAATGGTATCTTTTAATATGCTATTGATAGGGCATGCAAGTGTTGAGAAAGAGTTCGGAATTGATGTATGAGGTTATGAAACATTAGGTGTTGTTGATAACTGGGTAGATGTTATGTTTGTATCTAAGCATGTAGTTTGAGAACGTGGGAATGATGTTACGGGTAATATGTGGGATGCTGTTAATATTAGTATAGATAATGAAGAAGGTATAGTCGAGGATTGTAAGGAAAAGAAATTCGCTGGAGATGTTGATGTGATCGGGACGTCATGTGGAAGAGTATTTACTACTGTATTTATAGTAGTAGGTTAGGTTTTCATTTGGATTTGTACAGGATGAACAATTTGCTATAAAATGGTCAGATTGTTTACAATAGTAATACATCTGTTATTCTAAGAAAATGCGATAAGATGTTTGATCGTGGTTTATGACAGTCGAGGAAGGTATTAATGTAGCTTTGAAAGGAGAGATAAATGTATGTCTTCGAAAGTTCAGTATCTATATTCTGGGTTTGTTGTAAAAATAATATATCTTGGTTCTATAATTTTTCCCAATGCAAGTAGATATTTCTCAAGTTTGGCGTTTTCCAAAGCATTATATAAAATAGCTTGTTTCTTGGATGGGAATTATGGAGTTGAATTAATTAACGCTGCAGAATATAAATAAGTTTTCTTCTTCTTCAAGTGCCGTCTTCGTTCCGAAGATTGGTTATCATCAAAGCTATGCGTATTTTTGATGCTGCAGATCTAAACAGTTGGTAATTGGTGCAATTGTACCATTCTCTCAAGTTTTTCAACCATGAATGCCTTCTTCTTCCTATAGATCTCTTTCCCATTATCTTTCCCTGTATAATCAATTGCAGCAACTGGTATTTATCTCCCCTCATAACATGTCCCAAATATTGTAGTTTGCGCTTTTTAACAGTAAGTATCAGCTCTTTCTCTTTCCGCACTCTCCGCAAAACCTCCACATTTGTTACTTTCTCTGTCCAGGGTATTCTTAATATTCTACGATACATCCACAACTCAAATGCTTCTATCTTTTTGGTATCGATCTTTTTCAATGTCCATGTTTCCATCCCGTAGAGGAGAACTGACATAACGTAACATCTCAAAAGGCGAATTTTAAGTTTTAGACTTAGATCTCTTCCGCAGAACACCTTTTTCAATTTAGTAAATGTGGCTCTAGCTTTCTCTATTCTGGTTCTGATTTCTTCAGAGCAATCATTATTTTCGTTGATAACAGTTCCCAGGTAATTATATCTTCTTACACGTTTGATTCTTTGATCATGCACGGTTATGTCGGGGAAGTTTTGTGGTGATTTAGATATTAGCATTACTTTTGTTTTGCTTATGTTAAGTGATAATCCGTGTTCTTCACTGCAAATAAGTTTTATATGATGTCAATAACGTTTGGGGTCTCTTCGCCCGTGGACTATTAATATCATTTTCGTTGTTTAATGACATCTGGTAACATAAATAATATAAACTTGTTTCGAAGTACGTATCTATTTCGATTTTCTCCAATAAGTTCACCAAATTATATTTATAATGACACAACACTTTATTTATGAAGTGGATATAAATTGAATAGCATTTTGATTTTATTATTATTCACTATTTACACATTTACAACTCTAGAAATAGTCGTTTAAATATTAAAATTTTTAAGAGAAACTTTAAAATGTGTCTACACACTGACAGTTTTTTGACATTTATTGTAACCTATTCTGAATATTGTTACAAAATAACCAGTTAATGCAACGTTAAATAAACGTCAAATCAAAAGGCGCATTATTTTGAAGCTCTTACAAAAAATATCAATTTTAAAGGTTTTTTCTTCACTTTTACGGTATCACTTGCAGTGGTAAAGACACATTAAACTAGTGGTCTGTAAGAAAGTGTATATTTCGTGTGTAGGTAGTTTAATCTAAAAAAAAATTGACATGGAAGAAATTCCACCGAAGCCTCCAGATAGAGGGAAATTTTATGTAGAATTTGGAGAAATAGGATGATGGAATTTGAAGATTTAAAAAAAAATAGCAACATTACAGTAAATGATAAGGTAACAAAAGAAAAAAGCCAAACAACTAGCACTAACGAGGAAGGTAACCAATTTGATTTTAATAACGAGGCAACTTTGACACAATTTAATAAAATAGATAGATCAGGTAATCCAAATTTAAATAAAGTTATAAATTTAAGATTAAATAATATATTAAGATCATAGAATAGAATAGATTCAAAAGATCATTTAGTCGAGAGTGTAAAATATCTACCTATTTTTAGTTCTGATTTAAGAAATTCAGTTCAGCCATTGAGCAGTTATGAACTATTAGTATGAGTCTTACCTGCAATATTTTCGCTGCTGGAGGAGTCACTGGTGAAATCGCTTTTTGTTGGACCTCACGTCTGTTGCTTATAATTCGAGAACAACTAGAAGTAGCTGGTTCTATTTCTGTAAAAACCATTAAACAACCTTCGATAAAAAACTTAATCCAAAAAAGGAGCAAAACACTTACTTCCTATATTTTTCTGGATAGTATCACTTTCCAATATATAATCAGCATCATCATTACTATTATCACCAAAAGGAAGACTGTTTCTATCAGAAATACTCTCAAAACTACTCATCTTTAACAAGTTTAATATTCGTATAAACACCAGAAAAAGTAAGGTTCGCTCTCACTACCTTTTGGGGGAAAATCGATCGTATGCAGCACCTAGCCGATTTTGCGATCAATAGGATCGATTTTTCTCATTCAAATGTCAAACCGCTTAGCTCAAGAATGGGTCATGTAAGTATAGGCAACCCACAATACATAACACGTGGACAGCTCATGCAGCAAATGATGAGGGCGGAGTATTTTTTTGAGTCAAAATCAGCCAAAATCCAATTTTTGAAAAAAATGGTCTTTAGCCGGTTTTTGCACCAAACCCATCATTTTCGTGGTAATTATTTGTACAAATATTTGTCAATAATTTTTTTGGCCAAAGATGGGTTTAATTGAACAAGCCTCGTATTTTGTGCATTATTTGTCTTTTACTGAATAATTAGTTAGTAATTAATTAAAGAGTAATTAATGATAACTAATGTTTACTTTAAATTTTAAATGTATAAAAGCAAACAATTTTCTCTTTTAATGCCATAAATCAATACAACTAGTTTACTATATTTTGTAAAAAAGAAATAGGTAAAGAAGTAAAATCAAATCAAATGTTTGGTATTGTAATTTAAAAAAAACGGTCCCTGTAGTCGGTGAAAAAAAACGTCCGTTAGCGTAAAAGTGGGGAACCAAAGCAAACTACGAAAGCCATTAGGCAATAAACAACCAAAACTCATCAGCATACTCGCGTATTTCCACCCCCGGTGACCTTAATAGAGATGGATCGAGGGGTAGACGTGTGTTACTGTATAATTCCTGTTTACCTGTCTATATACCGTCCCAACAAGGTGCCAGAATGCATATGGTATTGTGTACTTGATTAAAGAGGGCGCTATTAACACCATCGATCTTACTGGCATGACTAATACCAAACCAGTCTCTCCTATTAGAAAGCCGCACATGCTACAGCTGCGTCCTCATTTATATCTGAGGACTAGAGAGTGTGCCGTGAGATTTTTGGTGAATTTCATTTGGGGTTGGATGGAAGTTAATAATTGATCGCTTTTTGATAGTGAAACCTAATTAAAGTATTTTTCGGATGCTGGTGATTCATAGGGCAATACATCGTCTTAGCAAAATAACTAGTAAACGAACAAAAAATATTGGTTATTAGTGTCTGTTCTTTACAATACTCTACGGTTTTTTATCAGTTGTTTGTTAAATGATACTTTTGAATAAATAGAAAATTAAAAATTATTGTAATTATTTTGCAGTTAATTTTAATAAAATCCATTCCCAGAGTATAAATATACTAAAGGTGGTTATCATGCTGAATTGTATAGTAAATTCGCTAATCTCAGTCCCAACTGTCAAGCGAATTTGATAGTTTTTTTGCAAAGTTAGTCCTTTTTGACAGACTAGAACTCGCTGGAAATTACTTATACAACCAAGAACACGTGCTCATTGTCAAAACTAATAGCAGTTATAAAAAAATAGTATACCTTTTTAGAAGTACGCAAACATAAACAAAACAAATCTCTAAAGCTACTTACCACCCCACAATACTTAATTATTGAATGTATTGATAACAAAAAATAAAATTATTATTATTGTACAAAATAAGGTTACATATTCCACAACATTTGACACGTATGCAGGAACTCAGAAGTATGGAAAAAGGAAAGAAAAGAAAATACAGTTAAGATTTGAATTCACGTATAGTGCGTCTATGTATCCTCTTCTTCTTCACGTGCCATCTCCGCGACAGAGGTTGGCAATCATCATGACTATTCTTATCTTAGATGCTGCTGCTCTGAATAGTTCAACTGATGTGCATCCGTACCATTCTCTTAAGTTACGCAACCATGAGATTCTTTTTATTCCTACACTTTTCTTGCCCTGGAATTTTCCTTGTATAATCAATTGAAGTATGTTGTATCTCTCATTACGCATAACATGCCCCAGGGGTCGTATTTTTGAATGTGTTCGAATTTATTCGCATGCGATTAGTTCGAACGAAAAAAAATCGTGCACGAACGTAAAAGCGTATTTTCGAACGCAATTCGAAAGTTTAATTCGCATACGAGAATCCGTTAACCCAAATTCACCGGCAATGCCGCAAATTCGCACGAAATTAAGAAAAGAAGAGGTAGAGGTGACAGGCGACATTTATTTGACTTTTTATTTTACTTGTTGCAGCAGACTTGAAGTTTTTTAGTTTTTTGTGATTTGCTCAATTTTCTACACAGTGTTAACGTGTTTTGGCTTGTGTTTTCGTACTTATCTGTTTTCTCTGTTTCCAATATGGACAAAGAAAATAAAAATTCCATGTTCGGAGGATTTGTATTTTCCGAACAAAAAAAAGGAACTGATAGATTTTATGGAAGAAAATAGATTAGAAAACTTGCAAAAAATTATTGTAGGTAAACAATTTTATTACTCTCTATGTAAAATACTTGGCCCGGATGCTTATTCTTAAGGAACAAAGCGGAGGGTGCTTTGGGGAACATTTTCACAGTATACCTATGTCGAATTAAAAATATTTGTTATACTTACCTTTCTCGGTATGCTCAATGCAGATGCCCTAGATGGAGGTACCAAGTGGGGCTCCAAAAGTTCTATTAGTTCCTCTGCCAGAGGCTTTGTTAAACGGTATAATTTTACAAATTGTTTGTCTGATAAGGCTTCAAGAGGGTTTAAAAATGCATGGTATACTCTATTCTCCACATTCGCTAACATTTCTGCATCTTCTAAGGCATTTAAAACATTTCTTTCAATTAAAAAATTTAGGCCGGCCATCTCACTTATGTAAACAATTAAAAACCAAACTAAATGCAAAAGTCAGAAATGTCAAACTCCGTGTGTTTACCGCTATTCGAATGGTGAATACCCACTCGAGCAGTCGTGTACGAAAATCGTCGTATACGATGCGTTCGAAATCAACTCGAAAATACGAATCATCGATTTTCGTTCGAAATTCATCATCTTTCGCATACGACTTCCGTTCGAACGGTTTCGAAAATACGGGCCCAGGTATTGCAGCTTTCGTGTCTTGATGGTTTCCAATACTTTCATTCTTTTGTTGTTTCTTCTCATTACTTCGTTGTTTGTTACATGCTCGGTCCATGATATCATCAGGATTCCTCTATACACCCACATTTCAAATGCTTCCAACTTTTTAGCAGTCGACGCGTAAAGAGTCCATGCTTCCATCCCATAAAGCAGAGTAGAGAAAATATAACACCTTGCCAGCCTAACTATCAAGTAAAATTTTAGTTCTCTTGCACAAAGTACCTTTCCCATTTTATTGAAGTTTGTACGTGCTTTCTCTATTCGAACTTTGATTTCTTTGGAGTAATTGTTTGTGAGATTAATTATTGTGCCAAGATAGTGGCAGTTTTCAACCTATTCTAAAGCTCCACCGTTAATTGACAGGCTTTTACCATTATTTTGGGTTTTTATTATCCTCATAAATTTGGTTTTCTTGGTGTTTATTGATAATCCATATTCTTCTCCATACTCAACTATCTTGTTCATTAGCTTTTGGAGGTCTTGAGGTTGTTTGCTATTATGATAGTATTTTCCGCATGTCTAATGTTGTTAATTTGTGTTTCATTGACCTTGATTTTTGCTGTTTCTCCCTCAATAGCTCTTTTCATAATTTCTAGTATGCACTGAATAGTAGTGGTAACAATACACACCCCTGTCGCACTTCTCTCTTAAGTTTGACCTCTTCTGATGTCTGTTCATTAATGCGTACGTGTGTCTGCTGTTTATAATATAGATTTATTATAATTCGAAGGTCATTGTGTTGCAGTTGTTTTGTTTTGAAGATGTCCATTAGCTCTTTGTAGCGAACTTTGTGTGAACTTTGTTGGAAAGATCCATATAGATCAAGGTCTGCTTTATCTTAATGGAGAAGAGATAGAAAGGGTAAATCATTTCAAATACCTTGGCAGCTGGTTAAATGTAAATTGTGACTCTGATGAAGAGATAATATCCAGGATCGAAATATCACGTAAGGCTTTTATGACCTGGAAACCAGTATTATGCAACAGAAACCTGTCAGAACATTCGTAAGAAGGTCCTGAAATGTTATGTGTGGTCGATCCTATTGTATGGTTGTGAGACATGGACGTTAAAAACCACAATGCTAAACAAGTTAGAAGCATTCGAAATGTGGTGCTATAGACGAATCCTAAAGATATCGTGGGTTTCGCACACTTCCAATGAAGATGTTCTTCAAATGATCAACTCAGAACGTCTGCTCATAAACATCATAAAGAGGAGAAAAACAGAATACTTCGGCCATATAATTAGAGGACCCAAATACCATTTACTTCGCCTTATAATACAAGGAAAAGTGGAAGGAAAGAGATGGATTGGTCGAAAGAAACTTTCATGGCTGCGTAATATTAGACAATGGTGTGGTTTCACAGTAGAAGAATTATTTCGCGCAGCAGCCGACAGAGAAAGGTTTCAGGAAATTGTAAGCATGATGACGGCCAACGTCTGAATACGGACACGGCACCCAAAAAAGAAGAAGAAGCGAACTTTGTCAAAAGCTTTGTTGAAAGCTCTATGAAACAGACGTACATATCTTGGTTCACATCCAAGCATCTCTGGATTAGTACGTTGAATGCACAGAGAGCTTCACGGGTACCTACGCCATTACGGAATCCAAATTGAGTTTCTTCAATATCCATATCAAGTGTTTTGTAAATGCGTTAATGAATGATCTTTAAATACAATTTAAGTGTGTGAGACATCAGGTTTATGGTACGGTGTTCAGTGCATTCTCCAGAATTTTTCTTTTTTGGGAGATAAATTAATGTTGAGGTCAACCATTCGTTGGGTAGGTCGAATATTTCTGGTTTTCTTTAGTGCATACAGTATTTTTTCCTTTGTAATTTCTACACTTGTTTCTCTGTCCTCAAAAGACAAGTCTTGTAGGTTTTCCCTTCTTCGTCGAAGATCTCTGCCAAATACTCTTCCCATCGTTTTAGTTTTTTGTCAGTCGTTATCATAGTATTTCCATTTTTATCTAAAAGAGTTGTGTTGTGGTTTTTTTTTCTAGCCCTGCCATTTCTTTAACCTTTTTATGTATGTTGAACAGGTCGTATTTGTTTGAAGATCTCTTTACATTTTTCCTCATATTAAGTTTGTTTTGTCTCTCTTATGTTTTTTTCTGATTTCATTGTTAATGATTTTGTAATTGAGACTCTCTTTGTTCTTGGCTTGTCTTCGTTGTTCCATCATGCCGAGTATCTCGTCGGACATCCAATTGTCTTTCTTTCGTGTCGGTTCTTTTAATATCTCTTTGCACGGAGCGAGGAGGCAGTTTTTTAGTGTTTCCCATTGTTCGTTTATCTCGTGTGAGTATCTAATTTATTAAAGTTTTCGTATATTTTCTGTTAAAGTTTGATTTTTATATCATCTTTCAGCTTTCTACAACTAATTTTGAAGTTCTTTTTGGTTTTCTTATACGTTTAAGCTTAAGCGTGACATTAGCGATTAGTGGGTTATGGTTTGATGCGACATCTGCTCCTGGATATGATTTAATTGATTTGATGGTGTTATGATATCTCTCGACGATTGCCTCTATCGTTACGTTCCCCTAGTCCTTGGTCTCCCATTACTGTTCCAGATCTTCCTTTGCCGACTTTTGCATTGAAATCGCCCATAACTACTGTGATTTCCATGTTCTTTGTCATTTTCAGTGCAACTTCAATTTGTTGGTAGAATGTTTCTACTTCATCTTCTGTTGCATTCGTCGTTGGCGCATATACTTGGATCAGATTTAGTTTTGTGTGTGATGTCCTTATTTGTAGTAGCATCACTCTTTCTGAGATTGGGACAAAGCCCTCTATTGACTTGTTGACCTCTGTATCGACAATAATTGCTACTCCACGTCTATGTTGGTTATCAGTGTTTCCCAAATAATTTGAAGTACCGGTTTTTGTTGAAAGATATCCTGAGTTAGGCTACCATGTTCCGCTTACTACTAATATATTTATATTCAGTCTTTCCATTTTCTGAAGGATGTTATGCATTTTACCAGGTTGATACATGCTTTTGACGTTTCATGTACCTATTTTTGTTTTTGATAATTTTAGTTTGCCGTGTTTCGAAGTTTGACAAGGGTTTCGCCGGTTAACGACCTGGGATGTATCTGCTGGTCTATGTATCTGGTTATACGTATTTCGGCCTAACAGGCTTCTTAAGAACGGCAATTCATAGTCGCTTTGAACGTAAAAATAAATCTCTTCTGTATTAGAAAGCAACTCTAACATGGCTTCGAATGGACGCAAATAGCGACATCTAAACTAATTTTCAAAACCAAATTCAGATCTTTGCTTTAATCTGTACCTTCTAAAAATTGCAATGCAAACCAGACGTTGATAAAGATGTTATAAGAGATATATTCTTCTCATGTAGCCGTCTTCTTTAGAAGGTTGGCAATCCCAATGGCAATTGTGATTTTGGAAACTGCTGCGCGAAAGATTTCAGCAGATGAACGGTCAAACCATCTCCTCAGGTCTTTCAGCCATGAGTTCTGACGTCTTCCTACTAATCTTTTGGCCTGTACTTTTCCTTTCAGTATAATTTGTAATTCATATTTTTCGCCTCTCAACGCATGACCCAAGTATTGCATTTTCCTCTCGTTGATTATTCTTAATATTCTTTTTGTTTACACATTCGACAAAGTACCTTAACATTAGTAACACTTTGTCCCCTAGAATTCTCAACATTTGTCTGTATATATACATCTCAAAGGCATCTATTCTTTTTTCTATTTCAAAGTCCATTTACAAACTTTTGTCCAAGAAAAGAGACATGGGAACGTCTTCTATTAGAGACATGGGAAACGTCTCCTATTAGAGACATGGGGAATCTAAAATTTGCATTACACGAAATGTCTTCTGAACTAAGCAAAAATTGATATATATTGGTTTCTAGTACTCGTCTCTAATAACATCTTTATCAAGGTCTGTTTTGCCTTGCTATTCTTAGAAGGCACATATTAAAGCAAAAATCTGAATTTGGTTTCGAAAATTAATTTACGAATTTTGTGGAAAAAAATTTAGCTAATCAAATAGTAGTAATTTTCCAACAATTGTCGGCGTTATGCTAGGCAGATTCGTACAGAATAAGAATTTTTGCTCATCTGTCATTAACATTTGACGTTAATACAATGACTACAATGTACAAAACTACAATGTAAGAATAAACAGAGTTAGAAGTAAACTTAAATTATTTATTATTATTTCTGTTGTATATACAATAACTATTTGTTTTCAGTTATTTTTTTAAATTATTTAATAGAAATTTTGGGGTTAGTTTGGCAAGAAGTGCTAAATGGTCAAATTTATTTTTAGACCTTTTTAAGCTTTCTTTCGAAATTAACATAAGCTTTATACAGCCAAAGCGTGACAATATACTTATATGAAGTATTGTAAAATATGCCCAGAACAAAAAAGTTCATTCAAAATTATATGCATGCAGATTAATAATTGTTAATGGTAAAGATGATGCTTTTTCTTCACTTTCTTGCTTTACAGGGCGATTTTAAGCATGCAACAGTATTTCTTATCTGGGATTATTACTAAAATATTTAACAGTAAAATATAGGTCTAAAGATCAAGCTGTTATTAAAAAGCAAGGTTTGAAGAACTCCTTTATAGCATAATGCTACTGTCTTATTCATGTTAAAAGAGGGTAAATTATAATCAGACCAGGTTTTTATTTTAAGTTAATCAGAAGTTATAATGGCATGAAGAGTTAAAGATAAGAAAAAGTAGAGGACCAAGTTCTGAACATTATTATGGTACTCCGCGTACAATGCTTTTGTGACTAGAGTCAGTATCTTGCTCTAACTGTTTGTTTCCTATTTCTCAGGCAAGATTGGAACCAATTCAAATAAATACCTCGAATTCCGTAAAAATTTAGTTTTTTTTTAATCAAAATGTGAATTACACAATCAAAAGATTTAGTATAGTCACAAGAAACAGTGGCAGTGTAAAGATTATTGTTTATTGCTTGATAAACCTCATGTAGTAGAGAAAACATAGCATCACTGGTACATTTATTAGATAAAAAGCTGAACTGATTTCGTGATAAAATGTTGATTTCAACAAGAAAGGACACAAGTCGGGTTTTTATAAATCTTTAATAATTTTGGTTAGGATGTAATTTTTGTTTTCAGTCTTCTTACAGATTATTGTAAATACTTTATTTTACTTTTTTGAGTCTTAACAGTATTTTTTAATACTCTAAAATGTTTCTTGACCTTTTCAGGTGTTGAAAAATTGCTGCTAGACATGTCTTCAACGGTTTTATTTCTAAAACATATAATTAGGTTTTCATAGTTATAATCCTTGTTTTTATAAATTAAACTAAAAACAAACTTTTTATAAATATTACGTGGAACATATGAAAAAGTATTATTACCAAGTAACAACCTACTACAACTAACAACACCAAGTTAAACTACAGTTTAAGTTTCTGATGCTGTAATGATTAAATATCTATATTTTCCTTATTTTCTTCATTGTCATTTAAACATCTAGAATATTCAATTTATTTACATCAAAGAAACATATTAAAATTGGTTTAAGATTGAAATAATCTCATACAAAATTTAGCCAAAACTCATTTCCTTTTTAATAGTTTAGGAGAGTTTCATATGGAGAAGTCTGTCTTCATATTACATTCTTCAGTATCAATAAAACTCCTAAAATACTGTGAGTCATTTTAATATTAAAATGAAATAAGTAATCAAAATCCACATGTAGATTTATTTGTAAATTTAATTAACTTTGATACAAACTCACCTTTTTGAAGGTCCATAAAAACCATCCATATCAATATTACTGGAAGCTGTTTCTTTATTTTCCATATCGTTTGTAGAACTGAAACATTAAATTAATATGCTATGAGTATGTATTATATTTAATTATACTCTGTATAGTAAATTACATAGAAATTCGTTATACTTAATTTAGTTCCTCAAATTAACTCGTCCACTTGGTTGTATAATTAGATCATGATTTTTAAAGTATTCTGAGCAGACCATAGCAGTTTTGGTTACTTATTCTTTATTTAAGCCTGTTAATTAATTTTTATTATGCCTGTTTTATTAATCCAGCAGCTGTTGATTCTTTACTGAGAACCTGCATATGATATTTCATTGAAATTATTATATTTGTAGCAATTATAGTGTAGATTAGAAAAAATAAATAAATGTATTTATAATACTACAAAATTTACTTTATTTCACAAAATTAAATTTCAATTCATGTCAAGAATTAAGTAATATTACATCCCTGTACTACGCCTATGGACGTAATTCCAATGTTTATAATACTTACGAATGAAATGACAGTTCTGTATGTAAATATGCCGTTTCCTGCATACAACACAGTTACGCATCATTAGGATACTTAATTATTAACTATTCTTCAATTCAAATTTAAAATATATTAACAAATTTACTAAAATGTCACAAATAAGGAAATTATCAACTTAAAGGTAAACAGTACAACGCCATGTTCCTTTTCCTCAAATCGCTACGATTGGTTGATATTACCAATGATGCCAAGTTTTACATAAAGTTACAATTATCAGAATATATTTTCTTTTAATAAAATAAAAAATTAATGTTTTTCTTTTAATTCCTTGGTTGCGAAATGAGTATATCTAAAAATAGTTTATACGAACTAGATAATACATTTTTATTTATAAATTAAAAATAAATTATACTGAAAATTGAAAATTGTTTCGAAGATTGACTTTGAAAAAAAAAATAATATGACAACGTCAAATTAAATATTTGTGTCTATGACTGTGACGATCTCTGTCCATGATACAAATACTTATGTTATAATTATTGATTTTAAATAAACTAATTTTATAAAAATACATTTCTATTGATTATATATTTCACTTTAAAGTTGTATAAATATAATACAATGTATACTTTTTTTGTACTAATGTTTTATATGTTGCAGAATAAACTGCTGAATAATATCTAAATAATCAAGTAAATGATTTATCAAGAGAATATTATTGAACAAAATTTTGTAGTAAATATTATAACTCCAAACTTAAATTTTGGTAAAAATTTAGTTCGTGTAAACATCGGCTTATATGTCCGGTTTGGCTCATATTTTATTTTACAATGATGATCTGATTATCCAAACAGATTTTTATTTATTTAGTTTTGATACTGAAAATAAAAAGTGAAAGTGAGTAGAAAATGCTACAAAGTGTACAAAGTACAATCATTATCATTAACTAGCCTCTAACGTGTCACTGCTGAACATAGGCTTCTCGCATGTTTTTCCACAGTTCGATTTTGCGCCATCTGAATCCAATTTGTAGTCACTCTTTTTATGTCTTTTAGGGTGCCAGGTAGCACCTTTCTACAATCCCAGTAGAAGACAGGCTGCTACAGGGACTAGTGACCCTGCCTTCTACTAGCTTTTGGTTCTCCCTTCTTCCTTGCCTGAGGGGGCCAGGTCCTCATACCCTTTTCCTATCTCTTCTTTTTAAAACTCCCACCTTCATCCTACCCTCTACCAACTTGCACATGCCAGTGCGGTACAGTATGGCTAAAATCTAAACATGCTTGACACAAAGTACTATAACCATTACTAAATGGTCTGAAAATAATTATTCAAAGGAATTTATGCGCTGGTAAATCTTTATGGTTAGGCCAATCCCTGTTGTTTTTTTTTAATTGGCAAACTTCGCCGTATAGAAATGATCAACATTGTAAGAATTTACGACCAAAATTATCCAAAAATATGATTCTATAGCTAATAGCGTAATCTTCTCAATTAAAAAAATACTGTCACAAATGAAGGAATTACTCAAAAAGAGTTACGATGGTCTTGACTAGTTTTTACCGTGATTGAGTTATTGCAAAAATAATTAATAACAAGTCTTCTTCTTTAAGTTTCATCTTCTATCGCAGGTTGGACATCATCTTGGTTATGCGAAGCCTGTTGACTGCCGCTCTGAATTTTTCTGCAATACTGCATTCAAACGATTACTTTAGGTTTTTAAGCCACGATATTCTTTGTCTTCCCACATTTCACTTTCCTTGAATTTTGCATTACATAAGAAGTTGAAATAATGAGTATATTTGACATCATGCTCTAAGTACTCAAGTTTGATTCTTTTGATAGTCAGTATTATTTCAGCTTTATTTCTTATTTTTCTGGTAACTTCTGCGTTTGATATTCTTTGAGTCCATGATTTTTATAGGATTCTTCTGTAATATTAAAATTCAAAGGCGGCTAACTTATTTAGATACACTTGTTTTAATATCCTTGCTTCCAAACCATAAAGGAGAGTAGTGTTCGAATAAATCCATTCGAACATGTAAAACTATTTATCAATATTTTCAATTTAGTATTTAACTCTGCTCTTGACAAAAAGTTCATCCACTCTGTAAATATATAAATGACAATATTTGTCAACAGTGCTTAGTGTTATGTTGTTGTGCGTTTAAAACTCTAATTTTAATAAAGATTCCCTGAAAAAACAGGCACCCTGCCTACAACCCAGAGCGAATTTAAAAGTTACGAAACAATATCTCTGTTTGACAAAAGTCCTCAAAAATTTGTTAGGGATTCTTCTTCTTCTTCAGGTGCCATCTCTGCTACGGAGGTTGGCAATCATCATAGCTATTATCATTTTTGAGACAGTAGCTCTAAATAGTTGTTGCTGTATTTAAACCATTCTCTCAGGTTCTTAAGCCATGAAATTCGTCGTCTTCCGATGCTTCCTCATATTTTCTTTGCAATATGAGTGGCAGGATGCCATACTTCTCGCCCCGCATCACATGTTCGAGATACTGCAGCTTTCTTTCTTTAATTTTAGGTTCATCTTCCTTCTGTTTAAGTGTTAAGAAGTTTTGTTTTGCATAGTTCTCTGGGTAGCCTTTGACACATGGTTGCCACATCTCCATATCTCCTAATCAAGGATCTTCGTGATAGTGACTTAAATGGACAATAAACCACACATAGACGTTTTGAAAGACTTGTGAACTAGTAACTAGTATTTAGTAGTAGGAATTTTGTTTAATTTTTTATGTATTTGTTCTGATTTTATTTATGCTATTTGTTTTTCTCTCTTTTTCTCTTTAATAAATCGTTTTGTACCTTTGGATAGCTTTTTGAACCAATAGTATTTAAGACAATCTTATATTGATTATCATATTTGCTAGTAGTAAGGAATATTGATAACATTTGATGTCATCAATATTTCTTACTATTTGTAGGTATCCACACTCTTAATAAAAGTATCCTCAACAATTAATTGGATGTGTGCATTTGCTGAATTAGTCATGATCATGCATTTAGTTTTTTTTAAATTCATCCTTAGTCCGTATTCATGACAGCATGCATTGAGACGTTGCATAACGTTCTGTAAATCATTCGTGTTTTCTGTCAAGTAACAAGTTTAATAATAAAAATAGATGCCTAATATTCTCAAAAACCACATAAAATAATACGTATTTTGCGTAAGCCTAATGAAGTACTTTTTCAAGAGACTTGTCAGAGGTCATAAAATGAACAGGCCTTATTTGACGTTTGGAAAGCTGCCGAGAGTCACAAAGTTAAACTAAGTTAATCTGTTGCCGTTCTCAAGAGACAAATAGCCTAGTTGCAGGCACAACCTATGGGGTTGGCAACAAAAGTTAAGCAGACAGAAGACAGAGAAATGGAAAGCAGACAGAAGACAGAGAAAAGCAAAAGAAGCAGAATACTGCACAGACGACGAGGAATTAACTAAGGAGACGAAATGGATTAGAGAGGAAGCAAAAAATTGCAAAAAACGAGAAGTGGATACTTCCCTTACACTATTAAAACTTGTCTCACAAGAAATAATAGACAAGAAAATCAAAACGCCGTCCCCAGTGATAGTAGAATGCATTAAACAATACGATACCTTATAGAAAAATCTTCAATAAAAACAAAATTTATTTCACTGCAAAACTTATTCTTAGTGATGTAATAAAAATTAATTTTAAAGGTGGCGAACAATATAAAAAGGTAACAAGAGCGTTAAATGGGAAAAAATATCAATAATACTTATATAAAAATCAGCAGGACTAGCCGTCTAAAGGTATACCGAAAAAAATACATTACTCTTTAAGATATTGTTGCTGATCTACAAAAGAGGGGATACCAAGTGATAAATGACGTCAATAAACTTAAATGACAGCCATTAGACATGTTCATGGTAACCTTTAGGAAAGTCAATATGAAGATGTCAATAAGATTTGTGGGATTACGATCATCTTAGGATTAAGAGTGAAGATCCATCTAGTTAAAACCTCTAAATTAGTGATACAATGTAAGAGATGTCAAGCTTTGCTTTTTGTGCTGAATCTCTTACTTCTAAGTTTAAGTTTCCATAGCTAGAAAGTGAAAATCCGAGGTAATTTATTTTCATTACTTTTTTAAAACTGATACCATTGATATCCATTTTACATCTGATCGTTTTATTGCTGATTCTTATTGTTTTAGTTATTAACTACATAGAGTTGAGATCATAATATTAAATTCTTTTGCTTTATTTGCAGATTATCTTCATCTTGACTATTATTATTGCGTGGTCTGCGTAAAAGAGAGTTTTTACTTCTTTATTTCTCATTCCTTTTTCTTCTTTTAAGTAAAAAACGTAAAACAAGCATATCTAATTTATTTCGGCCACATAGCTAGAAGAACGGGGACCATGAAACTATTAGTAGCAGAAGTAAAAGGTAAAAGGCTAAAGACGAAGGGAAAGGTCTAAAACACTAAAGGCAGATCAAATGAATACTTTGGTGAAAAAATCACTACATGAACCCGTCCATCGGGCATAGGATCGCAGCCAATTGAAGCAGCAAGCCAATAATATTTATAACACTTTTGATGATTTTTTTATAATCACATACAATCAGATACATTTTTTGTCTTACTTTGCCGAATGCTTTCTTTGTCTCAATTAGACACAGAAATGCTGATGCTCTACAAATTTCTCGGTAATTTACTTTTACCTGTTCTTCATCTGCTAAACTAATTCTTTAATTTATTAGCTCTTATAAAATTTTAGTTGTAACTTTTAGGATAGTATTTAACAATCACATAGCTCTGTAGTTTTCTACCTGGTTTTTATCTTTTTCTTGAATGTTGTAATGAATTTGCTAATTCTCCATTCTCCCAGTATTTTGTTGTGTCTAATAATTTTCTTAAAGATAATGTTGTGAGTTGTTCTGTCAATGCTGCTTTCCGAATATGTTGCTAATTCGTTTGGTATTGTGTCTTTACCTACAGTGTTTCTGCTCTTAAGCTTTTTAAGTGTTTTTTAAACTTCATGTTTATTTTTTAAACATATCATCTTGCATCATGAGGAACTAAAATATGCAACTGAGCACATACAAGCTACAACAGTCTGTGTAAATATGAAACTACATACCGTAAATATAAGTTTTATATAAAATGACATCTAGACACTCCATTAAAATAGAACAATATAAAGAGTTTATGAACCCTTTAGGAAAAAGATACATTATCGGTGTTGACTTTAAAGACCACCCACTGGGGCTCTGAGCTAACTACAACTAAAGGAAAAGAACTATTGTCAGCTGTTAAGGAACAAAATGGTAAAGTAATCTCTACTGGAAGACCAACATACTGGCCTACCGATAGAAACAAAATTCCAGGCCTGATAGATCTCTTTATTTACAAAAATATCTCAGCTAACTATCTGGATATCAATGGCGGTTGGGACATGAACTTTGATCACTCACCGATCATTTTAACCATGTCCGATATCAATATTGACCAATAAAAAAACTGACTGGAAGAGCTTTAAAATAAACCTTGAACACAAAATTAACCTTGCTGTGCTATTAAGAAACACGCGGCAACTTGATGACGAATTAAAAGTTTTTATAAAAACTATTTATCAGGTAGCTTATGAAAATACTCCCACAATAACTTCTAGAACAAAACGGAACAACTATTTAAAAGAAATAAGAGAACTCGTAGTAAAAAAAGGAAGACAAAAATGGCAGTAATACAGAGCTCTACGAGACAAAACTTATCTAAATAATGCTACACAAAATCTAAAAAGGAGATACAAAATATAAAAAATTCAACAGTTAATTATTTTTTGAAGTAATATAACAGCAAATCATAACAAGGATTATTCGTTATGGAAGGCAACAAAAAGAATGAAGTGACACAATTATTCATTCTCTTCCTACCAAAAAAAAAAAACGAAACGGGAACTAGGCTAAAAGTAACGAACAGAAAGCAGAATGCTTTGCAGATCATTTAGCAAGCACGTTCAAACCCAACGAAATTGATGGTGAAGAACGGATATGGGAAAAACCATTCCATACTAAAGAAAGAATAACGTTAACATCATTTAGAGAAGTATCAACAAAGATAAAAGAGAATATAAATCCAAATAAAGCTCCAGGATATAATGTCATAAAAGGAGAACCATTAAAAAATCTACCAAAAAAAGCCATAGTTAAGCTAACACACCTAATAAATGCTGCTTTTAGATTGAGATTTTTTTTATAATATAAAAAGTCATTACGATCGCCAAACCGGGTAAACCTCCTACTGAAGTGACATCCTATCGACCAATACCCACCTTCCGGTGATGTCAAAACTATTTGAAAACCTTCGATTAAAAAGAAAAAAATCAATAATAGAAAGAAAAAATCTTTCAAAAAAAAAACAGAAATCAATATTCCACTATAAATCAAGTTCACAGAATAACGAATATGATATAGGAAACATTAGAAGAAAAGAAAGTGCGCTGTACAATCTTCTCTGACATAGCACAGGCGTTTTATAAAGTCTGACATGAGGGTTTAAACTCTAAACTAAGAACGTTCATGCATAAACAGTATTAAGAAATCTTGGAATCATACATTTCGAATATATATTTCAGAGTAAAACAAAAAGAAATATACATCGATTTAAGGAAGATCAAGCTGGCGTGGCACAAGGACGTTCTTAGGTTCGGTCCTGTACCTATTGTATACGTGTGACGTTTCAGAGCTAGCACAAAACACTATTATTGCTACCTTCGCGAATGATACAGCCACACTAGCGATAGAAGACACTAGTAAAGAAGCGACTTATAAGTTGCAACTATCAGTAAATAAAATGAATAACTGGACCAGAAAATGGCGAATAAAATTAAATGAGACTAAATTGGCACACATTACCTTTACAAATAAAAAAATAGAAAATCTGCCAGTTTGAACAAATGCTACCCAAGTTCCTTATGCAAAATCAGCAAAATACTTGGGCATAACCCTCGACGCGAAGCTGCGCTTAAAGTCCATGTCAAAAAGGGACAAAAGGGAGCTTGACATTGGATATAAGAAATTGTATTGGCTAATTGAAAAAATTCAACATTATCCATTCATTACAAATTATCCATTTGGAAGCAAGTACTGAGGTTAGTATGGCTATATAGGTGCCAACTCTGGAGCTGTACCAATCTACATATTATCCAGAGATTTCAAAACAAAGTACTGAGAAACAATTGTTATTGCTCCTTGGTATATCCGTAACAGCAACCTCCACTAGACCCTGGGCATAGAAACTGTGAGCAAAATAATCAAGAGAACAGCAGCAAGTCACTAGCAGAGGCTGTATAGTCATGTGAATGTCAGGACAATCCAGCTTCTTGACAACGCTGAACTAAAGAGAAGACTCATAAGGACAAAACCATTTGAGTTATTGTAAATGTGTACAAAACAGCTTAGTGTAAAAAGCAAAGTATAGTGCTGTGATGTTATTACATGTTAGTTGTAGTGCATTAGTTGATAGATAAAATAAGAGTAAGCCATAGGGAAGCTCTTAGATGTAAGTACTTGCTGTTAGGTAAGGTTGCTGTAAGGTAGGTTGATGTAAGTTAGGTCAGAAAATAACTGATAAGTCTACATTTGCGTATAAAATCTCTAGGTCACAGATTTAGCTTCTTCTAAATCCATAACAACAGAAGTTGCAAAATCGTTAAAAATTTACAATGCAGTTGCACCTAGATTTTATACACTACCTAAAGTTCACAAACCCCCTCTTTCATTGAGGGCTATTGTCTTTTCTATTGATGCTCCTAACAGTAAACTTGCTAAACACCTAACAGATATCCTTACAATTTCCTACAACGAATCCAATGAATTCTATATTAAAGATTCTAACACATTTAGCAACTTCATTAATAATTTTAAAGTTCCGAATAATTATATATTGATTAGTTTAGATGTTGTGTCACTATTTACAAACCTACCACTAGACGCAATTTTCAACAGCATTAAAAATAACTGGAACAGCATGACTTTGCATACCAAGATGAGTTTAGATGATTTCATAAGAATTTTAACATTTATTTTTGACTCTTTTTTGATCTTTTTGTTCAATGGTAATTTTTTCAAACAAATCTTTGGCAGTCCAATGGGCAGCAAAATATCTCCCATTGTATGTAATTTTGTTTTGGATGAACTTATAAGAAAGTGTAAAGAAAAGATACCTTTTCACATACCTTTCATCAAACGATATGTAGATGATTTGATTTTATCAGTCCCGGAAAACAAAATCACTGATGTTTTAAACATCTTTAATGCCCAGTGTGAACACTTAAAGTTTACGGTTGAGAGGGAGGCTGAGAATATGATTCCTTTTTTAGACATGCTGATACATCGTGGCAGTGATGGCATGCTAAAGACGGAGTGGTATCGTAAACCTTGTTTTAGTAACCGTTTCATAAACTTTTATTCTCAACATCCATCTAAGATGAAAACAAATTTGGTTTTGGCCCTCAAAACTAGGGTTATCAACTTATCACACATTGAATTCAGAGACAAGGGACTGAAAAAGTTGAGATCTATACTACAAGAGAACTCCTATCCCATAGGGCTTTTAAATAAACTCATTTTTGGTACTACTTTTCCGTTGCAATTTTCTGAGAACCAAAATTTTCATAATAATGAGGTCCGACAACTGACATCGACATTGACACACAACACATCAGAGCTACCACAATCTAAAATAACGTATGGTTGCCTACCCTATATTCCAGTCCTAACACCTAAGATAATGAACATTTTCAAAAATGTTAGTGGCATAAAAATTGCAACTAAAACTGTGAAAACGGTATCGAAGTTGTACACAAAGACAAAGGATCCTTTCACAATACAGGAATCATCGAATGTTGTTTATTTTATACCGTGTGCTAATTGCAAAAACGTGTACATTGGTGAAACATCTCGTAATTTTCACAGTAGGGTGATCTCACATCGCAGCGACATAAAAACCAAAAAAATTAACGCATGCGCGTTGACAGAACATGCATTAAGTTTAAAACATGAATTTAATTTCGAGGATTCCTGTATTCTGGCAAGGGAAAATAACCATTCTAAACGTGTTTTCTTGGAAATGTGTTTAATAAAGTCCAGTGCGTCTTGTATAAATAAGAAGTCCGATATAGACAAATTGAGTAACATTTATTGTTATTTACTGACTAACCTTAAAAAATGACACAAAGACTTACTTGTACATATACACACCTGCATGCTAAACAGGTTGCATACCATCAACACAGGTTTAATACATTACCTTCTATTAATAACATATGAAGAACTCCTAATGAATTTTTAATCATACTATTTTTATTTTTGTTTTTTTTTATTCTCTATGGGTAAGTTAAAACACACCAAGAAGATGTAGAAAACGAATTTTTAGAACTTTTATTATTTTTAACTAAATTTTAAAATGTATTGTATCCATTATTGTATAAGTTATAGTTTATATGTTTGTTATTAATGTTGAGTGTCATAGCTTCTTACAAATAATCTCAACGACTATTAAGTACACTGACATTTTGTGATATATTGTAAATATTTACACATTTTTCTAATTACAGTGTCTTGATAAAGGAATTAAACAATTCCGAAAGCTAGACCAAAAGTCAAAAGAGTGTTTCTGTAACATCCCGGCCAAACTTCTGACTGCAGCCCCAATAAACTTTGTTGTTTATATATATATATATATATATATATATATATATATATATATATATATATATATATTTTAATATATATATATATATATATATATATATATATATGACATGTATAATATAATAATATAATAAAATAAGTTTCTATTGCACTTGTTTATAAAAATGTTTTTGTAATATATCTAACATCCGACAACTAATTGTATTTATATTTATCTTTTATAGTGTATCAATTGCTATAAGAAAAAAATTAACATAAAAATGTTTTTCTTTAACAATATGTATTTTATGTTAAATTGTTGTTAGCCGTAAAACACTTTAAATTTAATGAACGTCCCACTCTTCCTTTTTCTTTACATCCAATTCTGGTAGTTTTTTATTCACTCCATTGTTGTTGTCAGGATAACAAATCTACATCTGCATATTTCAAGACAGCCACCCTTTTCCTTAAAGCAATTGGAAGTTAAATATTTTTATCATGTCTTAAATAATTACCCGCAATTCTTTACTGACCTCCCTACTCTGTTCGCGTTGATAACAGAAAGAGGCATTATGCCATTTTCGGCTCCGTTCCAAAAAAGAAATTAAAAAGAAAATTTAATTTAAGGGTGGTAGTTAATTAAGGCCTGTAATTTAATTTGAAATTTTTCGCAGGTAATCGTTTTTAGCGGATTTTTTTCGCTCTTTTTCCTTTTCGGCCTCGGTTTGATTAGCGGGCTTAGCGAAATGTTGTCTATTAATTTGACAGGTAAGCAAAACTCATTCCTGTTCGTGGTAATTTGATGGCGTTACGTAAAAAATTGTAAATTATAGGTTGGTCATAATTTATGATTTTTTTATTTTCTTAGTTAACACAACATTTTGTGATAAATCAACAATTGATGTTTAAATTAAAAAAAAATGACTAAAACTAATATACATATTACTATGATTCGACTTTTTTACTTTCGTATTAACTTTATATTTATTTAATTACTTTAATTAATTATTAATTAATTATCTAAGTTTCGCATGTCATATATAAAAAAAAAACAATCTAAGAATGCCATTTTATTATTAAAAAAATTATAGAAATAAATATCTTTTATTATCAAAAGAAATAATATGAAAATTTATCAATAATTTCCATGGGCTTAACTGTCCCAATGAAAATTGTACCACATAAATAATTTTATTTTATCAAATATTTATCGATTTGCTGTTTATAATATTGATAAAACAACATAAATAAGAAATTTGGATAATGAAAATATGAAAATTCTGTCACAAAAATTATTGACTGACCTTTCAATTCACACACGACGATTCGACCAGAAGAGCTCCCCCTTGTTAATTCTGTTAGGTTACCAATCAAAGCGTTCTCCATTCTTTAAGTATCAATATCAGCATACCAGCAACTCTTTATTCAAAACGCTTTATTAAGATTAATTATATGTTTTATTACAGGTGCTATCAAAAGTCTGTATCAAAATAACAAGAGTTGTGTACGTAAGGATAACTTGGAATCAGAGATGTTTGCAATAAACGAGGGTCTAAGACAAGGAGGTGTTATGAGCCCCACACTATTCATATTGATTATTGACGACATAATTAAGGAAACAAAAGCAAGTACCTATACACAAAGTACATATCGGATATAGTAAACTACGACCGGTTGGTATAGCTGAGTGTGCATTAGCAGATGATCTCATGTTATGCGCTTCCAACGAAAGGGACCTCCAGAAAAATATAGATACCTGGAATATTGAGCTGGCAATCAGAAACATGAAGATTAATGTTAAGAAAACCAAGGTGATGCTAATAGCGAAAACTAACCGAAATGTTAACATAGAAATTAACCAACAACTCATAGAATAAGTAGATGCATTCAAATACCTAGGGGTTACAATAGACAGAGAAGGTACCATGCAGAATAAAATAACAGAAAGAATCAGTAGTGCTTCAAAAGTGTACCATAATCTTAGTAGAGCATTCATAGGTAAACCGGAAATCAGCAGAAGAACCAAAATGACAGTTTATAAGACAGTATTCCGACCAATCTTGATATATGGAAGCGAGAGCTGGGTTTTAACAAAGCAATTAAAAAGCAAGATACAAGCCATTGATATGAAATATCTAAGACGAGTCAAAGGAATAACACGACGAGACAAAATAAGAAATGAAGATGTTAGAGAAGAACTGGGCACAGAATCAGTACTACATGCTATTGAAACACAACAAATAAAATGGTTTGGTCATTTGTGCAGAATGAGCGACAACCGACCCGTTAAGCAAGTCTGGAAGGCTAAAGTGAAAAGGTTTAAAATTAGAGGCAGACCACGGAAAACCTGGGATGACGAAGTAGGGCAGATTTTGAAAAGTAGGGGATTGGAATGGTCAGAAGCTCAAAATAAGGCAAAAAACAAGAAAGAATGGACAAAATTCGTGCACAGAATAGAATAAATTTAATAGAATAAATATTTTCATTGGATTTGAGATGTAATGTATATCTGTAACCTGTAATTGTATTCTATTGTATTTACCTCACACCTTAGGGTAGAGAGGTTTTCGATTATATATATATATATATATATATATATATATATATATATATATATATATATATATATATGTATGTATATATATGTTTTATTACGATTAATGGTCACTAATATATAAATCTTTTAGTGCAATTCAATCGAGTTTGGTGAGCAATGAGGGTTCATATATGGAGAAATCTATGACAGAAGATGTGGCCTTAGCCTTATTAAATCTTGTTGGAGATACGTCGTTGAGTAGGTTTTTAACATATTTCCCCTGTGTTGTTTTGTTTGATCCCATGTAATGTTAAAGCCAATACAATCTCCCGTAATTATTCAAAAGAGGGAATTTGTTGAAGAATATTAAGTAATTTGGGTCTAGTTAGAGTTTCGCCTGGTGAAACATAAATATGTTACAAATATTAAACTTTACGGTACGGCCAGTAGTGTTAGAGCGACTGCTTCGATATTAGTTATGACGTTTTTATTTTGAACAGCTATATTTGATTTTATATATAGAGCTACTCCTCCAATGGCATAGTTTTGATTGAGTTAGTTGGTGCAAAACCCAGTGTAACCTTTCAAGTTGTGCATTAAGTTATTTTTGAAGTGCGTTTCTTATAAAGAAATAAAATCTGGTCCTTCTAGTTGTTCTAGTTTTTTCTGTAATTGTCTGACTCTCTTTTTTTAATTTTTTGTCTTTAAAATGAGCAGGAGTGTCAACAAGAATTTTAACGAATGATGTTAAATCCAGTGTATAATCCTTAACAATATTATAAACATATGTATCTCCATATATCTCATCGATTAAATCACGAAATTGATAGTAGTTTAAGACATAAGCATCTTTGGTTGCTATTGTTATATTGGTTATTATGTCAATTTAATTTTGAAATTTCTGGCCTATTTGTATCTCTTGTCCTTGGGGTATGCAAAATCTGAATGAAAATACATATATGTGATAATAAATCACTAAAATACACCACAAAGATAAAGGTCGAAAGCTTACATAATGACTCAACAAGATACCTATTCCAAAAAAAAAAAATAACGGAAAGAAGCAGACACAAATATATATTACAGAAATTGATGGAGTCGAAGAGCTAGGCAAAAATAAAGTCTAATATATTACACTCGGCCAAGGAAGTTCTTGGTAAAAGAAATATAAATAAAAATTAAGCGTTCCCAAGGCGAAGAACTCCATGGTTTTGTACAGAAGTAAAGAAAAAATGTAAAGAAAAGAAAAAAGCTTACCTGAAATATATGTCAATTAAAACACAAGAGACATACCATAATTGCAAGACAATAAGAAACAAAACACATGCACTCGTAAAAAAAAAATAAAAAAAAATCACTATAAACGCTTATCAAAAGAAATGGAACATGATTTTTATGGTCTGCAAAAGGAACTATGGTGCTTCATAAGAGTTTAAAGAATGGAAGTAAAGGAAATAATAGACCTAAAGACATAGAAAATGATACGTGAATTGATTACTTAAAAAAGTTCTATGCAGAGAAAAAACAAACAACGCTCGAATCAGAAACACCATAAATTACTACAAATGAACAGCTTAATATAAATGTACAGAAAGTTCGGAAAATACTTGAAACCTGAAGAACAGAAAAGCAGCAGGTAAAGACGGGATACCAAAGGAATTACTGAAATATTGTGGAGAGCAATGACAGAACAATTAACATTAATAATTAAAATTATGTATATATATATATATATATATATATATATATATATATATATATATATATATATACATATATATTCATTGCAAATTTTGATATAATATGTAGAAATGTGTTTATGTTACTAAGTAATTAAGAAAAAAAAAACACAAATAAAAATAAATTTAATCTCATTTGAGCTTGGAATAATCCCTTTAGTATGCGTAACTTTTAAGAACTTTTATATTGTTATTCTTTTATTTAAAAGAAGATTACTGTATATAGCACTAAGATTTTCAATGTCTTCTCTTTTGTTTAAGGTGTTTTGTGTAGTTTTAATTAAACACATTTCTAGAAACAGTCTTTTGTTGTAATTTCTTTCCCTTCTCAATATTTTTGTTTGATCATAGTTAGGCGTATGGCCCATTGTAATACAATGTTCAGTTAATGCACAGGAAGATTAACATCTCACAAAAGTGACTAATGGGTTTTAATTCAATTTTATTAATACTCTTTTACTCACGTCCCTAGGTCTTCTTATAACAATAACTTTAATAAACAAGTATATCAGTTTTGTTGATTTAGTATGGTGAAAATACTAGTGTCAAATTACGAATTTATCGGAGATCGTAAGTTAAAAACACTATGTGGTTCGGAAATCAGATCCGATCTATGAAATATTTTATTTTTTTTTTAAATAAAGGTGTTTCTTTCATTTTTTATTTTAAGAATCATCACCATCATCATCATCACTGACTCGACAACCCTTTTTGGGTCTTGGACTGTTCCAGGATTCTTCTCCATTATGATCTGTTTCGGCTTTTTTCCTCCAATTTTTTTGTTTGTTATATCATTTTCTATTTTTTCTAAGTATCTCAGCTTCGGTCTGCCTCTTGTTCTTTTTCCTACTGGCATCTGTTTGAATATTTTGTTTGTTATTTCGCCTTCTTCCATTCTTTCTACATGTCCTATCCAACGTAGTGGTCCTATAATGAATGTTATAATATTCGGATCCTGATATATTTTGTATAGTTCAAAGTTGTATATTCTTCGCCAAATTCCGTTTTTTTTTGTGCCCTTATATATGTATTGCAAGATTTTTCTTTCGAAGGTGGCTAACAACGTTTCCTCTCTTTTAGTGAGTGTCCAGGTTTCTGAGCCATATGTGAGTATCGGTTTTATTAAAGTTTTGTATATTTGGCATTTTGTTTTTCTTGCGACGTTATCTGATCTTAGTTGCCTAATTAAGCCATGGTAACATTTATTGGCAATAAATGTTCGCCTCTTCACTTTCTCCGGAACGTTATCAGACGTCACTATAGGGATCCCAAGTATATAAAGTTTATGACCCCCTCAATGTTGTATTCTCCTATTGTTATATTTTGTGGCTGCCTTATTTCTGCGTTTTTACTTACCTGCATATATTTTGTTTTGGTCTGATTGACTTTAAGACCACTATTTTGTGCAGCTCGTTCTATTTCGTTGTATGCCTCTATCATTTCTCTTCTTGATCTTGCGATTATGTCAACATCATCTGCAAATGCTAGTATTTGCACGCTTTTATTAATGATTGTTCCTCGAGTATTGACTGTTGTGTCCCTCAGTATTTTCTCGAGTACGATGTTGAACAAGATGCATGATAGAGCGTCTCCCTGGCGTAGTCCAGTTCTATTAGTTGTGTTGGAATATTAAATTTTATCATTGCTTATATTAATAATTTTCGGTTTATATTGTCATAAGCGCTTTCAAAGTTTATGGAGAGATAATGTGTGTCGAAGTTATATTCACTTGTTTATTTTAAGAATGCTATTAAATAAAAATCAATTTGGTAGGAACAGCTCATGCCTATTTTTTCCGTCAGTTGTTTCCGCCTATATATGGTGTCCGCACGAATACCATACCATTATCCATATTGTAATGAATTCTATTGGCGCTTCTAAATTACCTTAAACGAATTTTTACGTGTATTCGCTAAGTGTCGAATAAATTATCATTAAGAAGTCTTACGTAAATAGTAAATTTATATAATATTCATAAAATTTAAATTAAAATGTTAATCACGTATATTGTCGAATGAAAGATTGATGTAAAACTTGCAATACAATTTTACAGTCACTGACTTCGGATAATATAAATCATTATATAGCTCATCAATCGGATTAGGATTTTATTTGTGAATATTATAGAAACCACTTTAAATATTTTCGTGCTTGATGTAACTTTAATGTTATTATAATGAATGCTGACCTAATATTTTTAATTAATAAAAAATTGTATTTATACTCCATCCAAATTTTAATAAAATAACTTTAATTTAATAAAATGTAAACTTTGTAAAAACAGAAAACAAAAATAATTTAAGTAAGATTAAATATATCTGAGTCCCAAATAATCCAATATTTATGCATGGTAGTAAATTCTTCTTCTCCACGCTGTAAGTAAGATTTTTTTTTTATTTTGACTACTTTGCACTCCTTCATTTTCAAATCACTATTGTCTCCACAGCTCATGTTGAGAATAGGCCTTTTTTCAACAATTTCATTCCATTATCTTCTGTAATTGACGACTTTTGCCCAATTGCGAACTTCCCTAATTCAAAGATGTATAAGAAACTCATGCCATACCCTGTAATCTGTTATTTTATATTTTTTTGGAAGTAAGAAACTTCAAAAAACCACTGGAAAGATATCCCAGGTGAATTGGATTTGAATGACTATGCCTAACCGCATCTGACCGCCTAGCAACTAAACTTACCCTCTCTTTTTCCAACCGACGGTCCTGGAACCGCTCCAAGCGAGCAGTACCGTCTGACCCGTCAACTTTGCTTATAACTCACAGCTGTCGCTCGTCTGATGTCGTGATTGTCATAGCATCCCAGTCGCGCTACTTCATTCACGTCTGCACCAGACTTTGTTTGTAAGTATGGTAACCATCCTTGTGTAGAGCCATAGGCAGAAAGGAACGACCGCGCCATTATTTTAACCATCTTGAACTTAACGAGAAAGATCGTACAACAGGTACAAGCAAATCCAGACATCCATCATACTTCACCTCCACCCCCAGAAGGTGGTTTATTATCCTCCAGTCTACACTACCCCATTACTTTATAATAGGCTGCTCCACAATAATGCACACGCCGTATACTATATACAAGTAGAAACACAACAACATGCATATAAATTGATTTCTGCAATGTAGTTAAATTCTTTAGAAATTCATTTTATATTTCGGCATCAGTATTGGAAGCTGAATAATGGCTCATCCCACTGATGCCAACATATACCACACATTAAAATAAATAGTTTGCTTCTGTTGCAGTCTCATCTGTTTCTCTGCCTTGTGTTTTCTGGTTTCTGTTAAAAAAACAATGATAAAGTCAAAAGTTATTTTGTTTTCAATTGCTTTTTCCATAAGTTCATGTTGATTACCTAGAGGTAACTCCAGGCCCAGTGCAGTAAGGTTCACCCTACATTGTATGCAGGGCATACGACTACCAGATGATGCGCGTCATCCACCACTTTACACTGGGAACACACATCGTACTCGGTCTTCTTTATTCTATATATATAAGACCGAAAAATCCATGTTGAAAGATCTAAAACATCTAGTGGAAAGTATGAATGAGATATGTAATAACTACGGCATAAAGATGATCGTCAAAAAAACCAAATATATGACCTTCAGTAAGAATCCAATACATGATACTAGTATCGCAATAAACGGTACCCAACTCGAAAATGTAAGCGAATACAAATACTTGGGAACCCTCATCAATGAAACAGGTGACCAAAATCACGAGATAAAAAGACGTATTGAAATTGCCAGGTCTACCTTTATAAAATGAAAAAATATTTTGTAATCATGATATTAGTATTCATCTACGAATCAGAAAGCTATGTATTCGGTACTTTGGTTCACGGTATTGGACTCTTAAATAGAGGAATATTAAAAATCTTGAAAGCTTTGAGATGTGGTGCTACCGCCGTATACTAAAAATAAGTTGGGAGGATAAAATTACAAATGAAGAGGTAATACGCAGAATAAATAACGATCCAGAAGTTATCCTGAATATAAAAAAGAGAAAACTTAACTTATGCCACTTGATGAGAGGCCAGAAGTACACATTCATACAAAATATAATGTAAGGAAACATCCAACGACGCAGAAATCCAGGCCGTAATCCATGTTCTGGATGAGAAATTTAAGAGAGTGGTTTGGCTGTACCACTAGCGAATTATTTAAAACAGCAGTAAATAAAATTAAAATATTTATTTTTTTTTTAAGTGAAACTGGAACAAACCATGAAGTGGAGATATCCAGGAGTGGCTAGTATACCTGTTAAATACAAAGCACGTGGTGTTCGTGTGTATTAAGGTATAAAAAAGCGCTTATTAAAAACTTAAAATTTTTATTTTAAAGAAGATCTTTTCGGAATTGTATCATTCCATCATCAGTTTAATAAAAAGTTATTGAAAAAAACATTGTATGGCCACATAAAAAACATTCGATGGACATCTGGATTTAAAAAGTAATCTTCATGTTATTTATTAAGGTAAATCCAAGAGACCCTTAAATTGTGTACTAATAAAAAATCAGAGGTAATGTAAGTCGATAAAACCTCACCAGCTATAGGGGGTCGTATAAGATGCCCCCATTTTCATTTTTTATTAATACACAATTTAAGAGTCTATTGCATTTACCTTAATAAATAACATGAAGATTACTTTTTAAATCCAGATGTCCATCGAATGTTTTTTATGTGGCCATACAATATTTTTTTCAACAACTTTTTATTTCACTGATGATGGAATGATACAATTCCGAAAAGATCTTCTTTAAAATAAAAGTTTTAAGGCTTTAATAAGCGCTTTTTTTATATACCCTAATACACACGAACACCACGTGCTTTGTAAAATTAAAATAGCCATAATGATATCCAGTCTTCGATAAGAGAGGCACTCAAAGAAGAAAAAGTAGTCGACACGTCTGTGTTTACACTCATACCACCCTAATACATCTGTAATAAGAGCCCTCGTCCTGGTAGCCTGTATGTTTCTCTTTAGTGGTCCTGCCACATCTCCAAACTCCTTTTTCTTTCTTGTGTTCCTAAACTTAAAGCCCCGTTGCCCCTATGGTGAATCCAAACCCTCTCATTAGTTAGGATATGCACCAGCACAATACCTGGAACTACTTGTAAGGTAATTATTGATACGGTCTTGTACGCGCTGATACCCTGATCACTCGTTTCCTTTATGTCATAAGAAGCATGTTTTTATATTTTGCTTTGTTGTGGATCTAATGCCACACTGGGGCCCCATATAGTAATATGGACATATTCCGGGGTCCCAACTTCGATAATCTTGTATACGATGAGACACCAGTTCGCTGAATTGAAGGCGTTTTATGTCCAATAAAACAAGTGCAAACTGTCTTTTTGCTTGTTTTGACCGCGTCTCCTATCCAGATCGTGGTGTAGATCCAGGTCGCTGATCGACATTTTCATAATCCATATTGTTGGTTCAATAGAATCAGCCCCCTTATCTGTCAATATGCCTTTCAGCCTCTTCTTGAGAGGATTCTTATAGAACTCGCTAAGGCAGTCTAGAGGGCACATTTGCGCCTAAAAGGATGCAAACACAGATTTTCTTTCTTTAGTTACCTGGGAAACTCTTGCTTCCGCAATAGATTGTTATATATTCTTCTGACCAAACCTTATTTCTCTATTGTCGCTACCTTCTGTGACTTCGGGGGCTGTCCTTTGGGGTCGGGAGCTTTCCCCATCTTTATTGGTTGACCTACGGTATTGAATGAAGTGATAAGATAGAAAGAGGGCGCCACTCAATTTTTTGGGGTTAAGGAGAAAATTAAGAAACCTTAGAAAAGAAAAGAGATAAGGAAAGATATTTAGGTTCAGAGATTAAACCCAAAGAAACACACCAACAGTTAATTATCAAATAAATTTGGTCAACACACTATATAATCAAATAATAAATATATTACTTACCTACGAAACTTAATCAGCCTGATCTTTCTACTGGTCAAACGTATATTAATATTTAAAGGTAAAAAGCAAATACTCAGAGTTACTATTTTATCAGGGAAGTTGTTAGGAGCCGACAAATAAAATACATACATAAAACAATAACAATATATTCAACAACAAAATTATGACGCTGCTGAATGCAACACAAGTAATAAAAGTACACCAACAACTATAAAATGGTGGTATACATATAAAAATAAGCAGTAATATTTACACAAAAAACACATTTACACATAAAAAATCTTAGTTTAATTTTTGAGCTTCTCAGACCCAAAAGTTATTACGTATAACAAAGTATTACCCGTGTACCAAAGGGTTAACAAAGATAGTATTTTAAATTATTAATGTTTCTTTCCTAACTTCTTTGTTGGAGTCTTGTGCCAATTCGTCTAGAGATGTGGTATTTTTTTCTGAGAACATTGTCAAATAGGTATAGATTGCTCATTACTATCGTTATCTGAGCAGCTCTTGTCATCGCTACCATCCATTTTTATTTACTCTTTGTTATCTAATACATTCTTCTAATATAGTACATAATTTGTAATTTTGTACTTTTTGGAATATATATTATTGTTCTAACTATTGGTCTAACTAAAACTTGTTATTCAATATGTGCTGTACATATTAGGCTAACTTACATAAATATTCGAAAATAATTTACACGTATATACACGTACCAGAAACCAATATGTATCTCATACAACCACAAACGGCAAGCCACTGCATGCTGAAATTATTCGTTAAATCACGCAGAATAGGTATAGAGAAGTAGACAACTCAACACACAATACCGCACAAACAACAATATGAAATTTAGTAAGTACGTATGCAATACGAGCGTGTACTGAAGGATGAATAGAATTATGATGATTGGAAAAGCAATAACTTAATACATGTGTTCAAATGGTCAATATTGCATTAAAAACTATAGGACCAGAAAACTACTCATTTGTCTGAAGAGTGTAAATATTCATTTGTAAAAGTAGCAGTTGCACAAAACACATTTTTTTGCATAAATGCAGATCTAAATTAAACATCACACTACTCAAAACAGATTTTCAATAAGCTACAGAAATTTAAAAACAACAAAATAATTTTAATTGTAAAGCGCCCTTATCCTACTACATAAAAAAAGCGTCTACACTTTAGGAATAAAAAAAAAATTGAGGTGGGCGATAAGATATCACATCTATGTTCTCTCCTGTATCAGCTTTGATAATGTGTGCAACAACTGCAAAGAAACGTCAGAAACAAACACTTTTAAACCATAGCCTATAAACCACAATAACAATGGAAGTTTACTTCTATCAGTACTAGTGTATGGTACTGGAACTATTATTCACGAAGGTGAGAATAAAAGAATAAAATTATTAACCCTGTTGTCCTGTACGGGTATATTTGACCCAAAAAAAATGTATTTCTTATTTTTAAATTATTACGCGGCGTAACGTTTTGGTGTTTCGTGACTTTATTACCCAATATGACGTCTTTGAACTGCATCTGAAATAAAAAATTAACTTCCCAATTTTTTTGACAAAAATCAAAATGTTACCTGTAGTACGTTCGGGTCAATATGACCCACGTATTTAAACCTTTAAAAATTACCTGTGCAGGTATGTAGTAAATGACAGTATTTTATATACTCTCTAACAGTTTGTCAGTCAGGTATATTTATAAATAGAAACAAGTTTCTGCTAGCTAGAACCTGTAAAAAATGTGTAGTGTAGCTGATCGATGTCATTTTAAAGGGCTTGACACGTAGAAGGAAGTGGGGGTGATATACAAGAGGTGAGCTGGTAGGACACTAATATGCCTAGCGCATTCATATTCATTTCAAGTTTCAGTCTATGTTTTCACGTTGATATTGTTGTATCGAAGAACGCTAACCGAAGATGAGCTTCGCGAGCTCGCGAACGTTTCATAAAGTGATGAGTGCATACAGGAACAGAAAACAATACAAGTAGTAGGAGTGAGGAAGAAATAGTGATGAGTCTGCTGTTCCATTCTACGTACAACATTCTGTAACAGTTTCTTCAAAAGACGGTAATATCCAGTAGTCTCTCGATCCTCCTTATTAACGCAGTCGTTTTTCCACGGCCAATGTTATAAATAATGCTCCAGGAGTTACAAGGTACGCGTGTGCATGAATTTTTATATCAAAAATTCATTTCACGCACTTTTTTCTGACATAGTTGCAAACCAAATTTTAAATATGACCAACATGGAAAGACAGCGTGTTTTTGGAACCGACTAAAAAGACTTGGATAAAGAAATGGAATGAATAAACCGGTCGTAGTGTATTTCGAGCAACAATGTCCCTGGAAGTATTTACAAAAATTTCGCAAGAAATAGGTTTTGATAACAAGACTACTGAATAGGATAAGATACGTATTGATAAACTTGCTGCATTACGTGGAATTTGGAAAAATGGGTAGAAAATCTACCAAAATTTTTTAACCATGATGAAAATGTTACTGTCGACGAGCAATTACTTGCCTTTAGAAGCCGCTGTCCCTTTAAACAGTACATTTCAAGAATACTTGCGAAATATTGCATACCAATTTGGCCTTTATATAACAGTAAAAGTTTGTATGCTCTAAAATTGCAGATCTATACAGGAAAATAATGCGTGTGGTGTGCGACTTGTGTAGTGATTTGAAAGGCCACAATATTACTTGTGACAACTTTTTTACATCATAAAATTTAGGACAACTTCTTCTAAAAAGAAAAAATACAATGCTGGGGACTATATGAAAAGATAAGTCAGAGCTTTAAGCACAAATTGCGAATAAAGATGTTAATGGTTCGTCTTTTTCATTAACGCAAGATACCACAGTTGTTAAGTATATTTCTTAAAAGAATAAAAATGTTAGTCTTATGAGTGCTTTTCATCATGATAAGGGTATTAGTGACAGAAATGACAAAAAGTCCCAAATTATTTTAGGTTACAATTCCAGTAAGGGAGCAGAATTTGCACACTTACAACGTTACTTGTTGACACTTACAAATATCTGGGACATGAAATCAAAATAAGCAGAGACAATCAAACGCATGAAATACAGAGGCGAATAGGCCTAACTTGGGCAGCATTTGGCAAATTAAGCGATATTCTAAAAAGTTTAATTCCCATGTGTCTCAAGCGAGAGGTTTATAACCAATGTGTTTTACCTGTACAAACTTATGGAGCAGAGACTTTAACACTCACGCAAAAATCTGCGAATAAACTCAGAGTTACACAACATGCCATGGAACGTGCAATGCTGAACGTGAGCCTTCGAGACCACATAACAAACCAACAAATTAGGCAAAGATGAGGAGTTCAAGACGTCATAGAAAGAACCACGTCGCTTAAGTGGAACTGGGCAGGGCACTTAGCCAGTGCACAAGATGGACGGTGGACAAGACGTATTAGAATGGAGGCCCAGAAACTACAAAAGAAGCCGAGGACGACCACCGACTAGATGGACCGATCATATAAAACTTGTAGCGGGAAACTGGCTACAAGCGGCCCAGTGTAGAGAACACTGGAAAGAACTGAGGGAGGCCTATGTCCAGCAGTGGACGCGATTGGCTGATTGATGAAGGGAGCAGTGGATACTCTAGATTAGCTTGTTGGTATATATTCATATAAGAGGAAGACAAATCGAAAGCCTATGATTCTTCTTCTTCTTCAAGTGCCCTGTCCGTTGCGAACGTTGGCTATTAACATGGCAATTTTGATCTTGTTTGCGGCGCTTCTGAATAGTTCGACCGATGTGAGCCCGAACCACTTCCGCAGATTTTGGAGCCACGAGTGTCTTCTCCTGCCTGGCCCTCGCTTACTGTCTATTTTTCCCTGGACAATCAATTGTAGCAGACGGTACTTATCGTGTCTCAATATGTGGCCTAGATATTCAAGCTTTCTTTGTTTAATTGTATTCACGATTTCTTTCTCCTTTCCGATTCTTTGGAGTACCTCTATGTTGGTGACATGTTCGGTCCAGGATATACGAAGAATGCGTCGGTACACCCACATTTCGAATGCTTCTAGTTTTCTCGTTAGCGTCTCCGTCAGCGTCCAGGCCTCCACGCCATACAGCAAGATCGGAAAAATGTAGCATTTAACTATACGTAGTTTTAGGGGAAGAGACAAATCCTTGCTTATGAGGAGCTTTTTCATATTGCTAAATGCTGCTCTAGCTCGTTCTATTCTCGCCTTAATTTCTATGGTCTGTTCCCATTTTGCATTTACGTTGGTGCCAAGGTACACATAAGATTCTACATGGTCAATTAATATGTTACTTATCCGTAATTGTCGAGCAGGTTGTTGCTTTTTGCTTATCAGCATCCACTTTGTCTTCTTGAAGTTGAGGCTCAGGCCGTATTCCTCACTAACTGAATAAAGTCTTTCCATTACTTGTTGTAATTCGTCTATGGTACTGGCAAGGATCACCGTGTCGTCGGCGTATCTTATATTGTTCGTTAACTCGCCGTTTATTTTAATGCCCTCATTTGCATTTTCCATACATTTGTTAAATATTTCCTCGGAATACATATTGAATAGGAGTGGGGATAATATACACCCCTGACGGACACCCCTTTTGATCTGCACGCTTTCAGTGAGTTCGTTGCCAATTTTTGCTCTTGCTGTTTGACCCCAGTATAGGTTTGCCACAATTCGAATGTCCTTGTCGTCAATACCTGTCTTTCGCAGAATACCTATCAATTGTTCATGATTGACATTGTCAAATGCTTTTCTAAAATCTACAAAGCACAGATACACGTCTTTATCAACGTCTCTACACCGTTGTATAAGCACCTGGAGAGCGAAAATTGCTTCTCTAGTTCCAAGTGCTTTCCGAAAACCAAACTGCGATCTATCAATATTTGACTCACATTTATCATATATTCTTCTATGAATGATCTTAGTGAACGCTTTAGCGACATGATTGATCAAGCTTATGAGCCGGTAGTCATCACAAATCTGGGCATTTGGTTTCTTCGGGATTGTAATAAATGTTGACTGTAGCCAGTTCTCCGGGATTTTACCGCTATTATATATGTTGTTAAAAAGTACAACTAGATTGTCAAGGAACTGTTTGTCTGATTTACATAGGATCTTTAATATTTCGCAGGGTACATTGTCCGGACCTGCTGATTGATTTTTATAATATACTGGACCTTTCTGCCTAAAACGCATTCGTTTTATGGATATTAATAAATCCTCAATGGAACACCAACAAACTTACTAGACGTCGAATATTTCTTGAACAAGTGGGAAAAACACTGGCGAAACCACTTATCCTTTTTAGGAAAAATTTTCCAAGAACTGAAAACTATCAGGAACTGGTAAAAAGAACACGAACACAAGCGAGTAGAGAAGATGGAAATTCTAGTGAACTGTCTAAATAGTAAAATTGTAAAATAAATTAATTGGTACCTACTTGTACCTATTTATTCTTTAGGCTTCTCTGGGAAAGAAAAAAATGCCTTGCACTGACTTTATAAATGTTTTACGGAAAACGTTTTTAGGCAACTTTAGAGATGCTTATGGGTTAAGTTACTGTGTCCTAGTCGCAATCGCGTTATTTTAACTTGTTGTGGTCTGTTCGATGTTGGTTGGGGTCAAGGTATCACTAGTAGTTCAATTTCTTTTAATTCATTTTGCGAAACAATACACATATTTTGCCACGAAATAAACACTTTAAATTTTATTTCATTTTTAGAATAATAAAAATAAACTTCTTTAATGTAAATGGAATCCTGGCTGAAGGATGTTGAGCGGGCTAATTGGTCTGCTTCTTAATTTTCTTTTATACCGAAATACGATGAGACAAACATAAAGTGGACGCTGATCTTGTTTTCGTTTAGGTTCGCTATTTCTAATTTGATCTGTAAGGGCTCATACCTTCAAAACAATTCATTTTTAAGCAATGTCTTAATAAAATAAAATAGCGAAAATTTAATTTTCTACAAGATACAGCTGTTTAACAATGTTTAAAAAAAAACGCAATTTATTACCGTTGTTGCAAAATGGCAATTAATACAAAAAAAGCGAAAAAAATGTTTTTTAACCACTTAAATTACATTTACGACCTTCAAAATTCATCTAGAAAATCTTTATAACCTATTAAAATAATTGCCAAATTATAATAAAACCGATTTGACCGATTTCACATAATAATTTAAATCAAAATTTTGTCTTAGAGTTTTTGGTGACGTTTTTAAGTTATTTGAAAATCTGCGGTGGCTATGGAAATCACTAAGAAGCCCGGTGAGTTTAAATTTCCGCCATAGATGTCGTTTTTGATTAATTTGTTTAAGTGCTGTTCGATTTATCCAGGGTTTAAGGTTGTTTTTATAAATCTTAAGGAAGGTGGTATTTGTAGAAATAATTATATTGTGGACTGTGTCAAGAAATGCAGTCCACATTAATGAGGGGACGTTTAAGTCTGCAAAAAATAAATGCCAGTCGATTTGAGCGAGTTCAGTGTCAACTTCAGAAAAGTCGGTAGAAGCATATGTTACAATATTATTTTTGCGGAGTAGTATTTGATTGAACTTAATGTGAGCCATTATAACTGCATGATCTGACTTTCCTATAGAAGAAATGACTTCGAGAGATGAAATCAGCTGTTCGTCAATTAATAAGCACTAGATTCAAATAAGAAGGTTGGTTATTATTTCTAAATCTACTAGGTTCTGTAATAAGTTGTATCAGGTTCGAATGTACTACAAAGCTTTTATCAGATAATGAAGTTATTGGCCAGGTGATCTCTGGGAAATTAAAATCTCTAGTAATAATAGGATTATCAAGAGATGATAGTTCTTTAAGTTTTGTAAAGAAAAAATTTTATCTATCTCTATATATACAACCCTTGTAGTCCAATTTTGGATATAGGCCTCCTCTTGCTTCTTCCACGTCTCTTTATTGTAGGCAGTTTTTATTCACTTCGGGCTTGCGTGTTTCTGGAAGTCATATGACCATCTCATTTGTGACCTTCCTCTTTTTTGTTTGTAACTATTTATGGTCTCCAGTGTATAATCATCTTATTTCATCTGTCGTTTTTCTGTCTTACGGTTTGTCCAGCGAACTTCCACTTAAGTTTTGCTATTTGCGTTGATACATTGGTCACTGTTGTTTTGTTGCGGATCTAAGTATTTCTTTTTTTGTCTGATAGCCTGATATTCAGCATTTACCTTTCCATGGCTCTTTGGGTCTTTGCTATTTTTTCCATGTTGTTTTCCTTTGTAAACGTCCTAGATTGAGAACTGTAGGTGAGAACAGGAAGTATACATTGGTTAAAGACTCTTATTTTTAAATATTGGGGGTATTTTCTATATATATATATATATATATATATATATATATATATATATATATATATATATATATATTTCTATATATCTTTTTAGTATATATTAAAGTGTTCCGAAGAATACCCAAGCCCAAAGTATTGGCCATTTATAGTAATACCCCGTTTTTCCCATTGTAATTTTCTCATAACGTCTTTCAAAACTTGATTGAATAGTTTGGGTGATATAGTGTCACTCTGTCTGACTCCTCGCTGTATCTTAATAGGCTCCGTTTGGTCAACTATTTTAATGGATGTTGTTGCTTGATGGTATATATTGAAAATTAAGTCCATATATCTATAGGCTAGTGTCTCATTATGTAAAGAGTTCTTTACTGCCCAATGTTCCACCCTATTGAATGCTTTTTCAAAGAAAGAAAGAAAACATTATCTTGTGCAAATTGTGTAACAAGTGGACAATATATACATACTAAGTTAAGACAAAAAAAGTTTTTAGTAACAGATAAGTGAATTGCATCTATTCCAGTGATATTTAATAGTATAATGTTAATTTTAAAAGTTGTGGTAATAATATTAGATAAATAAATGCATAAACTGCCACCCACACGATTTTCTCTGTCGTTACGATATATTGTATATCCATTTATATTAAGAGATGAGTCAAGAATTGAGGGTTTAAGTCAGGATTTGCCAATACCAATATTGTTCAGTTTAAGAAGTTGCACTGTGCATACAAATTTGTCAAACATAGCCAAAAGTAAATCTAAATTAGTGTATAGAAATGGCTAGTCATTAAATTTATTGGTAAAAAAATTATAAACGAAATTTTGTGATTCTGGTGCCATTGATGTATTTATTAGTTAAGTCATGTTCACCGTTATTTTTGCTAGTTTGTAGATTACTTTGGAGTTCTTTTAAACGTACTTGTTGAATGGGCGTCTTGTCGTCAATTATTGAAAAATTTTCCGTGGCTTTCTTGTCCAAATCTAAAATTCCACCTACTGAAAAATAAGAGCTTCAGACCTTCAGACCTTCAGACCTAGTCATTAAATTCGACTCGATACCATACCGTATATTTTTGTCTACTGATAGAATGGAATGCTTTATTTGTAAGCAAATTGGCCATACAGCTGCAAGTTGTACAAATTGACTACTAATGTTAGTCAATCTGCCAGTGAACAATTAATTATCGGTAACAGAAACCTTATCAGCTACTACTTTAGAACAGTTATCTAATGAACCTATGCAAGGATAAAAAAGAGCACTTTCGATCCCACTCAGCACACCGGAGTCCCACTCCATTGACCAACCCATATTTAATAATCATCTTATAACTTGACAGTAATGCCTCCTCCTAAAGACTTAATAGAAAAAAGCATAAAACACATTAAAAAGTCAAAAATTAATCTCACAGATAAATTCAAAATAAGATGCATCAAAGCAAATTATTAAAGATCTTTATACCAACAACCCCCAAAGCTTTTCTACTCCACCATTATCGTCTCATACCATTTCTTGAGAACGCCTCGTCAAGCAATAATCTCACAAAAGAAGCTTAGCAAATTACTTTTGACTATTAAAGAAAAATAAGTTCACAAGACTATTAAAGAAGCTTACAAAGGAATTATCTTCAGAATTAGATGACACAGATAGCCTAGTATCACAAGCATCTCTTGATACGTTTGACGATATAACCCAACCGAACATTTACACCATTCTGAAAAATCCAATCGCTAACAACTTTCACACTTCTTTAATGGAATTGTGACTGATTCTTATGCTGCTTAGAAGGAATCCAACAATTTATCAGCGACACCAAATATAATATGCCTATAAGAAACCAATTTTAAATAAAATTATAATATTGAACTTAAGGGTTAGGAAGAATATCATCACGTAATAATAAAATGCCTCAGAGCAAGTAAAGGAACCTCAATTTTTGTCGAAAAAGACGTCTATTCAACACATTTGTCTTTACTTACAAACCTAAAAGTAATCGCAGTAACAACATGATGCCCTAAAAGAATGACTATTTGCAGTATATACATCTTATTAAGTTACAATCCTACTGAAGCTGAACTGGTAGACTTAATCTTTCAAACAAACCACTTACGGCACAGAAAAAGTTGTATAGAACGTACTAAACATTACCGACACTTCCTTTCTAAATAATGGTTCCATGGAAGAACAGTCATAAAGTGCAAGATTTCTAATGCTGACTAAGCGAGTTTCAGAACTGAAGTAGACCGACAAATGGAACAAATTTTCTTCTCTGAAAATAAAAATATTGATATAGATAATTTTAACAAATGCATTATATCCGCTGCTGACATTTACGTAGGAAAAAGTATAATAACTTCTAAAAGATAATTAACACCTTGGTGGAATAAATGTTGTGCAACTGCTGTAAAAGGATACAAAACTGCTCTTCATAAATACCGCTGAAATTAATGTGACGAAAACTTAATTTTTTATTAACTTAGAGCCAAGGCGAGGTTTATCTTAAAACAAAGTAAAAAACTATCATGGAAAAACTACATTTCCACTTTAACTGATAATACTGCCACTTCTCAAGTTTGGTAGAAAGTTAATCAAATGCGGGGAAAAACACGCACATAAACATTTCAGCTCTTTTCCATAAAAATGATGTAGTAACCGATGATCAACAAATTTAACGATTTAAAAACAAGAATGCACTTAAACATTCCTTTTATACTACAGAAACTCTCAAATATTCTCCCAACTTGCAAGAATTCAGCTGTAAGTTCCGATGACATCCCCTTCATATTCCTCAAAAATCTTCCCATATCTGCCGTCAAAAAAATGATTTATACTGTACAACATAATATGAACCCATCAGAAATTTCCAATATTATGGAGGGAATCTATCGTTATACCAATCAAGAAACAGGACAAATCCCTGACTAATCCAAATTCCTACCGTCCTATTCCACTGAAATACATCTTGTCACACACACACACACAATCACGCTAAGCGATCAACCCTACCCCTAGGAACATGTGTATACCAAACTAAGTATGGGATCCACATGTCCGAAGATCAAACCGGTCACACTTCACTAGTTGAAGTGGTACCTATCTGACCCCCAGGCTTTTCCACCACCCCTCCTCATCGTGTGACTTACGTGAGGAGGCTTATGATCTGAAAGTTACTTGAGGTGCCCTGGGTAATGAGACACCTCCTGTTTTTAATTACTGTGGTTATGCCACCTGACTGTAGGGGAGCCACATCTAGGCTTTTCTCCCTATTTACTTTACTGACTCTATAGATTTTACTCTAACTTCACTTCGGGACTGAAGTCCCTTAAAAAAAAAAGGAAAAAGAGCGTGTGTTCTGTCCATGAAGCCGACAGCCTGGGCTGTCGACTTCATGTCCGGAAAAAAGTGTGTGCTCGGTCACTCAGCCGCCGATTTGGCAAAAGTAAATTTTGTTCTCCTCGCCGGCTGGGCGCCCGAAGTGTGTCCGGCCACCGAGCCCATGCTTGCCGCACATGACCTCAGTGCTCGGGTGTCGCGAAAAGGATCAGCATTCATTTGATCCGCCTTAAGGGCCTTATCCGCATCAGCGGTATATAGAAGGCCTGACGGGCCTTCTATATAGAAAAATAGGATGAATTTTACGTTAAAACGTTTAATGAATTGAAATTGATTTTTGAAGTTCTGAATTTAAAAGAAAAACAACCGATTTTTTTTTTTTTTTTTTTGGGTTTGGGGGGTCTTCCTTGGCGTTGGGACTATAAAATGCCGGCACAATTCTTACCCTTTTATTCTTACATGCTAATTTGTGTGGGTGTGTTGGGGTGTGCATTGCAGGGTGTATATGGCCTCCACACACCCCGGTGTATATTGTCCTTAACTAAGTGCCTTGGCACCTGTATCCTCTCGCCAGAGTCCTAAAAATAGATATTTTTTTGGTGGTTGTTTTTCTGATGACTGCATTCTTTTATTTGACGTCATTGCGACCATCTCATTCTTCATTTATTCGTTGGGGACCCTATATCCGGCTATTTGCTGTTTAGGTCTTCTGTGTACCGTCCTGGTATTTGCGTTGTAGTTAGTCAGCTCTCTTAACATGCTACTTGGGTGGTTGTTTAGTCCGTTGAATAGTTCGTATGCCTTTTTGTCCATTGTGTGAAGGATCCTTGTTTGTCCTGAGTCTCTGTATAAATTTCTCAGAGGTACATATCTCGGTAAGTTCAGGGCATCTCTTATTAGTTGATTTTGTGCTGTTTGTATTTTTTTCCTGTTTGTTTTACAGGTGTGTCCCCACGCAGCACAGGCATACGAAAGGACTGGCAGGATAATACTATTCGCAATCCTGATTTTGGTTTTAAACCTTAGCTTACTTCTTCTACCAATAAGCGTTGAGAGCTGATTTTTCAGCGCTTTGGCTCTATACGTTTGCTGATTTATGTGCTGCGTAAATGTGAGTTTTTTGTCTAGTAACACTCCCAGGTATTTGGCCTCGTTTGTCCATTCTACTGGGGTGTTCCCAATCATTAGTTCTTGGTTCGGTACACTTCTTCTGTGACTAAACATTACAGCCTGTGTTTTATCCGGGTTTAAGGCTATTTTCCATTTGATGCACCATCTTTCGAATCTATTAAGTGCTCTCTGCAGATGATTAGCTGCATGATCTGGATTTCTCCAGCTAACAGCTATTGCTGTGTCGTCGGCGTAAAGACTCAACAGGGAACCTGGTTCTTTTGGCGTGTCGGCCGTATAGATGGTATACAGGTAAGGCGACAGGACAGCTCCCTGAGGCACACCTGCTTCCAGGGTCCCGACTTCGGACAGAGTTGCCCCCGTTCGAACCCTGAACCTTCTGTTGACTAGGTATGATCCAAGGAGGCATGTCATCGCCTCGCTGTATCCCATAGAGTTCATTTTGTAAATGAGTCCGTCATGCCAGACCCTGTCAAATGCTTTACTGACGTCCAGAAATGCTGTTGCCGTATACATTTTTTCGTTATAGCCTTTTGTTGTAAATTCAGTAAAACGTAGAACTTGTAGTTCGCATGAATGTTCGCTTCTGAATCCAAATTGAGCTTCTGGTATGATGCCTAGTGCTTCCGATTCGTCGTTGAGTCTTTTTAATATAACTCTTTCCGCTATCTTGCTTATTGATGATAGTAGGCTGATAGGTCTGTAATTTTGCGGAAAAATGCCATCCTTCCCTGGTTTTTTAATCATGATAATTTGTGCCTCCTTCCATCTATCTGGAAAATATCTTAGTTTGAGCATGTTGTTTACAATGTTCGTTATGTAGACAGTAGCTTTGTTGGGTAGATTTTTTAGTGCCCTGTTTGTGATGTTGTCAGGTCCTGGGGCTTTTTTGGCGTTTGTTAGTTTTATTAGCTCTTTTATTTCTTCGGGAGATGTATGTGTTATTCCTACTCTGCCCTTTCTTCTCTTTAGTCTTCTGGCTGTTCTTTCTACCTCTTCTTCAAAGTCTATGTCTTCATTGGGATTTTCGTTATTTCTACATGCCCTTTCTAGTTCGTCCTTTAAGACTTCAGCTTTGTCTATTTCCGTGTGGACAATCCCGTTTACTCCATGTAAGGGAGGTATGGGTTTCTTGTCCTGTCGGAGGATTTTCGATAATTTCCAGAAGGCGGATTTGTTAGGGTCTAATTCTTGGATATAGTTGTCCCAGCTTTCATTTCTGTGATTTCGTAGTTGTCTTTTAACTTCCCTGTCTAGCTCATTTGCAATCCTTTTATCTTCTAATGTTCTAGTACGATAGGCTCTTCTTCTTTTTCTGTTTTTTTCTTTAATTAAGTCTTGTAGATCCTGACTTATATCTCCGAATCTTCCTTTTTGTCTTGTGATTGTTTCGGTTTTGGAGCTGGCATCGATAGCATTAATTATAGTTTCTTCTAGTTTGGATACGCTGTCTTCTAGTTCTGTGATGTTGTTTATTGTTGGAATGTTACCGATGTTTTCGCTCACAATTCTTCTAAAGTTTGGCCAACTTGTTATCTTTCTTTTGTGGGGCTGCGAATAGTTTAGTTCTATTGCGCCCAGGGTCAAAACGATTAAATTGTGCGTCGAATCGCCTTCGTTTAGAGAGCGTATCTCGTATTGTTGACCCACGTTGTGTAGGATTGCAATGTCTAGATGTGTAGGGAGTTGTCCGTGAAAACAGGTCGGTTCTGTTGGTCCGATCACGTAGGTGTTTGGTCTATTTTCGAGATGGCCGCAAAGTCGTCTCCCGTTATTGTTGGTCGCTCTATCGAACCAGTTGGGAGATCTCGCATTAAGGTCTCCTATGATTACCGTGGGCTCTTCTGTGTCGAGGATTAGGCTCAAATCTTCATCGAATATCGGTTCGTTAGGTCTGACATAAGCTGACACTATTTTTAGTGTTTCGTTGTTGGCCTTTAGTCTTACTAGCGTGGCTTCCATTGTGACCAGTCCACCTGGTGTTGGGATGTGTTCATGTTCTATGCCTTTTTTAACTAGTATGGCTGTTCCTCCTGATCTTGCTCTATGGTCAGTTCTATAGATATCGTAGCCTGGAAATTTGGTTTTCTTCCTTTCCACTAGTTTCGTTTCTTGAAGGGCTACGATATCGAGCTCTAATCTATTTATCATTTCGTCCAAAAGGTTGAGTTTTTGGAAAATTCCACCGGAATTCCAGGACCCTATGCGTAGATCTTCCGTATGGTTCGCTAACATTGTCGATTTATTTCACCGAATGCAGTCATCATTTTTGTGGCCCTATCCATCACGGACATCATCTCCATCATTTTCTTATTGTATTCCGTCTGGAATGTGGCAATGAGTGCGGCTGCGTCTTGCATCGTTGGGGCCGCTTGTTCTGGGGTTTTCTTGGCTGCTTGTGCGTAGCTGAAACCCGTGGTTGTTGTTGTTGGGTTGAGTGGTCTGCCCGCCGGTTTTACGGGGGCAGGGGTCTTCTTTTTTGGAGCTTTTGAGCATCCTCTGTAATTGGCCGTATGCGCCTGTTCGCAGTTGGCGCATTTTGGAGCCGTTTCTTTGCTTTTTTCGCACTCATTGCTGAGATGGTTTTCACCACACCTTACACATCTGGCGTCGCAGTGGCAAGCCTTTGAACTGTGGTAATAACCCTGGCAGTTGAAACACTGTAGGGTATCTTTTGTGATCTTGATTTCGTCTTCGAAACGAATCTTCATGTAGCACAAGTTTGTTATTTTGCGTATTTTTTGTATGTCATCCTTTTTGAGGGTGATCATAAAGAAAGGCAGTATTGGTTTTCCCTCTTTTTTAGAGTACATGTTACTGACTCTAGTTACGTCGACGTCTTTATTTCTTAATTCATTAAGAATAAGTTCGGTGCTTGTGCTCGCCGCTAGCCCTTTTAGGATTACCCTCTTTAATTTGTCGCTGTCTATCGGGTAGGCAACGTACTCTACCTTCGGGGTGTGTTCTTCAAGTATTTTGACTACTCCTAGGTAATCTTCCCTAGTTTTGGTGTTAATGACAATAGATCTGCCAGATCTGGCAAACTTATTGTCAGAAACGATACCTTTCTTTGCTGCTTTTTGCAGGATCGCTTGATGTTCTGCGACCGTCTTTAAGATGATCGCAGGAGGTTTAGGTCTTTTAACGTTAACCTCTGCAGGTATCTGAGGATCAACGACGTTTTCTTTATCAACTTGAGGTTCTTTCGGTACCTCCAAGTTTTTCTGGGCTTTTTTCTGCTCACTTCTTTTTTGTATTTCTTTAGCAGCTTTTGTGAGCGCTTCATCTTTTCTTTCGTTGATTTTTTGAGTTTGTTTCTCAACAATACTCAGTGCTTTTTTCGGTTTCTCGCTACTGTTGACTGATTTCTCAGTAGCGATGCCTTTTGTTTTTTCCTTTTTTTGGACTTTTGTCCATCCTGCTTCGCTTTTTTCTTTTTCTTGTATTACCTTCTGTTCTTTTGGCTTTCCTCCGCAACCAGACGTAGAAGGAGCGGCGATTCCCATCCAGGGTGGGCTTCCTGGTCTGGTTATTTCCCAGATGACTTCGTCTCTTCTCTTTTCTTCTAGCTCTTTCCTTTCATTTCTTTCGGTCAGAGCCATTATATGGCCGACCAGCTTCTTGATTTCTTCGTCCTTTGCCTTGTTTTCTTTCCGTAACTCAGTCATCTGAGTTAGGAGGTCTTGTATTTGGGCATTTGCTTGTTTTTCCCTTTGACGGCTCTCTTCTTTGAGCAGTCTGATCTGTTCGGTCAGTAGATCTACCGACTTATAGAGCTCATTTTCGTCTTTTTCCTTTGTTCTTTTTCTTTCTTCCTCGTCTTCTGAGGAGTCTGCGGTTGGCCTTTGCCGTTTTTTCTTCCTACCTACCTCCGGCTCGGCATTAGTTGCGGTGGAGATGATGTCCACTATGGGAGCTATTTCATCGTTTGTTGGGGGCGGGGCTACAATCGACTCGGTGGCCGGGCTCAGCTCTTCGTCGAGGGTAACTTCCATGGTGATCGAGACGCTGTCGTCTGTTTCCACCTCGCTTTCGTCTTCTTCGGCTTCTTCTTCGTCCGGGATGAACGATTCGTCGTCTGAAGTCTCTACGATTAACGCGGATTCGGGTTTTAAATTTGAAGTAAATTCATTATATAATTTAATTGCAGATGTAACTGACGGGGTGGGTGACTTGGAATTGTCATCATCATCTTTTTCTTGTGATGTCACCTGCGTGACATCACTTTTTTGGGGAGAGGGATCACTCATAATGCCGTAAGGCAGTGAACATAAGTGTTCAAAAGACTATATTGAGTTTGCTACTCTGAAGACTCTGTTTTTGTCTTTCCGCCTGGCCGCTGCCTGACGGTTTTCCTGGGTGTCGTCCCAGCAACCTCTCGGTAGTTCTCTCCCTGATTTCTCAGGGAGGGATCCTCTTCAAGTTTCTCTCACCTCAGAGGCAGGGGCCGTTTCTGTCCGACCTAGATTTCAAAACTAGGCCTTACAGTGTCATACCTGTCGACCCACTGAGATGAACCCGTATTTTTCGCTGACACGAAGCTATTAAAAGCCTCCGCGAGGAGCCTATAAAGGCAACCCCTCGGCGGTTTAACTTAAAAATAGCCCCGCATCCGCTTTTCACTTTGTTGAAGGACAAAGGCCTGTGCAAACTGGGTGTCTTACTCACCCGGAGCTAATAAGCTCCATTGCGTTCAGGTCGATTGCCCCCACCAAAGCACGCTTCGCTGCTCGTCGCTACGCTCTTCGCTGCACGTCTGTACTGTTGAACCGCTGAGGTCCAACTACCCAATACATCTTGTGTAAGCTGCTAGAAAAACTAATAAACAACGGTCTTATGTGGACTAGAAAAACACAAAATTTTAGACTTAGCTCAATTCGGATGTCAACTATCACGAAGCACGGCTGACAACTTAGTAATGTTACAAACAGAGATCACAACCGCCGTTCAAAATAAGCAAGATTTAATAACATCATTTGACATCGAGAGCGCCTTCGATACTCTATAACTTTCTACTGTATTAACCAAATTAAAATAATACAATATTACGGGAAACACATTATATTTTACCGAACAGTTTCTTTCAAATCGCCGCTTCAAAATATTAGTTAACGGAAAAGCTTCCTCAACGTATGTTCAGAAAAATGGGGTACCTCAAAGATCAGTTCTAATTTCCAGTTTATTTGTAATAAATATTAATGATATTTCAGGCATATTAACAACCCAGTGACGTACAACGTATATGATGACAACCTGATTTTATATTGCCGGGGTAAATACGGTAATAACTTAATCCAAAAAGCAGTAAATAAGCTAACTTATTGGTCTATAAGCTGTTGTATTAATTTCTCTTCTGAAAAATCAAAAGTACTCAAATTCAGTCGAAGAACACGTAGCATATTATTACCTCAAATTACATTAAATAGTATTCCGCTCACAGTAGCTAATGAACACAAGATACTGGGTTTAATTTTCGACAGTTGACTAACATAGAAACCACATATTACAAACATCAAACATATCCGTCCCTGATAGTATATCGGAACGGTGTGTTTATTTTTGGCTCTCCAAAATAGTTCAAATTAAGTGAGAACAAGTTTTCAAAATTTAACTACGGTTTGTGAAGTTATTAGTGATCAACTGAACTCACTTTTGCTAGTCTGTAAGTACAGTTTTACTGTAAATTTCACCGAAAATATATAATTAGTACGTATTTAACATCATCGAAAATTTTCATATCCATATTTGCTTGACGATAAACAAAAACATTTAATTACCATTGACTTGTATCTCCAGCCGGTTTTTTTTCTGGCGGCGGACAGGTCCGTCTTTAGGAATGTTTAAACATCAATGAATATGTCACAAATGAATGAAATAAATTTACCAGGCAATTCTCAACTGGATAATTATATACAAAGGAGTTACTCTACCGCACTAACACAACAAAAATTTTCGTCAAAACGGCTAGCTAATATTTTTAATTCCATTGAAGATGCGAACATACAAGATTATCTCCTCCCCCTGGGAGAAATCATCATCCAAAAAATATATTATTCTGCTCTAGATTATCAAACAGTAGAATATGTTTATATTTATCATCTGAAAATATTGTAGAAAAATTCATGAATGAAAATAACGGCAACATTGAAGTTAATAACCATATTATACAAGCTCGACGGTATATAACTCCCTCCGAAAGAATCATTCTCTCTAATGTTTGCCCATCCATTCCTCATGATGTATTAATTAAAGAACATAAATTCATGGGGCTTGTTATTCTATTTACAATGTACTTTTTAAAAATTGGTGCACCGTATAATAAGATTTAGAAGACAAATCTTTATCAGCCCAACAGATCTCACAATTCCAGAATCGTTTTTAATTAATTACGATAATGCTTCATATAGAATCTTTTTATCAAGCTGCAACCTAACGTGTTACAACTGTAAACAAAACGGGCATATGGCAACTAACTGCAAAAATCCTATCAACCCAAACGCAAATCCTACTTCTCCAACCACAGCAGAAGAAATCTCAACATGTAGCCCTCCAGAAGTATCAACCATCACACCGACATCTACTTCAAATCAAACAGGAACCCCAACTACAGAAAATCAACTAAATATAAAACAAACTGCGAGCAAAACAACTACCTTACATATGAAAATTGAATCTACACAGAACAGTTCAAAAAGAACTATTGACGATACCTTTAGTCCTTCTCCGCCTCCCAATAATACCAGTTATAAACCGAAAATTACTAGTCCAGCAGAAATACCATCTAATCCTAAGAAAAAACAAAATAAAGGTAAATCTCTAAACGCATTCATAAACCAGCAGTCACCATTTATTTTAAGCTATGTTCAGATGAAAGACCTATTCGACAACATAAAGAATTCACCCGATCTACTTACTACCGTTGAAAATTATACAAACAACTTTACAGCTCTCATCAATATGTTAAGCAAAATATATTCCTATACTCAAGACAAATCTACAAAGACACGAATTACCAAATTAAGAAAAATTCCTCTAAAACACTTACAGATGCAAATCCCATACGACCTAGTATCCGATACAGACAGTGACTGCTCACAAACCAGTCATTAAATAAATTTGAACAAATAAGTGTGCGCGTGAAGCCGGTGAAGCCGTCAACTCAGCTGACTCTATTATTGTGAAATACGTGATAGCTATTGATGTTTCAAGTGTTATCAAATCGCGGATCCTAAGTGAGTGGGAAAACCGGTGGGAATTTTCAGTGTCCAATATTCGGAATATTAAACCGAACATTAAACCATGGAGATGTTTCCCCCACTAAAAGAAGGGATCAAGTGAGCAGTGTAACATGAAACTCTCGGTTTTAACTTAAGTTTAACGTTAAAAAAAATTGTTTAGCTAATTCATCTACATCTATTGAAATCTCTACCAAATCATCACTGGGGAGCTGATAAGATATTTGGCTTTTGACTGGATAATGGATGCTTTGCGTATATGTAACATCAAAGACTTATTTAAGGACTATTGGCATTATGTGGGCTTCTCCTTTCGGTCCGCAGGCAACAACTTCTTCTAACATACTTTGCTAGAGTGTCTTCGAATCAAAATAACCCTATATATAAGCAAATGTACCAACCCTATAATTGTGAGGCCCAATAATAAATACCAGACATTACATTAAACTTTACTTCCCCTTTCACGACCCGTTGATTTTTTAATAACAGATAGGTACTCATATACTGTTATCAACTACTTCATAAATTAATAGTATACCAAAAATTAACCTTTCGCTTAATAATTATCACAAAAATGAAACCAACTACCAAATTATGAGGCAATCTTTCTTAGAGCTAGTCAACACAAACTCATATGAGAAGTTCCTCTGCAAAGGTGCTAAAACGAAGACAGTGTAGGATATTTTGTAACAACTTTAATTAGTATAATTCAGAAGTTCTGCCTTCCAAAATTTACCTCTATCCAAACAGGAGAGGTGTACGCCATCTTACAAGCATTAAAAAGCTTATGTAACCAAACTTAAGCCAAGAACACTGCAATATGTACAGATTCGATGTACTTCCTCAACATGATTAAATATATTTATTCCGAACATCCATTCATTCATTCCATACATGAAGTAACAAACTATCTTACTTCTTCTGGAACAAACATAACATTAATCTCGATTCCTTCACACGTTGGCATTCTAGGTAACGAGACTGCTGATACTGATGCAAAAGCAATTACAAACCACATCAGACATCTCTTCAACTAGCATCAGATCTAAAACTACTTTTTGGATCCCAAATTAAAAACACCTGGAAAAAGTATGTATAGTATTAAAATTGACCCCGTGTCAATACCTTGCAGTTGAGACAAAATAAACTAAAACAAAAACAAAACTAAAACAAAAAGATCCACCAGGAATCTACGTTCCTGTGGTTGGCTGTATACCATATATTAAATTTTTTTTTTGTTAAAATCCTTTGTAAAAGGTATATATATACATATATATATATATATATATATATATATATATATATATATATATACATATATATATATATTATATATATATATATATACATATATATATATATTATATATATATATATATATATATATATACATATATATATATTATATATATATATATATATATATATATATATATATATATATATATATATATATATATATATATATATATATATATATATATAGTTTGAGTTTAGTTCTTGAACCTTAATATATATTTTTTAGTGGATTCTCTTGGGCTTAGGTTCATAAAAAAAAATTTAGTTTGATACTAAGACATTTTTATATATATTTTTTCCGACGTTTCGGCAGGAAATCCATGCCTTTTTCAAGAATATATATTGACTAAAAAAAACATTCTATGACAGACATAATATGGTTTAAAAAAATAAACTTTTGACTTACCAAGCATGTAAAGATTTGGTGTTAACAATTAGACGTCACAATTAAAATAATATTAAAACATAGGACATACCCACTAAGTCACTAAAAGTAAAATGTATTTTAAATCTAATGTGTTGTTTATTGATGTTAGCTTATCGTTTAAACAATGTTATTTTAACATCATAGGCGTTCTGAGATTGACTTTTGTATATTTAAATTAAGTTAAAATATATTTTGTTCAAATTTTTGACATCTTTTTTATTATTTATTGCGTTATTATTTTTTTTTATTTGTATAGACTCTAGAAGCTCTCTCTTCTTCCTGTTGGGTTCACTTTTTAGGATCTTGGTTTGCTCAAAATCAAATTTATGTTTTTTTTCGTTTTCATGTTTTGTGAGGGCGGTTGAGTTTTTTTTGTCATATTTGTGGGAACGTATTCTTGAATTAAGTAGTTGACTGGTTTGTCCAATATAAACTCCATCACAATTCGAGCAGGGAATTTCATATACAACATGTGATCTTTTTAATAGAGGGGTTTTTGTTTTCAATCTAGTAAAATTCCTTTTCAAAAGATTGTGACCTTTATGAGCAACCATAATATTATGTTTAGACAGAAGATTTGCTATTTGTTCTGATAATCCTTTTATATAGGGGGGAGACATATAGTTTTTCTTTACCGTGTTGGTTTTATTATTATTATTGTTATTGTAAAATTTATGCAGTCGCGATTTGAAAGTGTTGTCGATAAGGTGGTGTGGGTATGAATTAAGTGTAAGTGCTGTTTTTGCTTTTTTAATGGCCTAAGGTCTATTGATAGGATCGGATAATCTAATAGCTCTATCAGCGAGTCCGATAACTACTGATTTCTTTTGAGACAGGGGATGATGAGAGTTAAAATTTAGATATCTCGACGACCAGGTTTTTTTGGTGTACCATGAAGTAGTTATAGTGCTGTTTTCTCTATGCAAGGTCAAAAGTTAAAAGAATGGAAAAACTACATTTCTAAATTATTTGAAGATGAGAGAGTAGAACACTATACACCGATTGCTATATCAGGTCCATCTATAACAGAAAGTGAGGTAAGACGTTCAATACAAACGGCAAAAAATGGAAAAGCACTTGGCCCCGATGAAGTAAGTGCTGAAATACTAAAGTTTTTGGGAGAAAATGGAATTAAAGCTCTGTGTAATCTCTTTAATAGAATTTATGACACTGGGATATTACCAACTGATTGGTTAAAGTCGACATTTGTCACAATACCTAAGAAACATCGTCCAAAGACATGCGGTGATTATCGGACAATAAGTCTGATGAGTCACGTTTTGAAAATCTTTCTGCGAGTAATACACAGCAGAATTTATACGCTGTTAGAGGACAGAATTAGCAATACTCAATTTTGGTTTAGGAGTGGCTTGGGCACAAGAGAAGCCTTGTTTAGTATACAGGTGCTAGTACAGAGATGCAGAGATAAATCAAAATGTGTATATTTGTGCAATCGATTTTGAAAAAGCTTTTGACAAAGTCCGACATAACAAAATGCTAGAAATATTGGAAACAGCTGGATTGGACGATAAAGATCTACGAATAATTAGAAATCTATACTGGCATCAAGTGGCAAGAATAAAGGTTGAACAAGAACTGTCGGATGAAATAAATATAAAAAGAGGAGTGAGACAAGGCTGTATATTGTCGCCTTTACTTTTTAACTTATATTCGGAGGAAATATTTAAGGAAGCCTTAATGGAGACAACCGAAGGTATTATTGTGAATGGAGTAACCGTCAACAATATTAGATATGCCGACGATACCTTAGTCCTTGCCAATTGCGGAGAAGACCTTCAAAATCTAATGAACAAAATAAAACAGACTTGTGATCAGTATGGATTAAAACTCAACGTTAAGAAAACTAAATATATGATAGTTAGCAAACAAAATTATATACATGATGACGGTATAAAAGTCGGAGATCCCACACTGGACAGAGTAGAGAAACTCGTCTATCTCGGCAGTAATATCAATGAGAGCTGGGATCCAACCGCAGAAATTAAAAGCCGAATAGAACAAGCCCGAGCTGCCTTTGTAAAAATGAGAAACGTACTTTGCAGTCATGATCTTAGCATTGACCTTAGAGTTCGTATGATATCTTGCTACATCTTTCCTGTCCTGCTGTATGGAGTAGAAGCGTGGACCCTAACTGAGGCTATGCTTAAACGCTTGACATCCTTTGAGATGTGGGTATACAGACGACTACTGAAAATAAGCTGGGTCGACAGAGTTAGAAATGAGGAGGTCCTTAGACGGCTGAACCAAACAACACAACTGGTCAATATAATAAAGAAACGCAAGCTGGAATACTTCGGTCATATTATGAGACACCCTGAAAAATATGATCTTTTACATCTGATCATTCAGGGAAAGATCCAAGGTAATCGTGGTCCTGGTAGAAGAAGAACATCATGGCTGAAAAATCTAAGGCAATGGTATGGAAAATCAACTACATCGTTATTTAGAGCTGCTGTCAATAAAGTCACGATAGCGAATATGGTAGCCAACATGATATCCAACGATCGATAGCGGTCATGGAACTAGAAGAAGAAGAAGGTCAGGTCCAGAAAATTAATTTGATTATTTTTTTCAATTTCTAATGTGAATTTTAGTTTTTGGTAAAAGTTATTGAATTCATTTAGTAAATTATCCATTTTATCCTCTGGTGCTGCACTCAAGCAGTCATCTATATAGCGATAGAAAAAAGGTATATTAAAATCTATTTTAATAGATTTAATTGTTTTAAATAAAATAGATTTTGATATACCTTTTTTCTATCGCTATATAGATGACTGCTTGAGTGCAGCACCAGAGGATAAAATGGATAATTTACTAAATGAATTCAATAACTTTCACCAAAAACCAAAATTCACATTAGAAATTGAAAAAAATAATCAAATTAATTTTCTGGACCTGACCTTGCATAGAGAAAACAGCACTCTAACTACTTCATGGTACACCAAAAAAACCTGGTCGTCGAGATATCTAAATTTCAACTCTCATCATCCCCTGTCTCAAAAGAAATCAGTAGTTATCGGACTCGCTGATAGAGCTATTAGATTATCCGATCCTATCAATAGACCTCAGGCCATTAAAAAAGCAAAAACAGCACTTACACTTAATTCATACCCACACCACCTTATCGACAACACTTTCAAATCGCGACTGCATAAATTTTACAATAACAATAATAATAATAAAACCAACACGGTAAAGAAAAACTATATGTCTCTCCCCTATATAAAAGGATTATCAGAACAAATAGCAAATCTTCTGTCTAAACATAATATTACGGTTGCTCATAAAGGTCACAATCTTTTGAAAAGGAATTTTACTAGATTGAAAACAAAAACCCCTCTATTAAAAAGATCACATGTTGTATATGAAATTCCCTGCTCGAATTGTGATGGAGTTTATATTGGACAAACCAGTCAACTACTTAATTCAAGAATACGTTCCCACAAATATGACAAAAAAAACTCAACCGCCCTCACAAAACATGAAAACGAAAAAAAAACATAAATTTGATTTTGAGCAAACCAAGATCCTAAAAAGTGAACCCAACAGGAAGAAGAGAGAGCTTCTAGAGTCTATACAAATAAAAAAAAATAATAACGCAATAAATGATAAAAAAGATGTCAAAAATTTGAACAAAATATATTTTAACTTAATTTAAATATACAAAAGTCAATCTCAGAACGCCTATGATGTTAAAATAACATTGTTTAAACGATAAGCTAACATCAATAAACAACACATTAGATTTAAAATACATTTTACTTTTAGTGACTTAGTGGGTATGTCCTATGTTTTAATATTATTTTAATTGTGACGTCTAATTGTTAACACCAAATCTTTACATGCTTGGTAAGTCAAAAGTTTATTTTTTAAACCATATTATGTCTGTCATAGAATGTTTTTTTTTTAGTCAATATATATTCTTGAAAAAGGCATGGATTTCCTGCCGAAACGTCGGAAAAAATATATATAAAAATGTCTTAGTATCAAACTAAATTTTTTTTTATGAACCTAAGCCCAAGAGAATCCACTAAAATATATATATATATATATATATATATATATATATATATATATATATATATATATATATATATATATATGTATATATATATATATATATATATATATATAATATATATATATATATATATTATATATTTTTAAGTATAATACTAGTACTTAAAATCACAAACGGTATTTTGTTAGACATCAGTTTGAAAGTTTGTTTTTTGTAGTTACATCGAACTATTTAAACAACAATAGTTCCTCCTACTACCTCTTTCTGTTCGTGAGATGTGACTGAATTCAAACCTGCGAAGACGACTGTTTTTTGTCAAACATGTCGTGTTATTTTTTACTTTTTAAACTTTGTAACATGTTCTTTAATTTTTAAGTTATTTTAAAATTTTTTAAGTTTTAATAGATTCAGTAATTCAGATCACATTATGTTATTTAACGTTGTGTTTTATATGCTATGAATCTTACTTTCTGGTTAGTTTTTATAACTTTTATATTACATCAGCCTAAACTTATAACACAGTAATTTTCATTGTAGACCTTGATAAAGGTGGCAAACAACCACCGAAAGCTCGGATTTCAGAATATATATTACGCCTTAGCAAAGCTCTATTTTTTACTGACTACCACACCCAAAAAGAAAACAGTATTTACATATTTTTTCCAAACTAGTCAAAAAAATTTTAGACTACCCTCTACATATATATATATATATATATAAACCCAATCGGGCTGTGTTAAACAAACGATAAAACGTTTTCGGAATTCATATTCCATCATCAGTGTCCTAAAAAGTATATAACCACTTAATTAAAAAGAACATGAAATAATTTAAATTTTGACCAAGGTTAATGCAAAATGTGGTTAATATTTACTAGTTAATACATAAATGTAGCCACTAAATATGAGGGTATAAACCCGTTAAAAATTAATTGTTTAAGTTTAATGTCAAGTGACACAATTTATAAAAATACAATTTTTCAAAGTTAAAAATATATTTAAGAAAGCATATTTATTATAAAAAGTTGAACAATTCATTCAAGTAAGTGATAACGACAAATTTGCTGTTTTATCAATCCAATAATTATAATTCATATCCAAAACTAGTACAAAGTTAATCATGCCTAATACATCGTTTTGCGCTAATTGTTCAAAGCTAACTTCTACCTCCGATAGAAAGCTCCAGTGCGATGGCTGTAAGAAACCAATACACATTGCTTGTACGGATCTGTCGGTCGATGATCGAGTTACGAGGCAAAAGGTACGTGGGATATGTATACTATGCAATGCATGCAGTTCAAACATTACAAATATTAATGAAATAAAGAGTCTACTTATCGAGTTTAAAGCGGACATTAAGAAGAAAATTGAAGAGTTTGATATTAAACTATCTGAATTCAGCAATAAATTAAATCAACTCGATTCTATTACAACAACAGAATTTACTGACAGCATTGTCAATGAAGCCGCTGACCGCATATCTCGTTCCAAAAATTTTTTGGTTAGAGGCGTCCCCGAACCTACAGGAGACGCACAAAATAACAAAGATCATGATAAGAATAAAATACATTTAGCCCTAGAAGTCATTGGATGTCCAGAAAGTCCTGTTACATTTTATAGAGTCGGTAAACCAAATCAAAATAAACGTTATCCCCGCATGAAAAAATTGATAATGAGTTCTGAACACCACACTCGAAAAATTCTTCGTAACAAAAATAAACTTTTGGAGAACAAATCTACTGAAACTTATTCTGTTATTGATGACAAGACACCTATGCAGCAACTTCGTTTAAAGGAACTTCGTACTGAGCTTGAAACTCGTAAAAATAATGGAGAAAATGACCTTACGATTAAATATGTGAATGGCTGTCCAAAGATAATGAAATTTCGTTCATAATTCTTCTGCACTAAAATTTACGGATTGGCTTCTTATGTATACGAATCTAAACTCTCTTATGTCCAAATTTAATGAATTTATAAGTACTGTTCAACTTTTAAAACCTCACATTATTCTCCTAACAGAAACGTGGCTTAATTCTTCTATTCCCGATGCTATTGTAAACATTGATAATTTTAGTATATTTCGTAGAGACAGAGATACTCGTCGAGGGGGAGGAGTATGCATCTATTTAGCAAATGAAATTACCAACACTTTTTCCATCAGTAATAAAACAATAGACGTACCCGGTATAGAAATTATCCACTTACTTATTACTAAAAACTCTTTCATATTTAATATAGTTTGCATATATCGACCTCCCGATACAGTACTTACTCACGACAATATGCTTATTAACAAACTTGAGGAATTATCATCCCTTGAAAATCTTATTGTTGTTGGAGATTTCAATTTTCCAGAAATTAGCTGGCCCATTATTTCCAAAACTGATACTATTAATTCCCAAAATTTGTTTAAAAACTTTATCATGAACTCAAATTTATTACAACTGATAACTGAACCTACAAGGTTTAGAGCCAACAATAATCCTTCAATTTTAGACTTATTTTTCACAAATGACGATGAATTAATTTCTACACTTGAAGTGTCCTCTCCTGTAGGTCTTTCTGACCACTCGCTTATTACTGCTCACATTCAATTTAGTTTAACACCGCCTTGCAAAAATAATTTCGTAACGTATGCCACTACAAATTTCTTTGATGTAAATTCAGTTTTATCCCAGATAAACTGGCAATCTATTTTTCCTAATCACTCTGATCCATCGTCAATGTGGGACTCTTTTCTTCATACTGCTATTACAACAATTTCTGATCATACAACCGAACGGCAGGTATATAGAAATCGACTAAAACCTTGGATTAACCTCTCAGCTACTCATTTAATTCGACATAAGCGAAAGCTTTGGCGAAGATATAAACTCACTGGTTCCCCTGATGATTTTCTCGCCCACCGTAATTTTTCTAACCGAGTCAAACAATCTTTGCTAAAGTTAAGAACAGAATTTGAGGAATCTATCATTGCAAGTGGTAATAGTAAAAAAGTTTATCGGTACATTCGTACATCTTTATCTTCTAAAGTCTCCATACCATTGCTTCAAAAAGCTGATGGGTCTTTATGTTCTTCGAATAACGAATCTTCGGAATGTTTATCGTTATTCTTTTCTCAAGTTTTTACAGATGAATCTAACGATACCATTCCTCAAATAATGTGCCCTCGTTTGTCTAAAACTCTTGACAATATATCTTTCATACCGGATGAAATTAAATATCATTTAAGGAAACTGCGAAATAATTCATCACCTGGATTAGACGGACTCACCTCTTTTTTCCTCAAACAATGTGCAGATTCTGTAGCCATCCCTATATCTCTCATAATGACTGCTTCTTTTAATCAAGGTTCCCTCCCCTCGTCCTGGAAATTGGCTTCAGTTACTCCTGTATTCAAGAAAGGTAATAAACTTGATTGCAATAATTATCGTCCAATCAGCCTAGTTCCTATTGTCAGCAAGGTCATGGAATCGATTATTTCGGAAGCTATGTCCGAGTTCCTTCTTCAAGAAAATGTCATCCCTCACCAACAGCATGGATTTATCAAAGGTCGTTCAACGATCACAAACTTACTTCATTGTGTAAATGATTGGTCATTATCTTTAAACAATCGGAATCCTGTCGATGTAGTTTACTTAGACTTCTCCAAAGCTTTCGATCGTGTTCCAAAACGTCGATTACTAGCTAAATTGGATCACTATGGTATCCGCGGAAAATTAAACATTTGGATACAAGATTTTCTATCCGACAGATACTTCAGGGTTCGTGTTGGGGAAGACCACTCATTAGATAAGCCAGTCAAGAGTGGAGTTCCACAAGGATCAGTACTTGGACCGCTACTTTTTTGTGTCTACACTAGTGATCTTCCGCTCATTGTATCCAGTAAGGTTTCCATTTACGCTGATGACACTAAGTTATATGTGAATCCAACTATTAACCAACATATTCTTCAACAAGATCTTGACGCAATATTCAAATGGTCCTCAGAATGGTTACTTCCGCTTAACATTGAAAAATGCGTTGTTTTACATATCGGCAAAAATAACCCATCACTTCCGTACTTTATTAATGGACATCCTTTAAACTCTGTAACCTCACACAACGATCTCGGAGTGATAATTAATAGTGACTTAAATTGGTCTGATCACATAGTGTCGGTGTGTAAACGTGCTAACTCGAAACTGTTTTTGATTCGTAAGTGTTTTGCACGCATATCTCTAACCTCTGTTAGTAAACTTTACTCAATATACGTTAGACCTATTCTTGAGTTTGCCGGACCAGTGTGGAATCCAGATCTTAGTCGCGATAAAATCCTACTTGAAAACGTTCAGCGTAAAGCCACAAGACTGGCATACGGCCGTGTAAGACCTAACTATGAAGATAGACTATTCATGGCTCATCTTACGACATTCGAGCAGCGACGTCTTCGAGGTGACCTAATTATGTCCTTCCGTATTTTAAAACATAATTTTGGGAACCTAAACAACATATTTACTTTGAATGAAGACGATAGATTAAGAGGCCATCAATACAAATTAAAGAGGGAACAAACTACTGCAAGGTCCAGGGCGAACTTCTTGCCAAACAGAATCTTTAATATATGGAACAATTTGGATCAAAACACCATATCGGCAGCTAGTGTTAACATCTTTAAAAATAAACTTGACAGCACTTTATTTTTTTTATAGGATAGGATATTTTTTCTCGGACAGCATTATTTATTTATTTATTGTGTCACAATTCAATTTTCGTTAATTGTTTAACTACTTAACTTTATAATTAGTATTAGTTTTATAAGGATCTATTTTATTTTTGTTTATTTTTGCTTTTTGGGCATAATAGGAGCTCGCTCCTCTGCCCTTATTTGTTATATAATAATAATAATAATAAGTTTAATTTACATTGATTCTTATGCAATATTAAGATGTTAAAGTTACCGTTGGATTTGATAACATAGCGACATATGATTCTACGTGAAGTTGCTAGTCCGAGACAGTATATCTACGAGGACTTTAAGAAAATAACTGATTGAAATGACAATCTTGACAAGTTAGGACGGAAGTCATAACAAAGCAGTTAGTGTAACTGTGTATGTGTCTACTTAAGACAGAAGCCAACGTATTTAAAATTGTGGAAGTTAAAATAAAATAATATAACAGTGTCAACCATCAATGTTGTTGTTTTAAATTGTGTATGTGAGATGAAATTGTGGTGAGAAAAATTATGAGGTTAAAGTTCGGCAACCAACTATACATGTGACCAGTAGTGTTATGAAAAATACATTCTAATATAAGGCCCTTTATGTTTTTTAACATTTGGTACCTGAAAACTGGAAACTGGACACAGGTGGAAAGTTGGGTTCTTAAAAATGTGTATGAATTAATATATTTAATATGTTAGAGTATTATTAACTGAATGAAATGAAACTTTTGTAATATAATGTTGATGTAAAATTTAACTTATAACTCAATTATAGAAGGCGCTGTATGTCAAAATATAAAATTTGGTACCTGGTAAATGTAAAACTTTTTGAGTGGTGTAGTTGTATTGTGTGGGTTAACAATTATATGAAATGGACAAAATTTGATGGTTAGGATGTAGTTATGTAATATGTTGATCGTAAAGTACTCAATTTATACCTTAAGAAAAGGCCGTATCTGTTATAAAGCAACACTAGGTACATTAGAAATATAAAAGGGTAAGTTATAAGTTGAATGAACTATTGGTCTTTATTGACCATAATTGTAAAATGAAATGGTTGTTGGCGGTTCTGTTAAGTTTAAGTAAAAAGGATAAAATTAAGGTGTTTTAAAAAAAATATGATAAACGGAATAACTACAGAAGGCTGAGGTCCCAAGAGAACCGAAACCAAACCCTGAGGAGTTGTGTAGAAGAGTAAAATAAGAAATTTGTAGTTTGAAACGGGTGATGACGGATAATCTAATCTGAATTTAGAGGTATCGACAAGAAGGATGGAAAATATTAGGTATAGCGGGTAAGACTTAAAGTTTGGGTTGAATGGAAAGAAGTGGGGAAAGATGGAGAGTATGATGTATTGGAAGAAGTTTTTGGAGTGAACTCCAAGTGAGTCACACTCACCAAGAAGGAAGAATGCGCAATTAAGTCTCTGCATTTTTTCTGTAAGGTAAACCCGCACGCTCCACGACGGCATACACCAGTACTTTTGCTTTCAGTTTAGAAGTACGGTTAAAGTGAACATGACGTCAAAAAACGATCTTTTATTAATGGCAGTGGCGTGTGTTTGTATTAAAGAAAGGTGTCGTATTAAAAGAAAACCAAGGTCGCAATGGACAAAGGCTTGGTTACAAAAACGAGCTACGTACTCTCATGTCAGTTTACTGGAAGAATTGCGACTGGATTCATCAGATTGGCATAATTACTTGAGAATGGATCAAGATACGTATTTTGAACTATTATCTTTAGTAACTCCTTTGATACAAAAACAGGACACGCGAATGCGGCAGGCTATAACGGCACATGAAAGGCTAACTGCAACATTAAGATTTTTGGCAACGGGAAGGAGCTATGAGGATTTAAAATTTTCAACAATAATTTCAGCTCAGGCATTAGGTCGAATTATTCCGGAAACATGTGAAGCAATTTGTCGTGTATTACAAAAGGAAGTAATGAAGGTAAGTTGATTTGCAATGTACATTTTTTTTTCATTAGAAAAAATAATCTTACCTATATAAATTTCGTTTTTATTGAGACTTTAAATAAAGACAAAGAACTGAAAACACAAAAACTGAAACTAGAATCGGTACAGATCACACTAAAAATATTAATATTTCAAAAAATATATCTTTTACAAATTGCAGAAATCAGTATTATTAGAAAAATTCTTATAATATGTAGCAACGGAATTGGATTGTTGACCCAATGAACTCGATGTTTGAAATAATATAATTTTCATTAAGCCTTCCTAGTTCTGCATTGTAAAGTATATCATTAAACAACTTTTCTGCAAAAATCCTTGTGTTGGTAGGAAATCTTCTCAATTTGCAGGCTATATTCTTTCCTATTAAGTCAAACTCATCCTCAACTGGAGATTCTTTCTGTAGTTTATTAGAAATAACATGTAACAATTCATCTGATTTCGCTACAACTGCTGTTCTTAACCGTTTTTTCGGCATATTAGAAGAACGTATTGAAGGTGTCTCTGCACCAGATGAGTGCGATGATTGCGAAATAGTAGGTTGACTTTTGTAAACTGTGTCCTCTACATGCTCCAAATCATCTATTGCATCCTCACCGACAAGTGTGTCATCATCATTATCTGAGTTTGTCTGGAAACAAAATAATAATATATAACATATCAAAATAATAAAAAAAATGGAGTTATAATATAATAAAATTTTTATTTCTGTTTCAGTTTCCGACTACAACAACGGAATGGAAAGCCCTAGCAGCAGATTTTAATAATAAATGGAATTTCCCTAACTGCTTAGGAGCAGCAGATGGGAAACACATTGGTATAAATCCTCCACCAGGAAGTGGATCTTATTTTTGGAACTACAAAGGTTACCACAGCATTGTCCTTATGGCAATATAATAGTACATATAATATGCAATATATAATGCAAATTATGAATTTATTTTTTGTGACATTGGGAGGAATATCGCATATCGGATGATGGTGTCATTGAAAATACAAAAATTTATCAATATCTGAAAAATGGAAAATTACCACTACCCGGAGAAACCCACTAATGGTAAAATAGAGCCATTTATTTTTATTGGTGATGAGGCACTTGCTTTGCGTTCAGATTTTCTGAAACCATACAGTCAGAAACAACTAAACCACGATCGAAAAATCTCGATTTAATGAAACATGACGATTAACGCAATTTGGACTTTTTTTTCTTTAAGAATTTCAAGATCTTCGTATAAATCTAATTTGAGAAAGGTTTTTTGGGAGATATTGTGGATAAATGAAACGTCTTCTGGGATATTGAGAGTGTGGTTGTGTTCTTTGAGATGTTGAGAAAAAGTGGAAGTATTTTTTCTTTTTGAAATTCTTTACATTTGGTACCTGGTAAAAGTTTTACATTTACCAGGTACCAAATGTTGTTGTTTGACATACAGGTCCTACTATAATTGAGTTAAAAGTTAAATTTTACATGAACATTATATTACAAACGTTTCATTACATTCACTCAATAATACTCGAGCATATTAAATATATTAATTCCTATACATTTTCAAGAACCCACCTTTCCACCTGTGTCCAGTTTTCAGGTACCAAATGTTGAAAAAACATAAAGGGCCGCCTTATATTAGAATCTATTTTTCATAACATTACTGGTCACATGTATATTTGGTTGCCTAACTTTAACCTCATAATTTTTCTCACCACAATTTCATCTCACATACACAATTTAAAACAACAACATTAATGGTTGACACTGTTATATTATTTTATTTCAACTTTCACAATTTTAAATAACGTTGGCTTCTGTCTTAAGTAGACACATACAGTTACACTGACTGCTCTGTTATGACTTCCGTTCTAACTTGTTAAGATTGTCATTTCAATCAGTTGTTTTCATAAAGTCCTCGTAGACATACCGTCTCAGGACTAGCAACTTCACGTGGAGTCATATGTCGCCATGTTACCAAATCCAACGGAAACTTTAACATCTTAATATTGCATAAGAAGTAATATAAATTAAATTTAAACACTGAAAAGAAATGAAAAGAAATAATTAATGAAAACGGCGAAGCACTAATAGACTTTTGCGCTAGAAATGAAATGGGAATCAACAATACATACTTTCTTCATAAAGACCAACATTAATACACTTTTAACAATAATCGAGGCCAGCGATCAATGATAGATTTTATAATCACAAATCGAGCGATAACTCCGTCACAAGTACTTGATGTCAGAGCACTAACATCTGCTAACCTGCGGACTGATCATAACCTTGTTTTATTCAAGATGCTACTAGAACGTCCGCAACGAAACAGAAAACCCACAATGTTCATCGAAAAACATAATATAGAGTCGCTAGCAACAGAGAGTACAAAACTGCTTTATAAGAACAGGATTACCAGCAAACTAAAAGAGATCGACTTAAAACCCGAATGGGTAGTAGAAGATACTTGGCAAAAAATTAAGAAATGCATCAACGAAGCAGCAGAAGAAGCGATTGGAAAGCGGAAAATTAACACGAGAGCGACAAATCACACCAAACCGAGGTTTTGCCAAGAGGTAAAAGAACTCTCTGAATTAAAACGCAAATGCTACCTGAGATATAAAAGCACGCAATCGGAAGAAGCTCATGCGGAATATGTCCAAATAAGAAACGAAGTAAACGCCAGAATAAAATCAGTCAAAAGAGAACATTGGGCCAAATTCACTTGCGACATGGACAACGACCTATATGGTGCCCAAAAGAAAGTATGGAAAATGCTCCGCAACAGAAAAAAACCAGTTAACGAGTTCGTGCAGACCAAAGCAGTACCTATACAGACAAGGAAACAGCATTTTAAAGAGCTATATGATGCTGAAGAAACGCTGAATATAAACGAAGGAGAAACAGATGTGAGTGCTACTATCAATGACAAAGAAGTAAAAGCAAAGATCAAAAAGCTAAAAAACAGAAAATCACCGGGAACGGATGGGCCCGGAACTTGCAAGCAAACTGGCACAGCTATTTAACAAAATATTAAACAAAACAGAAACACCAGAGGAATGGCATAATAGTATCACAATCCCCATATTTAAAAAAGGACAAAAAACCTGCCCACAAAACTATAGAGGAATAACCCTCTTAAATACAACAATGAAACTTTTCACAGGTATTCTCAAGGACAAATTGGAAAAGCAAATTACTAATGCTGAAGAACAACAAGGTTTTACAAAGGGCGGTCTATAACAGACGCAGTATTTATAATAAAACAAATAAAAAAAAAGCCATAGAGTTCGGCATGCCAGCGTATATTTGCTTCATTAATTTGACGAAGGCATTTGACAGAGTTCGCCTGGGAGACATTCTAAATATATTAATAGAAAATGAAACACCGACCAGTATAGCAAAGATACTCCATAAACTAAATAACAACAACGTAACCAAAATTAGATCAGGAGACGAATTCACTGAAAATATTCCAACACCGGGAGGAATTAGACAAGGCGACAGCTTAAGCCCCTTCTTGTTTATTCTTCTCATGGGCAAAATTATCAACAAAGTAACATCTCTTAATCTCGGATATAGAATGGGCAACAAAAGAATTGGTATGGTGTGTTCCGCAGACGATGCAGCAATTATTGCCGAATCAGAAGATGATCTCCAAAGGCAGCTCTTTCAGTTCTTTCAAACAAGCCGACTACTAAATATGAACATCTCTACCAACAGAACTAAATGTGTGACAATAGCAAAAGATCCGCTCAGATGTAAGTTAGTGGTTGAGGACAACCCCATAAAACAGGTGATGCAATTCAGATATCTGGGCATAGATATATCAAGCACCCACGCCCCAGTAAAGGACCTAAGGAGTCAGATCAACAAAGCATCTGCACTGTCAGGATGTCTGCGGGAGATAGTCTGGTCAAATCCGTATATGCGCACAGATAGTAAAATTAGAATCTATAAGACTTGCATACGACCGATCATGATATATGGCATAGAAGTGCGCGAAGATACTAACAAAACGAAACAGATGCTAAGGGTTGCCGAAATGAAAACCCTAAGAACAATAATGGGGAAAACAAGAAGAGACAGAGCGAGAAATTCAAACATTAGGTAAGCAGTGCAAAATTCAAGATATTGTAAGATGGGGAAGGCAGCGCAAGAGGATGTGGTACAACCATGTAAGACGAATGGATGAGAATAGACTCCCAAAAATTGCCCTAGAAAACAATCCGCCTGGTTCAAGACCCCCCGGAAGATCACCTAAGAGATGGAGGAATAGTTGGCAATCTACCTCCCAAGAAATTAACCAGAGGCAGCTTCAGAATTAAACAGATCGAAAGATCTACAAAAAGTAGAAGAAGAAGAAGAAGAATTTTTAACGGGTTTTTACCCTCATGTATTAACTAGTAAGTATTAACCACCTTTTGCATTAACCTTGGTCAAAATTTACATTATTTATGTTATTTTTAATTAAGTGGTTATATACTTTTTAGGACTCTGATGATGGACTATGAATTCCGAAATCGTTTTGTCGTTTGTTTAACATAGCCCGATAGGATTTATATATATATATATATATATATATATATATATATATATATATATATATATATATATACCTTTTACAAAGAATTTTAACAAAAAAATTAAAAAAAGATATTTAAATGTTGTTGTTATTAGCTATTAGTTACTGGTCTTACTGTTCCAACTTACTGTTCGTCTAATAACCTTTCATGGTTGGTATGATATAGTCAATAAAACAATAGTTCGAGTGATACCCATACGGTACAAATAAGCAATAAAAAGATAAACAAAAATAGGTCTCATATTTGTAAATTGGTTGGTAATAAACCAAAACGTTTTTTTATCTTAATTAACATTTTATAGTATTATTAATAGTGTCAGTTTATCGTATAGTGTAAAAACTGCCCATAACAGGACTTTTCGAATATAAATTTTTAATAAAATTTGTAGTCGTTGATCAATTTTTATGTTGTATGTGTCTATTTATATTTAATGGGATATCATTTACATATTTTATAGATGTTAGAATTTATTCGAGATTTTTTAACAATGTAAATTTTTGGACCGTGATAGGAATTTTCAAAAGACTTAGTTATGCATTTAAAATAAAATAAAATATGTATATATATATATATATATATATATATATATATATATATATATATATATATGCTTTATCCCTACACGTAGTCGGCTTCCTTTTTTTATTTTTTTTTAATTCGCTTAGACTGATGTCAATCAGCCAGTTACAATATGATTAATATCTTAAACATAAATATTTAGTGAACGTAAAATACATAAAATATCAATAACGAAAAGCTGAGTAATATGCTTTAAGAACTAAAATTACAATAAGTTACAAGTTAAATATAGCATCTTTTCAACATAATCAGTGCGTTCAAACAACGGTACACATAATATAATTCAAAATACTTTTTTTGTATTATCTCCTTTTTATCTACACTTCATCTAATTTACATACCGATGCAGGTCATCGACGGCATAGCCCGTGACGTCACATGATACTAACACAAAATATTTAGGCGATAGATGTGTTCTTTTTTAGAATCACTTTGCCGAGTACACTGGCATTACAGCCACTAGACATATTTTATTACATACGCGTAAAAAAAATATTTTAAAAATTCTATTAATGTTAAATTAAATAAATGCACAATAATATGTTTCATTTAATTTGTACAAATGCATTATAAAGCGTTTTTATGAAGAACATTTGTTCGGAACACACTGTAACTGAACGAAAGTGAAATTTTGGCATATATTGGTAACATTTATTTGACAGTTACAGTGTGGACACTTTTTGTACTTTATTATTTTAAATTTTAAAGTGAATACCTCTCGTTTTATATTTTAACCTATTTAATAAAATCTGTTCTTTTTAGAACAAAATTAGCGTGTTTTATTTAAAAAATGTCACGTAATAATTTAAATAGTCGTTGTAAAGATATGGTAATACTTTTGCAATAATTATGTGATCTATTTAATTCAAAATGGAGTCAGGATTTTTTTATACTTTGGCAACTATGTTAACTTCGATCTCTGACGTAGATAATGACGTGCATCGGTATGTAAATTAGATGAAGTATATATATGTACATACAAACAAGATGATGAGGTTCTCAGAGTTCCACAGCAAACTCTTGAGCAGCTATCTACTCAATTCGACGGCTGCTTTGCTATGGACTGTCCAAATTACTCACCACAATTTTGCATATACATATATTTTTGTGATAGTTGACACTACAACACTATTTTGGTACTTGGCAGAGTATTCTTGACTTTATAAATTTTTTCATGTTCATTAGCTAAGAGACTAAGGATATTAAACGGGATCTGTACATAGAGATCATGTAATTATTAAATAAAGTCATCTGTTTCATCCTTATATTTTTAAAATTCAAAACAAATATAATCTAAGATATCTAAGATAAAATAGAAAAGATCTTTTTCGAGAACATGAATTTTATGTTGATGTGTGGGACATCAGGCGTGGCCAAATAAAAGACGTGTTACACTTGTGATATACTTTCTTAAATAATTATATAGCTGAAACCACGACACGGTATTTGATTTTATATACTGCAGTATCTAAAGGGGTTGGCATAAGTATATTGTGACCAACATTATTTTTAAATATTAAAATATTCTATTCATATAGTTTATAGTCATTAGTGTATTGGTCAAACCATTATTTACACTTTTTTTTTTCAGCATGTAATGAATATGTGAATACATACTCGTTATGTTCGATACCGATATGTGCTTTAACCCACACAAAATTAATGGTTTTGTTAACTTTTTGTTAGCTTTTGTATAAAGTTCTAAAATCCGTGTTTTAATTACATATATGATATAAATGGAGGAGTGGATTGGTCAAATTGATTCGAACGAGTACATACCGCTCTGTGAATCAGTGTAAAAATTTGCCGTTTATTACAGTAAATACCAGTTTTTAAAAGTATTTTACCATAAAAAAGTGATTAGTGGTTGTTGTGTAGAGCTTTTAACGTCAAAAACTATATTATTCAGTAAGAACTTATTTATTAATACTTTTCTAACCAAAACATTCAGCTGTGTTGACATTTTTTGCCATATTCGACATACGTCAGTCTTATCAAGGACTGGTTCGTCGAAATTTTAGACAGGCAACCAGTAATACAGATATGCGTTACATTTGCTGCCTATCACTCGAAACTTTAACACAATAAAATCAAAAATAGTTACTTTTGACTACATGAGTAATATATTAAATCAATGTTGTCCTACAGTTAGCAACATCATGTCTGGAAACAACATCATCAGTAATAATCCAAACTCATATGTAACTGCTACTATGTCAAAACTGAAACCGAAATATTCCAAAAAAAAAGATCAAGCAATATTAATACATGCGTAACCAAACTTATTACTACTCGACTACGTCAAAGCCATAGGTAACATTGTTAGCCCCAAAAATATGTGCTTCGGCGATTCTACCTCCCTAGAAATATACACACCTACTAACTTACCCATCAAAGACATAAAAATACCTTCACTAGATACAAACGTGCCCATAAAGCATAAAACTAAAAGACCCAAGAAAGTCGCACCCGATCAGTTTAAATTAACCGCCTTCTCTGTTATCACAATTAATAATTAATCTTTATCAAGAAAATCCAAACTTATTCTCCTTACCTGTGAAAATTTTCTTGCCCTTCTGGAAAACTCATTCGGCAGTAATAACACTCTACAAGAAACACAGCAGTTCACTCAAAATGTTTGATCATTACTCGACGACATGTTTAGAATATACCCTTCACTGGAAGATAAAACAATTAAGAATAGATTTACAAGGATTTCTAAAAAAATTAAACAGCAATTTAATTTCGACAATACAGAAATTGAAAGCACAACATCGCAATCTACAAATAATGATAAAGATTATCTAACCGACTCTTCTCTGACCTCTCAACGTTCTCAATGTTAAAAATATTTTACTTTCACGTTAGTGCAGTGGAACTGCGATGGGTTCTACCCTCGCTTAGAATGCTTACAACAATTAATCAATAATACAAAAGCAGATATTATCTGCCTTCAAGAAACCAATTTCAAGAACAGACATAGACGTGAACTTTTATCTATCTATCTTCACGACACTATCTTCGTGTATATCCTAACCACCAATTTGGAGGCCATAGCAATAACTGTCTGGTGTCCCGACCAAATAACCATATGCAGTACTTATATTCCACATAATTATAATTTAACAGAAACCATAATACCATGTGGGGCTCAAAGAAAACATTTGGTAGAGGAAAAACCGTAGAGACCGCACTGAGTTGCAATAATACTTGTCTGATGAATAGTGGAGCCAGTACATATTTTAACATCGCCTCAGGCACTTTCTGTTCTATCGATCTAAGCATATGTGATCCCAAGTCTGCCGATTCACTCTCATGGTATTCTTTAGATAGCTTATATGATAGTAACCACTTTCCGATAGTCATAACAAATAGCAATAAAAATTTTTGCACCATTACTAAATGGAATACCGCTAAAGCGGACTGGAATACTTTTCAAACTAGCGCCGAAGATCATATTTAATAACTTCAACAATCTGAAGATATAGACGAGGCAATAACTCTTTAATAACTGCATTATTATGTCTGCAGAAAATCATGTAAAAAAATAACAATATGCCCCTCTAAAAAAGCAGTACCATGGTGGAAATCAGAATGTGAACTAACTGTACGTCAATGCAAAACGGTTCTCAACAGATATCGAAAAAAAAAGAACTCAAGAAAACCTAATATATTTCAAAAAGCTGAGCCAAAGCAAAATATGTCATTAAAAAAAGAAAAAAGATTTCTGGCAAAATTTTGTCTCTACAACTACTAGTGATACTCCGCCATCTTAAGTTTGCTGATACTCTTTTGAAGCCTCCCTACAACCTTACAATTATTGGTACTTTGCGGCAAAATAAACGAGAGATACCTCCTGAAATGATTAATCTTAAAAACAGAGAAATCGGAAATTCAAAATTTTGCTTTGACCGAGAGAAGACGTTAGTGTCCTATAAATCCAAAAAGAACAAAACCGTTCTAGTATTGTCAACAGTGCACGAAGGCTCAGTTGTTTGTCCAACTACTAAAAAACCCGAAATAATATTGCACAATAACCAAACAAAGGGTGGTGTGGACACTTTTGACCAAATGTGTGACCATCGAAGTTGCTCCCGAAAAACTCGAAGATGGCGGCTGTGTATATTCTATGGTATGAGCAACCTAGCGTGTATAAACTCTTGGATTATATATAATCATAATTTATCAAGAAATAATTAGGAGCCAATAACAAGAAAGGCTTTTATGTTAAATCTCCATCAAGAACTCACAAGATTATGGCTTGAAAAGCGTTTTGCGATACCGACTTTGCAAAGCTCGGTGAATCTTCTGATTAGTGATTTAATTCAAATTCCTTTGAAAGTTACTGAGGACAATCAACCTTCTAACAAACGTACTACATGTTACATCTGTCCCTCCAAAAAAAGAATAACGACGTCACTTCATTGCAATCACTGCAAACGAGCATTTTGCGCAGAACACCGTGCTCGTTGTTGCGTTACCTGTGACGTGGATGCATAAATTTTAAAAGTTTTTGTACAATTTAGATTTATAAAAATGTTCCTTTGTTCCTTTAAAAATTTAATTAAAATATCATCTTAATTTTTTGTTTTACTTTTTTGGAATTGAAAAAAAAAATCGTAAATATCACGAATGGTTAGTGTCTACGGGAGTGGAAATTAAGGTTAGTGTTCTAGGGTTAATAAAATGCACATGAATACTTCATATTTTATACGAATTCACGACGCGCGACGGTGAAACTGATCTTGATTATTGTACTGTTATGAAGAACATTAATACGCAAAGGAATGAAAATGCTGTTCAAGTTCAAATTTATTTTATATAAATAAAAAAATGCTCAACTTGCGTTCTTATTAGTATAACATAACCTCAAAATAATTTCTTCAAAAATTAATATATCTTACCCTTTACACCAGAAGCAAGTCCGACTTCTCTCCATAATTTGTCTGTCACACTTTTGTTTTTAAAAGGTTTGTGTGTATCCTGCCATAAAATGCGTCTACTTTGCACTTCTGAAATTAAAATTTATTTGGAATAAGACATCGTGCTGTTAAGTTTGAAGACAAAATGGAACTATAAAGTCGCTAAAGAAATTAAAGCGTATTGGAAACAAAGCAACACGCTTAGCCGCTCAGCGATTTTTCGCTAAGCGATTTCTTAGGCATGGCCACTCCAATCATATTCAGTGGGTTTAAAATATTTTTTTTTTGTAGTTCAGTCGTCCACGATTTATCTCTCGAGAAAAATCGCTCGCAAGCCTGGCCGTACCCTAAGCATTTCAATTACCGCCATATACAATCGTTGTTCTTTTTTGTAACTGCATACATTCAGTGTTGTAGATCATAGATCCAAATCATTTTTTTACAATTTTTCCTTTACAATTATAAAGTCTCAAGAATTCTATAAGAAAACTCTTATTTGGAGATTTAATTTATGTTTCAGATTTTAACCAAAGCTTTTAAAGAAACAATTTAAAAAATAAATATTCATGAAAACGTCTATAAACATACCTACACAACATACTATATTTGATATCAAATCATCGATTCCAGCTGAAAATAATAACAAGTTATTAATACGTTCTAAAACCGGTAAATGTACTTTGATCGACCGACAATATTAACGATTTGATCACGAAATGGTAAAAAATGCCAGTTTTTTCTATAATTGAAATTCTCACAATCTGACATATGTCGGCCTAACAAATACCGGCAATTTAATATCACTGTATTATTAGGGTTATCAAAGCAATGTGACAAAAATTTGATCGAAACGATTTTTCGAAATATTCATGTTAACAAACAAATGTAATATTTTTTTATTTCAACGTACTAATTTTTTCTGTAAATTAGTATATAATCAAAGATAGTTAAAAAAAGTTGTAGGTAGACTACTAACATGAAAATTTTATCCTTATATGATACTTATTATAATGTGTTTACATTCGAATTGAATATAAAACAGAGTTTTTTTCTTTATTTTGAAACTTTTTTATTAAATCATAAAGTACATGGGATAGTTATGTACGGAGTGGCACACCAGGCAGATAGCCTCCACAGCTTTGCTGGCACACATTCTTTTTCTTCCTATGCCGTCCCCATTAACGGAAGTTGGCGACCACATTTCTAAAGGTTCTCTGTCCTTTGCAACGTGAAATATTTCGTCTACAGTCATGTTTGTCCAGTTTCGAATATTTCGCAGCCATGACTTCTTCTTTCTACCTATTCCCTTTTTGCCATCGATCGTATCCTGCATGATGACCTGCAGAAGACTATATTTATCATTCCTCAGTTTGTGTCCAGGTTCTATAGTCTTGCGTACTTTTATTGTTCTCAACAAATTTTTGTCTCAACCCATCCTTTTCAGCATTGGTGAGCCTGGCATTCCATGGAATTCCCAATATTCTCCGGTATATCCAAAGTTCAAAGGCTTCAAGCTTCTTAACTATTTGCGCTTTTAACGTCCATATTTCTATCCCGTACAATAGTTGGAACCAGACGTAACATTCAACAAACCACTGTCTCAGCGCAGTATTCAGATTTTTGTCATAGAAAAATTGCTTGAATTTTAAGAATGCTGACTGTTAGGATTTTTATGTTTCAATGTTTTTGTACTCAGCAGTTGGTACAACTGATTTTATAAAAAAGAAGAAGAAGTTTGACTTGACATATAACATATATATGACAGATGTATCCATGTGTGAAAAATAAAAAACAAAAAGTAAAAATCTTTATTCATCATACAATCCAATACCCTATGGAGTACAAAAAACACAACATTTGTTGGTCCTTCGAGCCGGATACATCCAGAAACAGCTATTTTCAAAAAATATCCACAAGAACTTATAAAAATTCAGATTGAAGTCTTCTACATATACACACACACACAGGAGGTAATCGTAAGTCATTCATTCTATTTCCTATTTTACCTTACTGATTATCCAACCTATTATTCACAATTTAGAGGCTTTAATCAATAATCATGTCTGATTTAGCAAAATGTGTTAGAACTAGGGGTTCAGTTAAAAAGCGGTTAACTTTGGTAGAAAAGTTTATAGATGTTATAAAAACATCAGAACCAGATAGGAAACCTTCATTAACTGATGCTACAATTAGAATTAACGAATTAGAGTTAATAGATAAAGACTTTGAAAGTATTCAATTAGAAATAGAGGTAAATTGTCCTGAACAACAACTTGAGGAGAACTATAAGGAGAGAGAACAGTTTAAAAAGCGGTATTATGATACTCTAAGTTTTCTTAAGACATACATAGAAAGTATGTCTGCAAATCAAACTAGTAACAATTCATTAAGTTGTAATAGTTTTAATAAAGATCCATTACAAAATATTATTTTACCTAAAATTAAACTTCAAATGTTTAAAGGTGATTATGACAGTTGGCTGGAGTTTAAAAGTAATTACCTTTCAACAATACATGAAAATGCATCATTGACACATTCTCAAAAATTTTCTTTATTGAGAGCATCACTAGAAGGTTATGCAAAAAGTTTAATCGATCAAATTCCATTCACTGATAATTTATATCAAGAAGCTTGGAACACATTATTAGACAGGTTTGACAAAAAGTATTTTTTAGTAGATAGTCATTTAAATTCAATTCTTAACATAGAGCATTGTTCTAAAGAATCCTCAACCAGTTTTCGTAGACTATTAGACAATGTATCAAAAAATCTTGTATCTTTACAAAACATAGGTATTAGTAAAGACCAGTTGTGGGATTTTCTAATTATACATTTAGTTTCATCAAAATTAGATAAAAATACTTTTAGAGAGTGGAAAGAGAAAAAATTTAGTGGTGAACTTCCTAACATGGAGGAATTCTTAGAATTTCTTAAATCAAAAGCAGACATATTGGAAATCATACACAACACTACAAATGTAAACATTAATCCTAGTTCTAATATAAAACCAAACAAAACAAAAAATCATTCACATTTTAATTTAGCAATTTCCAGCCATAACTCAAATAATAATTACAAAAAATGTAATTTTTGTAAAAAGAATAACCATACAATATACAGTTGCTCTGATTTCTTAAAGCTAAATATCAATCAAAGAAAAGAATCAATTTCACAACTACAGTTGTGTGTAAACTGTCTGAGGACAGGACATAAGGTTGAATCATGCTATTTAGGGCCTTGCAAAATTTGCAATGTAAAACATAATTCATTAATTCATGAACAATCCAATAATCCAACATCTACCAATTTATTCATACAACCTCAACATTCAAATACACAAATTCTATTATCCACTGTAGGCTTTTATGTTAAAGATACGGTAGGCAACCAACATTACTGTCGAGCTCTATTAGACAGTGGTTCACAAAACAATTTAATTACACAAGGGTTTTGCAATAAAATTGACATACCTTTAATAGATTCAAAACTATCCATAGTTGGAATTAATCAAGTAACATCACATTTATCAAAAAAATGCAATTTGACTATTTTTTCTAAAATTGACAATTATCAAACAACAATTTCATGTTATGTGATTTCCAACATATGCAGTGAAATACCTGCAGAAAAACTAATCCACCCATCTTTAATTATCCCTAAAAATATTCAATTATCAGATGAACAATTTTTTGAACCTGGAGAGATTGATATGCTTATAGGTGCAGATCTTTTTTGGGACCTTCTAACAGAAGGAAAAATATATCTTGGTAACGGGTTACCTATTTTACAAAATACTAAACTAGGCTGGGTTGTTTCAGGAAAAAGTCCTGTATCAACTTCATTATCCAGATGCAATTTTGCAAACACAATTTATTCAGAAGATGCTCAATTAAAAAGATTTTGGGAACTAGAAGAAGTACCTGTAAATTCAGTCTTGCCAAAAGATGAATCAGATTGTGAAAATCATTTTCACAAAAATACTACTAGAAATGAAGAGGGTCGTTTTGTAGTAAAGTTATCATTAAAACTATCTCCTGATGTATTAGGGGATTCATTCAATGCAGCTTGTACCAGGTTTGTAAATCTAGAAAAAAGATTTAATCAAAACAACAATTTTCAAATTCAATATTCACAATTTATTAAAGAATATATTTCCTTAAATCATATGACTAAGATAGATATGTCACAAGATAATCCTAATAAAACATACTATTATTTACCACATCATGGTGTTCTCAAAGAAGAAAGTCTCACAACAAAACTACGTGTAGTTTTTGATGGTAGCTGTGCTTCTTCTACAGGCTACTCATTAAATGATTTACAATACATTGGTCCAAAAGTCCAAAATGATATTATCAGTATTTTACTAAGATTTAGAATGTTTAGATATGTAGTTTCTGCAGACATTACAAAAATGTATAGACAAATTTTAATTCACAATGATCATAAGTCATTACAAAGAATTGTTTGGAGAGATAATCCAGAACAAGACCTTTCAGTTTATGAGCTAAATACAGTGACTTATGGAACAACTTCAGCTCCATATTTAGCAATAAAATGTTTACAAACATTAGCTCAAGAACATATAAATTCATTTCCATTAGCATCACAAACAATTCTAAAAGACTTTTATGTAGATGATCTACTCACTGGTTCTAATAGTATCTCTGAATTAATTCAAACATGTCAAGAAGTCTCATTCATTCTAAATTCTGCTGGATTTCCTCTAAGAAAATGGACTTCTAACAATCCAAATGTTCTTCAAACCATTTCCAGTAATGATGATTCATTAGCCATATTAAAATTAGGACAAAATGATGCTTCAAAAACATTAGGTATATACTGGTACAGTCAATTAGATGTTTTAAAATATTCAATTAATAAAAATATTTATCCATTAACGAGTTCACTTACAAAAAGACAGGTACTCTCAGATATAGCACAAATTTATGATCCGTTAGGTTTAATCAGCCCTTGTATAATTATAGGAAAAATAATGATACAAAAATTATGGTCATTAAACATGGCATGGGATGAACCCATTCCAGATGATCTATCTTTACAATGGCAACAGTTTAGAACTGAATTGTCAGAATTAAATCAATTATCCATTCCTAGATATGTTATAAAAAATGAGTATAAATTGATAGAGATCCATGGTTTTTGTGATGCTTCTCGTGATGCATATGCTGCATGCATTTTTGCACGCAGTTCAAATTCGCAAGGAGAATTTCATGTACAACTATTATGCTCGAAAACTAAGGTGGCACCACTTAAGTCATTAACAATTCCAAGATTGGAATTATGTGCAGCCTTATTACTTGCACAATTATCTATTCAAGTAAAAACATCACTATTCAATCTTCCTAATGATATACCATTTTATTATTGGTCTGATTCACAAGTGGTGCTCTGTTGGTTAAAAACAGATCCAAACTCTCTAGAAATTTTTGTGGGCAATAGAGTGGCAAAAATTCAAAATTTAACTTCTATCTCAAATTGGAGTTATACTAATACAAAAACAAATCCTGCTGATGTTGCCTCCAGAGGCATACTACCAAACAAATTAAAATACCACCATATATGGTGGACAGGGCCAGAGTTTTTATGTGAACCAAACAGTCAATGGCCTCAATATTCATTTAATATATCCAAATCAAAATTACCAGAATTAAAAAGGATTCCAACAACAATTCTTTCAAATATTTCTGTCAATTCGTTAGAAATATTTACAAAGTTTTCTAGTTATTTAAAGTTAGTCAGAACAATTGCATATTGTAAAAGATTTATTCATAATTCAAAAAATAAAACCAATCAATACTTGGGTCCGTTACAAGCAATTGAAGTTGATCAAGCACTGCTAACATTAATCAAACTAGCTCAAAAGGATTCATTTAATGACACATTAATTCTTTTGTCTCATAAACCATTACCCCGTAACCATAAATTATCTTCTTTATGTCCTTTTTTGGATGATCAAGGTATTCTTCGTGTAGGGGGACGATTAAAATATACTAATTTACAAACAAATATTAAACATCCTATCCTTATAACTTCAAATGATCCATTTACTAAACTAATTTTTATTCATAAACATAACTATTTATTACATCCAGGGCCGCAATTACTATTGGCAACAGTCAGACAAAAATATTGGCCTATTGGGGGGAAAATTCTTGCAAAAAAAATTGTCAAGAATTGTATTCAGTGTTTTAGACACAAACCAGTTGCATCCATTGCCCCTATGGGTAGCTTACCTAATAATAGAATTTCACCATCTTTTCCATTTCAAGTCACCGGAATAGATTATGCAGGTCCATATAACATAAAAGACAGAAAGGGAAGAGGTGCAAAAACAACAAAAGGTTACATTTGTGTGTTTGTATGCTTTGTAACTAAAGCTATTCACCTTGAGCTCATTTCAGATATGACAACAGAATGTTTTATAGCATGTCTGCGAAGATTTGTTTCACGTCGGGGAATACCCAACCACATTTATTCTGATAATGGTAAAACATTTCAAGGTGCATATAATGAACTCAATGAATTGTACAAGTTTATTCAAAATAATCATAATACATTAATAGATTATGCAACTAGCAATAATATAAGTTGGCATTTTTCTCCTCCTTACAGTCCTAACTTTGGTGGCTTATGGGAAGCCGCAGTTAAATCAATGAAACATCATCTTAAAAGAACTCTGTTAAATTCTATTTTAACCTATGAAGAGTTTTTAACACTCATAATTCAAATTGAAGGCATTCTAAATTCAAGACCGCTCTATGCAATTTCAGATGACCCAAATGATTACGAGCCTCTGACTCCTTCCCACTTCCTTTTGGGCCATCCTATTACTTCTCTTCCTTCCTTAGACTTACTGGAAGTAGCAGAAAATAGAACCACAAGATTTCAAGCTGTTCAACGTTTGCAACAACAGTTTTGGAATCGATTTTCAAAAGAATACATCAGCCAGCTCCATCAACTATATAAATGGAAGTCTCCACAGTCAAAACTCTCAGTTGGGAGTCTGGTATTAATCCGTAATGACCACTTACCACCACAAAAATGGCAACTAGGTCGAATTTTGCAGCTGATTCCTGGTCCAGATGGTATTCATCGAGTATCCCTTGTGTCCACTACAAAAGGTGTCCTAAAACGATCTGTGAGACATCTACATCCATTACCTCTCCAAGATGAAGCTTCAAGTAAAAATTAATAAAGACAATTATCGTGAAATACACATTATTTATATTTTGAAGGTTCCCTTCAAAGGGGGGCTATGTTAGGATTTTTATGTTTCAATGTTTTTGTACTCACCAGTTGGTACAACTGATTTTATAAAAAAGAAGAAGAAGTTTGACTTGACATATAACATATATATGACAGATGTATCCATGTGTGAAAAATAAAAAACAAAAAGTAAAAATCTTTATTCATCATACAATCCAATACCCTATGGAGTACAAAAAACACAACACTGACCTTGCCATTTCTATTTGTACCCGAATCTCTTGGTCTGGATCTAATTCTGTGTTGATGTAAGCTCTCAGATGTTTACATTTTGTCACTCTTTCTATTTGCAGTCCACCCAGGAGTTGGTTGTTCATTGTTTATTGGGCTCCTTGATACTATTATAAATTTGGTCTTATCTGTGTTGATGTCAAGTCCCATTTGTATGAATTCACTATTTATTGTATCTAGTAAAGTTTGTAGTTCTTCTATACTCTCAGCCATAATTACCGTGTCATCTGCAAATCTCATGGTGTTTACGATTTCTCCACCAATTCTTATTCCCTCTTTTCTTTCCCGTAAGGCTTTTCTGAATATGACCTGTGAGTACACGTTGAAAAGCATCGGAGGTAAGACGCATCTTTGCCTCAACCCTCTCGCAATTGGTATATTGTTTGTTTTTATATGGTTCACCTATACTGCTTTCGGGTTCCAGAATATAGCCTTAATAAACTCAATGTCTTTTTTGTCTAAATTGATATTTTTTAATTCATCTTTTAAATTCATATGCTGCACTTGGTCAATATGAAGCATACATAATATGCACTTTTGTTATATTCTCGACATTTCTGCAGGAGTACCGTCAACGCAAATAATGCCTCTCTTGTACGCATGCCTCCTCTAAAGCCAAACTGTGTTTCATATCATCTGCTCCTTATTTCTACATTTCTTATAAATTCGGTTTTAAACAATTTTCAAGAGAATCTTTAAAGGCTTACCAATCTATAGTCATTAAATGATTTGGGATTGTTGTTTTTTGGTAGAGGTAAAAATATAGATTTAAGCCATATAATATGTGGTTGAGAATTCGGGTGTCTATTTATATTACCGTCATCTAAGGCCTTTAACAGTTCAACTAAAATTTGATCAGGACCCGGTGCTTTTCCTTGTTTTGCATTTTGTAGGGCATGCTGTACGTCTGAGGGTAAAATTTGTAGGTATTGTTCTTCTTCGCATATATCTAGTTCATTTCCTTTATTTTGCTCTCTTCAGTAAGTTTTCCTCTATTATTATCTCTTGCTATAAGTGTTCTTCTTTGTACGGTGTTGCCTGTAATTTCTTTCATTTTTTTATGTAAATTTGAGGTGGCATGGTTGTTGCTGAGTTCTTCCAGTTCCTGGCATTCCTTGTTCATCCATTTCTCCTTAGCCTTTCTGATTTAATATTTGATTTTATTCTTGATGATTTTATATTTATTTTAATCTTAGTTTTATGTATTTTCTTTTTTCATTTATTAGCTTAACTATTTCCGGTGTCATACAGTCTCTTTTAGTCGTTTTCTTTTCTTCGCCTAGGACCTCTTTTCCCGCTATTAGTATGGCTTTTTTCATATCTGCCCATACTACGCTTCCTTCAGTTAATTTATTTATCTCTGCGTTTAGTTGCTGTTGGCAGTTGTCGTCTTTTAGGTTTTTGATGTTTATTTTGGTGGTTTTAAGTTTTTTCTCCCGTTTTATGAGTTTAATGTTGACGTTTTCTTGTAATAGATTATGGTCCGTATCTGCATCTGCGCTCGGATAAATTTTTGCCCTTTGTACTCCATTACGAAACGTTTTGTTTATCGTTATAAAACCTATTTGGTTTCTGAATATATTGTTAGTATCATCTTTTGGAGAAGTGCATGTATATAATATTCGTGAGGGTAGGTTATAGTATGTATTTGTTATGACTAATTCTTTCTCCTTGCAGTAATGGACTAGCCTATCACCTCTTTCGTTTTTTTACCTAACCCAAAATTTCCTACAATATTTTTAGTTTTTCTCGAGCTAGTTTAGCATTAAACTCGCCCATAATTATTTTTACTTCCTGCTTCTTAATGTTTTTTGTTACAGCTTTAAGTCCGCGTAGAATTTTTCGACCTCAGCATAATTGCTATCAGTAGTTGGATTAGATTTATGTTTAGAGGTTTGGCTTTCAGCTGAAGTAGCATCATACGTTCGTTGTGCTGGCACACAAGCACCCTTTTTTAGAAAATTATTTTTCCCTATGGTTTTAAAACAAACGATCTAAGAGAATATTTCTGATCTCCGTAGTCAAAGCATTTATGCAATAATTAAATGGTTCCATGTCATGTCATCAAAAACATTTAGATGTAAACCGCACATTTTGCTATAACGAACTATTTATACTATACCGGAGAATACTTAAGATTCCGTGGACTGAACGTGTCACAAATAAGGAGGTCCTCAGAAGAATGAATAAGAACCTAGAGGTACTGACCATCATTAAATCCCAAAAGTTACAATTCTTCGGACATATTATGCGAAATAAATCCAGATATGCTCTCCTTTAAGCCATCATTTAAGGAAAAATATTTGGAATGCCAGGTCCAGGAAGAAGAAGAGCATTTTGGTTAAATAACCTTAGAATCTGGTTCAAATCAAATAAAAATTGCCATGATAATCGCCAACATTCGTAATGGATAGGCACATCAAGAAGAAGATCAGAAGAAATAGGCAAGCCTGTAATTATAAAAAATTACAACACAAAATCAGGCGTAGATACTTTTGACCAAATATGTTCCAACATGAGCTGTAACACTAAAACCCAAAGATGGCCGTTGTGTGTATTTTATGATAGGGTTAATATAGCCAGTATTAAGTCCTATATCACACACAAGAACAGAAAAACTGTTACTAGCAACAGAAATGGATTTCTGGAGAAGAGCAGCAGGCAAATCAAAAAGAGATCGGATACCACATGAGAGAATACGATAAATGATGGGAGTCAAGCATACAATAGTTGATGGCATTAAAACGAAACAGTTAATATGGTACGGCCATGTACAGAGAATGCCAGATGACAGGATTCCGGAACAGATTTTGACGTGGACACCATAAGGAACAAGGAACAGAGGAAGACCGAGAAGAAGCTAAAGAGAGGGGATTGAAAAAGAACTAGAGGAAGGAGAAATCCCTCCAGGCCTATGGTTAAATAGAGAAGAATGGCGGTTAGGAGTCTAATGGCGTTGGAGAACGCTGTAAACCGATAGTAGTAGTAGTCATTTACACACACACACAAGGCATAAAAACGAGGTAAAAAGCCAGTGACTCGGTACCGGCATATGGTTTTTTGAGCCAGTCGCTTGTCGAACCATAGATGAGACAAATATTCGCAACCGCTACTTTGCGTCGAAATATTCATCACGATATTGCTCATATTTTAAAGATACCGGCTGCAGAAAAAAGTTCCCACATATCAAGAAAGGAAACGAAAAATTAGCTTTTATTGTCCAAGCCAAAAACGGCGAATGAGAACTACATATTGCCAAGTATGTAAGCATGCGATGATATGCGATGAGCATCGTGGAAAAATTTACACCGAGTGTTTAGTTAACCAATTCAATCCTTTATTCGTTTAAAATATGTTATTATAGTGATAAACACTCTGCTGTTCATATTTTAAATATACGTTTTGTAATGACAATTCATTTTTTATAGGTAGTAAAATTTACGATAGTCCGGTATTCATGTGCAACTAAACAAGTCCGGTCATCTAGAGTTAATATTCTCGTTACAAAATAAAAAAAAAATTTGTATTTTAAGAACGATTTTCGAAGTGGAAATTGAAAAGTTCAAATTTTTTTCTTTAAAATCCTTTATAAAAGGTATATAATTTATAACCCAGACGGGCTATATCAGAATTACAGAACATTTTCGGAATTTAAATTTCATCATCAGTGTAACCTAAAAGTATATAAGCACTTTAATTAAAAATAACGTGAAATTTAAAATGTTGACTAAGGTTAATGCAAAATGTGGCTAATACTTACTAAATATACATGCTTTGAGCCACTAAAATATATGGGTAAAAACCCGTTAAATGTTGTTAATTTAAATTTTTGTTACATTATCTGTTCTTGAAAGTTAAGATGTTTAAGTTTCCAGTGGAATTGGTAACATGATGATGTATGTCTCAATATAAGGTTAATTGGTCGTGAGACAAAGTGTCTACGAGCACCTGTTAATAGCAAGTGATTAAAATGACAATATTGACATGTTAGGAAGGATGTCGGAATAAAGCAGTCAGTGCAACTTACGGTAGTTGCCTAAATATGACAAAAGCCAGCAATATTTAAAATTAAATAAGTTAAAATTATAATAATATAACAGTTTCAACCATTAATGTTGTAGTTTGTAATGTGAAATTGTCCTATATTTATGTTGAGAACATTGAAAAAATTGTTTTATAAATTAACGTAGGTAGACTGAAGTACGGTGAAATTTGAAATTTTACTATAAAGTACATCGAGTCAGAAAAGAAGATAGCAATGGCGTGGAAAGAATACGCAGAAAGACTTTTTAATGACGATAGACCAACAAATCCAACGCTCAAACTTCCTTCCGAAAACTTATCAGGGCCATCAATAATGCGAAGTGAAATAGAATATGCAGTTAGAACCACAAAGATGCATAAAGCAACAGGTCCAGATGAAATTAATATAGAAGCAATAAAACTACTAGACGAGGAGAATATCTAAATCTTGGTAAGGCTGTTCAATAGAACTTATAATACTGGTTACATTTCGCGAGAATGGCTGCAGTCATCCTTTGTGATGATCCCAAAAACAGCTAATGCCACAAAATGCAGTGAACACCGCTTAATCAGTTAAATGAGTCACTTGCTGAAACTCTTCCTTAGAATATTACACTCAAGAAAGTACAAGATACTAGAAGAACTTAGCGGGTCAACAACACAATTCGGTTTTAAGGGAGGACTGGTTACAAGAGACGCAATTTTATGTTTGAACACCTTAATACAAAACTGCTTAGATCAACGAAAAGTTATTTTCCTCACCTTCATCGACTACGAGAAGGCATTTGACAATGGTAAACATGATATCATGATGGAACTACTACATATGGCTAACATTGACTAGAAGAAGATTAGAATTATTCAGAATCTATACTGGAACCAAATGGCAAAGGTGAGGATTGATCAACGCCAATATACGGATGAATTTGAAATCCGGAAAGGTGTCCGCCAAGGCTGCATACTCTCTTCGATGCTTTTTAATTTATATGTTGAAAATATATTTGGAGAAGCATTAAAGACACGGAATTAGGCATTAAGGTGAAGGGCATACCAACATTTTAAAAACGAAATATATGGTAATTAGCAAAAACCCTCCAGAAAACCCGATAATATGCATAGGTGACGATCGTATAGAACGCGTAAAAACTTTTAAATATCTTGGCACCACAATCAATGACCAATCGGATCCACAACACGTGATAAAAACCCGAATACAAATGACAAGATAAGCTTTTGTGAAATTCAGACCGCTCGCGCTCCTATGTAATCAAAACCAAAATTTCGAAATACGCTACAGAATGGTCAAGTGCTACATATGGCCCATCTTGCTTTATGGCATGGAAACGTGGACTTTGAAAAAAACATCTATCAACAAACTTGAAGCATTTGAAATGTGGTCATTGAGAAGAATGATGCGCATACATTGGGTGGATAGAGCTCGAAACGATGATGTCCTTAAGAGAGCCGGCGTGGAAAGAGAACTCTTTGAATTAATTAAAAAACGCAAGATTGGTTATCTTGGGCACATATTGAGAGGAGCAAAATATAAAATACCACAGTTAATCCTACAACGGAAGATCGAAGGTAGGAGAGGAGCTGGCCGCAAACAATTATCCTGGTTAAGGAATATTAAAGAATGGACAGGAATATACAATACAGGCGAGCTGTGTCACGACGCAAAGAACAGAATTCTAGTAATGAGATAGTAGCTACGCACTTTGGTGTATGGCATGTTTAGAAGAAGAAGAATACTGAAGTACGGTGAAATTTTGTGGGTCGGCAACAAACTATACATAAGTCTGAATTTATTTATTCTTAACTAAAGATTTTAACAAAACTGTATGTTATGCAACATTTGGTACTTAGAAAATAGAAAAAAAGGTATATATTAGTAGGAAGATGGGTTCTATAAACTTTATTGTTAAGGAGTGATATAGTAAATGATATGTTTAAAAGTGCTGTTGAGATGATATTTAAATATGATAAAATGTTTGTGTAATGTAATGTTCATGTAATACTTAACTTAACCTTAAGCATGGAGGCCCCTCTAGGTCAAAAAACAACATTTGGTACATGGTAAATATAAAATATTTTTTAAGTTATAAGTTCATGAACATAAATTACTGGTTCGGTATGAAGAATAAAGATGGTAAGTTGTTTTTGTGTGTTGACAAGTATGCAAGACAAACAGAAAATTGATGGCTGAAAGGTGGTTTTGTATTGTATTGTTTATACATTGCTCAAGTTATAACTTAAGAATAAGGCCCTATCTGTTAAAAGGAACATTTGGTACCTGAGAAATATAAGAAATATGAAAAGGATGAGTTATAAGTTTTGAGCTTAAGGTAGGTAGATGAAGTTAATAGGCTTTTGGTGTGTATTAAAAAGATATGTACAAACTGCACAGTTGTGTCTCAACTACCCACCTACAACCCAACTACTCCACAGAGTAGTTGGGTTGTAGGTGGCTTTGTTAAATTTAACTAAAGATATGTGATGTTTTAATATTCTTGTGAAACGAGATAAGACTCTATAAGAGGCTGAAGTCTCGAGAGATCTGAAACCAAACCCTGAGTGAAAAGTGGATGAGTAAAATAAGGTGTAGTCAAAACAGAATGAAAAGGTGATGATATGTGGATAAATGGGTGAAGATGTATGCTAATGAATGATTTTAGAGGGGAAATGAAATAATCTGTTTTGAATTTATTTTGTCGAAAAGCAGCATGGAGAATATTAGGTATAGGGGTCAGACTTGACGCTTAGATTCCTAGAAAGAAGTAGGGAAAGATGGAGAGTTGGATATATTGAAAAAAGTTTAAGAGGACTAAGGAGGATTAATAGGTGACTAGAGAAGAACGAAAAACCTAAATACTAATGAAGAAGTAAAGTGAGGATGTGGGTTATAAGAATAGTTGACGATGGAGCGGAAGGAAGTCTCGATTGAATGAGACATGGCGATTAACACAATTTGGACTTCTCTGTTTTTCTTCAATAATTTCTAGATTTTAGTGGCTCAAAACATATATATTTAGTAAGTATTAACCACATTTGGAATTAACCTTAGTCAACATTTCAAATTTACCGTTCTTTTTAATTAAAGTAGTTATACACTTTCAAGTTACACTGATGATGAAATTTACATTCCGAAAACTTTCTGTAATTGTAATATAGCTCATTTGAGTATTTTATTAGGTATATACCTTTTATAAAGGATTTTAAATAAAAATTTTTTGGGTTACATGGTATACAGCCAGCTACAGGAACTTAGTTTGCTAGTGTGTTTTGAAAAGTTAAAAATAATCTTTTTTTAAACTTATATTGTGGCTTATTCCCTACGAAAATAGTAATTGCATTAAGATGCCATAAGAAAATAGCTTCAGAGCAGAAGTAAATTTGCTGTTATAACCACGCATTTTGTCCCTTGGTGAAATTAACACGTTAATTTTTCTGGCCGTTATATTAAATTGATGCAGCATACGTTGTACATTATTTTCACTTTAAGAGACTAGTATTGCGTCGTCTGCGTAGGAGATTTGGTATCCTTTTTTGTACTTTTTTTATCAGTAATGAGGTTGAATAATAGAGAACTCAGGGAATCTTTCTCTCTTATCCCACTGTCAGCTTCACTAGAGTCAGTTAGTTCTTTTTCTACTTTTACTTTTATTATGTTCTTTTGGTAGATATTTTTTATCGTTTTGATTATTCATAAAAGCACGTCTCTTGCTTACAACAAATGGATAACGTTCTTTAATTTTACCCGGTCAAATGCCTTCTTAAGGTCCAAGAAGGCATTTGACTGACCTTTTAGTGACTTCCTTTTGCACTTGCTTTATTATAAATATAACGTCAGTGCATAATCTTCTGGATCTAAAACATTATTGTTTTTCTGCTATTGCTATGATTTCATTTAGTTAATTTTAGTATTGCGTTTATTAAATTAATTCCTTTGTTATTTTTCGGATCCGATTTGTCTTCCTTTTTGAAGAGAGGTATAAGGTGCCTTGATCTCCATTCTTGAGCAATTCTGATTTGTTCTATTATGTATTGGATTAGTTTTATTAGTTTTTTTGGTCACATTTGGTCCTTCGTACTTAATATGTATTCTGAATAAAATGGCAAACAACTTCATTAAAAATAAGTCTGCGACATTAAGGGCCGGTTTCACCAACAACAAATAAACCACTGAATAGTTAATCGTTGTTTCAATAACTATTTGTAATCCACAGTTAGTTATTTGTCGAATAAGTTCAAAGCGTAATGATTTTCCACAGACTGTACTCGTTGACACCTCTTTTGGCCTCCACCTCTTAGGTGTTTGGCCAGGCACATCACACTATTTTTCACTGTAATCATATACATAACCTATTATATTTGATATTGGTTGATTTAATTTGTCAAAATAATAATAATTGTCAATGCCAATGGTCAATACATATTTGAAACGATCCTGTTGCATAAAAACGAAGAGCAATTAACAATTGATTTCGCACATTTATGGGTCTATTTCTGTTGCTTACGGGATGCAATTGGTTACCCATCAAATTTAAAAAATCATCTACTGAATTTTTTGATAATCTAAACCCAGTTTTAAAGTCCACATCATCAAATTCAGCAAAAGGGTTTCTTCTTTGCAGCTACCAGCGTGGTCTTCTCCTTCGCTGTTCATTTCCGTCATCAGAGGATGATGATGATGAAGATAATATTCGAAAATCAATATATATGTATACAAAATTAAATTGTCTGATATAATTACGTTTACCTGCAATACATTGTTGATAATTTCAAGTTAAACTAATGAATTTTCTTTATTATTGATATTTAAAGTGAGGTTAGCTGTCAACCTATTCGAAGACTAAATATTTATTTGGCCGATATCGGACTAATAACTTATTTGGAGTTTATTCATAGAATAAGTCTTATTTGACGTTGGTGAAACGCAGATATGTCAGTTTTATTGATCGAATAACTTTATTCATTGAATAGACTGCTATTTGTTGTTGGCGAAACCGGCCCTAAGTCATAAATAAGAGCTAAAACCTTGTCTTAAAAAAGGACACAATATGGAACTCTTATCCCTAACAAAAAACTTAATTTATATGGTGATTGCAACAAAGCAAAAATATTAAAGCATATTTTTAAAGAAGCGTAAATAAAACCAATGAGTACAATGTCACCAGATAATTTAGTAACTACTTAAAAATGTGTGTGGGTTATTTTTTCATGCGAATAAAAATTCCTACTCAGCAGTTTATATGTAAAACTGTGTAAATAACTTTATTTGATAAATTTGATATTCTGCAATCTGAAATAACTTAACCGTTGAAGTAATAAAACCAGTCAGTTAAAAAAACATTTAAGATAAACTCTATAATTTTGGAATTATTTTACTGTTATCTAAAATTTTATTCAATTGACGATACTCTCAAACTATTAAGCGGATTACAAGGAACGGGTGGGTTTTAGACGAATATTTAGTAAACTCCAACAGAATTAAACAGCATTATACAGAAATTATGTCATCGAAAAATAAAAAAAAGCCTTTAAACATACGGAAGAGATTTTTAGTGATTTATGTTATTCATCTTATTAATATTGACTGATTATCTGCACAAAGTGAAGTGAAATTTTAATCACCAATAATTGTTTTAATATGGAATTCATAATAACTATGTACTAATGATTGTTGTTTCATGTTTTTTTGTAACTAATGTCAAAATAGATATTTCTTTCACATGGTCTTGTAAGTTTGTTATGTCTATTTCTGTATCTGACAATGATTATTGTACAGGTAGATTAGAAAATGTGATGTATAAGGATACATATACGAAACGTTTTTAATTAAAAGTATGAAATAGAAATATTTTTCTCTTCACCACTTGATGGCAGTTTAAAAAAATATTAATAATTGTAGCCAACTAGTTTTTAATATACTAGTTATTGACTAAGTTTCAGGGTACAAATATCTTGGATCTATTATTGACAAGAATGACCATCATTCTGATGAAATTCGTGCGCTTCATTCAAAAGGTCAAAAACTGTTGACATCACCATATCTTTCTCTAGACTCTATGACAAGTTATACTGGCTTCAAACAGCGATAGCTTGCACAAACGGAAAATCAACAGAAATATGTAAAATACAAAGAGGTGTCAGACAGGGTTGCATACTATCCCCACTGTTATTTAATTTATATTCAGATAGAATATTTAAAGAAGCGCTGCATAATTTGGAATGAGGCGTGAAAGTTAATGGAATTCTGATCAATACAATCAGATATGCAGACGATACAGCTATTTTAAGTGATAAGATGAATGGACTACAATGCCTTTTAAATGCCATTTATACAGTGGGAAGAGAGTTTGGCCTAAACATAAACTGTTCAAAAACAAAACAAATGATGTTTAGCCGTTTAGCACATCAAGATGCACGATTATACGTTGATGGTCATATAATTCAAAGAGTGTCCAGTTTTAATTATCTTGGTTGCCATATTACTGAACAACTAGATCCAGATCAAGAGATAAAATGTAGAATCGAGAAAGCTCGAACGACATTTTTAAAAATGAGGTAATTCTTCTGTAATGATAACTTGCAACTTCAACTTCGAAAGCGCATGGTTAAATGCTACATTTGGTCAGTCCTCTTATACGGTGTCGAAGCATGGACATTAAAAATATCCACCATTTATCGTCTGGAGGCTTTTGAAATGCGGCTGCACAGACATATACTAAAAATTCCATGGACGGCTATGCTGACAAATGCGACAGTTCTTCAGAGAGCAAATGCTGCTCGTGAGCTGCTTGATGACATCAAATGTAGAAAGATGGCCTATCTTGGACACGTAGTAAGAGGAGACCGATATAATATTCTACAACTTATTATGATGGGTAAAATCGAAGGATGCAGAGGAATGGGTAGAAAGCAGGCCACTTGGTTGAAGAATATCAGGGAGTGGACAGGAATAAGGAAAGCTGAGCAAATCTTTAGAATAGGTCGAGACAGAGACAGTTTCGCCATGTTAATCGACAACGTGAAGAGGACTTAATAGGGCACTTTAAGACGAAGACTCTATGAATTCTGGTATTAGTTGGTACTACCAACTAATTATTGAAGGCTTAATAATTCAGTCAATTTCTAGAATGCATTAATTAATTACCATCAATAATTATACACTTATTAATTTGGTTACATATTAATATAACAGTACTTGAATTAAATATCTAAAAATATGACAGATAACTCACACTAACTAAACTGAGTTAGTTATAATGTGGGATGTATTTCAATTATTCGTATTGTTACATTTAAAATTAATTAATTAAAGATTGTTAAAGTATGCCAATATTAAACACATCAGTTTACTTTTTATATCTTAATTAATACAATTTAGAGACATTCATTAATATCAGCATATTTCATAAAACTAGATAACTTAACTTGCAGTATTGAGAAACCGAAGAAGAACTGCCACATGCTAACCTACATCTGTCAAAATTTACCACTAAAATCTAATAGATAACATAAAAACTCATTGTGCCCAAGACTGAGATGTAGTGCATAAAAGTCCTTCCCCCTTTTAAATTTAATGTTTGTTTCGTCCCTCTTAAGTGTTTTCTGGTTTAGTGTGTTTGAATCGTCCTTAATTGTTTTAACTTTAATATTTTATATACTCGACTTTGCAGTTATCTACCATTTTGCCAATAGAACTTTATCAAAGAAATTTGATAATTACAAGTTGAAAGAATTGCACACCCACACAATTTATACTTCTAAGCTTATTCATTGTCATAAAACTGTCACCTTCATAAAACAAATACTCAATAAATAACACACATTTCATAAATATATCTTTCAAATAAGTATAAATAACTTTTAAATAAAACAATGGTATATAACATCACTTTCATTTAAAAAAACAATCACACACCTACCTCTACTTCATTGGATCAAATCTATCTCCTCAAGAACTTCCCGTTTACTGTCAAACAACTACAATAACAGACTTAAGTTCTCCATTCAACAATACATGACAGTTTCAACCATATTCTACCATCCATCAATTAATAGAGTAGCGGCATGTAAGTAATGTTTATTTATTTGCTCATTTATTAATTTATTACAATCTAACAGACTATTTTATAACAATTTGTGGATCTTACCTTGTCTGTTTAAACTTTTTATACCTTTTTATTCAATTTGAAAAAACCAGAGACATGTAATATTGGCATAATTATTGTAATTTATAACATCTAATTTGTTTATCTTTATAATACGACACCCTAATATGGGTTTTTATCATTTCAGAGTTTATTTAACTTTGTATCGAGACCTGAGGATGCTTTGCATATTGTAGAAAGCGAAACCGGTCGTCAGATAGTTAAATTAAATTGATTGTGAGTAAGTCTTATTTATTATTTCTTTACCTATTTGAAATGGACTCACACAAGCAACACATTCATGATTTCATGAATTCATGATTTACTATATGAATTGTTATGTGTTTTCCATACTTTTATATTTCTATATGGTGTGACCAGCTGGACACTAACTAAAGAACTCTTTAAAAAAAGAGACCCTTGAAATGTGGATCTACAGGTACATTTTTATAGTCTCATGGACGAATAAAATCAAAATCAGGCAGTGATGTAAAGAGTAAATATTGAACCTGAAATTTAATCTCACATGAAATAAAATGTTCCTACAGCTTATAATCCACGGAAAAATAGTAGGACTAAAAAGCGTGAGATGTTTGAAAATTTCTTGTCTACGAAACCTTCTTGAATGGTCCGGAATGACATCGGACAAAAATTATTGATCACCAACCTTCAAAAGAAATAGTCCATAGATCACCAAGAAAATCTCCATGAAATAGTCTTATTGTATGCAGGTGTTCCTTGACTGGCATATTTTTAGTAAAGAAGCCTGTTATGACTCTAAGCTGAATCTTGCTTTCACATATATTTCCTTTGTGAATCTGTATTGATACATCAAGAAAACATTCATTCAATCACAAGTTTTTAAATTCTCCATACAGAAGTTGCTGACTTCAGTTAAAAGCATAAATATTTTCGTTGACTGCTATAAAACAAGACTTTTTGATAAGCAACAAAGAAAAAGAGGTATCGTTTCTTATGAACGAGAAAGACGAATAAGAGTTATACTATAATAATATAATTTCATTAATTTTTAAATAGGTTTATCTGTATTTTCAATACGGCAGTTCTTTTATTTACAGGAAAGTTAAAAGATCACAAATCCTGGAATACCAAAGGTGTCCGCATAACAGCCAAGAATATGCATTTACTACTGTACATCAAGAAATCTACTACTAACATCTTTGTTCTAAATATATCTTTGAGTACAGAGGAGCCTATCTAAAACTAATCAAAACAGATAAAAAATGTACTATCCTAATCATCTAGAAAGCTTCAAAAATGTCGCAAGAAAAACTTGGTTCATATTAAACGATCTTCGAAATAAAACTAACACAGCTCAAACATACTATCTTTCAAATCTTGAAAATCTAAATAAATACTTCGTTAATGTGAGTAAAAATATAACATCAACTAATTTACCAAAAAAGATCCCATTTTCTTTCTTCCTTATTTAAAAAAGGTCTCAAATTCATTATTTATAAGACCAGTTGATAAATCTAGACTAATCCAAATAATCAGTAGTATAAAAAGCCAATCTTCCTGTAGTACTGATGGACTATCCATAATTTTTTTTTATCTCCCAAAAAATGTGTTGGAAGTTCTGGTCTTCCAACCTGGATTCCAACCAGTTCTTTAGATTGGAGTGTCTAAATCAAATGTTTGCAACACTAGATCTATTATTATTGTTCTGAAGCTATTTTCTTGTGGCATTTTAAATTAATAAATTACTATTTAACTGGGAATAGGCCACAATTAAAGATAAAAATACGTCTATTGACGTTTCAATTTCCACTTCGGAAATCAATTTAATACAAAATGTTTTGTATTAAATCATACAAAGTATTTCTAGTGATAATTTTATTTTGATCTTGATAACTGATATTAAACTTGTATTTGTGGCTGAAAGGAATAAATATAAACTGGTTGAAAGTAATGATATAAATTGATTGATAGTACTGATAATATATATGTTTTTGACTGTTCTCGTTCTTAATTTTTTTTTGTTAATGTCATTCGTTGTCTATAACAACCGGCACACTATGAGTTGTTTAGAACGATTTCCGAAGTGGAAATTGAAACGTCAATAAACGTATTTTTATCTTTAATTGTGGCGTATTCCCAGTTAAATAGTAATTAACTAGATCTATTGCCTTACTACCGGTCCTATCCAAAATTATTGAAAGACTTATATCCTTGTTCTTAAAAACAGCATTTTATCATAAAATAAATTCGGCTTTTTATCTAAGTGTAGCAATGATTCTACGTTTTATGTACTACATGAGGTCTATCAAGCACTAAACATTCTTATATTGCCATTATTTTTTGTGATTATGTCAAAGCTTTTGATTGCGTAAATCACGACAGTTTAATAGGAAAAAACTAAATATCTACGGAATTCACGGTATTCTTCGTATATCCTGGACCGAACATGTCACCAACATAGAGGTACTCCAAAGAATTAGAAAGGAGAAAGAAATCGTGAATACAATTAAACAAAGAAAGCTTGAATATCTAGGCCACATATTGAGACACGATAAGTACCGTCTGCTACAATTGATTGTCCACGGAAAAATAGACAGTAAGCAGGAGAAGACACTTGTGGCTCCAAAATCTGCGGAAGTGGTTCGGGCTCACATCGGTCGAACTATTCAGAAGCGCCGTAAACAAGATCAACATTGCCATGTTAATAGCCAACATTCGCAACGGACACTTGAAGAAGAAGAAGTCTCATCTTCGATATGGCCTTTCTTTTTGGGGTTTTAGTATAGCTGCTTAATCTAATGTTATTTTTAAATGACAAAAAAAAGAGCAAAGACGGTATCTATACTTCAAAAATCAAGGGATTTTAAATCTTCCCTCTTTATTAATTTTAGAAACTGTTTGCTTAATTCGTAAACACCTACATGTTTTTCCAGCAAGACCTAATCATGACTACTCCACCAGAAATTCAACCTTTGCTGTGTATTTACCGATTTGCTCCACTTAGTAGATAAATCGATATTATATTCGGCAAAAAAAAAATATACAATCATCTCTCTTTATAACTTAAATTTACAACTACTTTCCTTAACCGTTAACTGCTGACGTACTTACCCTAAATTTGTACGGTCGACACTCTCAGTAGTCTCAGTACTTTTCAATTTAGTTATCGAAAGTACATAGCAGAAATTTGTTGCGTTTTCGAGCGATATATTTTGAATTACAACGTAACTATTTGAATAAATTGCGCAATATAAAAATGGCCAGTTCACGCAAGAAAATAAAAGTGAATGATGCAGATTTTAGTAATATTGCATTACAATGGTATAATGAACGTGACAGTGACCTTAATAATTTTGACGATAAGGTATTGGATGAAACATTTATACCTAGTGAGCACGAAACAGATAGTGAGCAAGAAGGCGATAATAAAAATAGTGAAATTTTGTTACTTTCTGAAGAAACAAGTAGTAAAAATAGATTGGTCTAGAACTGGTCAAGCGTCCGTCCGGCAAAAAATGTACGGACTGCTGTACATGACATAATCAAAATTCCCACTTCAATTCGTTTACCCGAAAATAATCGTAAGTACATATTTGAAAGATTATTATCTGAAAATATACTTACTATAATACTAGAGTGGACCAATCACAAATTATCTACCACAAGGGGCAAGCGTGCAAATGATATCAGGCAGATCTAGCTGATGTAGACACAGTTGAGTTTAGAGCTTTCTTATTATTGCTGTTATATTCATCAATATTTAAATCGAATCACGAAGATATCGACTCATGCTTTGTTACAGACGGAACTGGCCGAGATATCTTCCGTTCCGTAATATCGAAGAAAATATTATTGACCGTTTTGAGCGCTCTGAGATTTGACAATCCTTTTACACGCGATGAAAGAAAGAAGACTGATCCATGAGCTGTTATTTTTGATGGTTTTTCCTTGTTTATACAGAACTGTCAGGAGCTATATTCTATTGGTACCACTGGACGCATCGATGAAATGCTAATTGGATTTAGAGAAAGATGTAAATTCAAGATCTATATGCCACAAAAGCCTGCAAAATATGGAATTAAAGTAATGTGTCTAAATGATGCCCGAACCAGTTTTTTGTTTAATGCATATATATATATATATATATATATATATATATTTATGGAGAAAAAATACCGATGAAAAAGGCCTGGATGATCAAAAAAAAAACTAAATGTTCCAACTCAATCTGTTCTCCGATTATGCAAGTATATTTATAAGACAAACATCGGAATGTTGATAACTGATAACTGATTTTCCTCTATAGAACTGGTGGATATCCTAAAAATAAAAGGTTTGACAAACGCAGGCACGTTGGAATATACATATATATATATATATATATATATATATATATATATATATATATATATATATATATATATATATATATATATATGGCTCTGTCTTTCATGGTTTCCATAACACCTTGTATCCAAGACTTGGCTGGTCTTCCTCGTTTCCTTCTATTACTTGGATTGTATTCCATAGCTCTTTTTGGCCATCTGTTGTCGTCCATCTTCTGTACGTGTCCATACCACATTAACTGTCTAGTTTCTATTCTTTCGGAAGTTGTATGTACTCTATCTGTTTTTCTTCTAATTTCAGAATTAGGTATACGTTCTACTCTTGATATAACGTAAAAGCACCGTACCTATACCGTCCAGTCTCCCAATTCCGTCCGACAAAGAAATTGCGCTCTATACCTCAGAGTTTCGTCTCAATCAGACGACCGAGTAAAATTTTTGATAGGTTATATCCCCACTCATCCTACCTTTAGCACTTAGACCTTTTACGTTCAGTGCTGTCAGTGCAGTTCAGTTCATTGCAAGTGCATGTGTTGTTTCAAGCGATACTGATTCCAAAAAAACATAAAGGTAAGGAATACTTCTTATTTTCCATATTTTATAGATACTACGTTTAACACTTATGTTTTTACTTTTTTATTTGAATCTTACATATTTATTTATTGTAGATGTACATATATTTTTGTGATTATTTTCGAACAATAGATTTTTTAACAGAAATTAAAGTGGACCAAATAGGGTAATTTAGAATATCAAGGTGTCCTTGATACCGTCCTACCGGACGGTATTAGGAATTAACTCCTTCAGTTTCAAACGCTTTTTAAATAAAAGTCTTAGTTAAATAATATAATCCAGCATATTTTCAACATTCTAAATGTTTTGCTCCGTTTAAAAACCTGAATACGACCTATAATAGGTACAACTCATTTTAAGAAAATTAGTGTCAAATATTAAGTGCATTCGAAAATTCAATTTAAAATTTAACTCAAGAAGGATGCATTTATTAACTATTCTAGATTTAATGTGTAAGTTTGGTTTAGTTTTAATTTGTAAAAAATGTTTATGGTATTTCTCTCTCTGTTTATGGTATAAAAAGTGCATTTGAATCATGTGGACTCTTTCCGTTCAACAATAATGGCATTGATTATTCAAAATTAATAAAACCAATAGAACAAAAAGATTCTGATGATAAAATAACTGAATCCACATCCACTACACCTGTTAATGTTTATGATTCTGAACTACTTCGAGAGGTAGAGATACGCTTAAACCCAGAAATTGTTAACAGTTTTAAGATTGCTGAATCAGCGGCCCAACTAGAAGAAAAATATGTAGCATTGTATGATTTCTGGAAGAGTCTTCATCCACAAAATGTCGATCACGATACAACTTTGGAAAACAATTTGCCGATAAATGCTGCTAACAACACCATTGCTGACATACACCTCGATGAAAACTTTTGGTTTCGCAATAATGATACAATTGAAGCTACAGTCAAAGCAGATGGAGCATTGGTCTTAATTCCTTCACAGAATAGCAATTCTAGTTCGCCAAAACCTGGTCCATCATCATCCAAGGACACTGATTCTGAGAAAATAGACTATTATTTAGCAGTAAGTTCACTCCAAGAAAAAACACCACTTAAGAACAAAGTAGTAAACAGAACTCCTTGTAATAGCCCATTAAAAGATGATTCAATAGTTCATTCTCATCAACAAAGGCAAGTACAAAATCAAGAAAAAACCCCACTTAAGCAGATTACAACATCAGAGAATAATAGTAAAAATCCAACACCTTTCAAAAAAGCACTATTTTGGCCGGAAAGCTCTACAAGGAAAAAAAATAGCACAGAAGACACCAACGAAAGGAAAAAACCAAAGATTTATCCTACAGTAGCTATAAGTGATGAATTTATGGAACATCAACGAAGACTCAAAAAAGAAAAAGAGGAAAAAGAAAATGAGAAATGTGAACGAATCCGAAAGAGAAAAGAAAAAACCGAGATCCAACAAGCAAAAAAAAAAATTGTCCTCCAAAACACACACCAGGCATAGATACTGGTAATAATATTACGGAAAACATAAATAAAAATAATATAGAAATATATTCAAAGGACGATTTTTTGTTGGTGCAGTACGACAATGAATATTTCCCTGGTGTAGTTCTGGAACGAGGCAATGATAATTTAAGAGTTAAAAGTATGACTATGAGTGGAAAGTACTGGAAATGGCCAGATAGAGATGACATTTTAAATTATGACTTTGATGATGTAGTTTGTAAGATTGCGAGACCTTTGCTCAAAATAAACGCGGCGCTTATGAAGTTCCAGAAATTGAAAACCTAAAAAAATAAAGTCTTCTTTTTTATTATTTAATTCATTTGCAGACATTAAGTTCTTTTCAAAACTTTGTACTTAAATAAAACTTATATTTAAATTATCCGTTGTGTGTTTTGTTGTTTTTTTGGTCATTTTTTTGCAAATTTACTCAAAAATTATTCTTAAAGGGTTTTTTTGTCAAAACTAAATAAATAGGACGGATAACGGCACCCTTGTGGACGGAATTGGGAAAAAATCATTCTTGTGGACGGAAAATGGATATTTGCGAAATATTTGCATTTGGTTTCTTCAATAAGCAATTTTGTTGAAATGACTAGTGTTATTATTATAAATTTGGCTCTAGTAAGAATTAATAATGCATACTAGCTTATAGACATGTATTACTTTAAATTTCAATGATTCGGAATTGATCTTTCAAACAATTTTATATATACCACTTATAACCGGTGCTCGGAATTCGGTGCTCTTACGTTACGGCAAGCTCTTCTCAGGTAGTCCATTTTAACCGTGTCAACTTTTTTCTTTCCTTTTACTGTCATTTCCCAACATTCTGCTTGATATGTAAGAATGGGCTCTACAATTACTTTGTTGATAGTCATTTTAGTTCTCATGGAAAAAAATACAATGGAAATTCCACCGGCGTTCCTTCCAATGGTTTCCAGAAGAGTTGACGAATCTCTTTATGGGATTACTAAAGAAATAGTGATTCTTTCTCATGTGTCAAAGCGAAACAAGGCGATTATACATGTTTTATCAATACACCACAGTGAAATAAAATTATTGACGGTTATTAGTTATGGTTATACGGTTATTATAGTTAAATTAATATTCGAGCAGTCGCCATACACGTAGATGGCCAATATCAATATTTTACAGAGTTGTCGACATAGCTTCTACAAATGCATATATAGTGTATTGTTCGGCAAATTTTAAAGAGAAAATAACTAAATTCCAATTTATCAAAAGCTTAGCACAAAATTTAGTAACAACACTGCTTACCAGAAGACTAGCCAACACACGAATTCCTAGAGAAATTTGAATGAATATTAGTAGGATACATCAGGTTCCAGTTCCAGTTGTCGAAACAGTAAACGAGAAGTTGCCAAATAGAAAACCCTGCCATATCTGTCCGCCAAGGCTAAAAAAAGAACTGCTTATGCGTGTATTGTATGCAAGAGACCAACATGTTGGGACTGTTTAAAAAAATTGTAATACTTGTTACAGTCTACGCCAAGTATCGTATGCTTTTATTTATTCTATACCTATTTTTGCCTAAGTTTACTCATTACATTTTTGTAAGTAAAGCAAAGAACTGATTTATTTTATTAATAAGCGTAGTAAATGAACTATCCTTTTGAATACAAAGCACATGGTGGTTGTGTGTATTAAGGTATAAAAAAATGCTTATTAAAAGCTTAAAGTTTTTATTTTAAAGAAGATCTTTTCGGAATTGACTCATTCCATTCATCAGTTTTCTAAAAGAGAGAGTAAAAGTACCAATATTAAAAAACAAGTAAGTTCAAAATTTAAATATATAAAAAGAACACGTTGGTTTTTTACTACTTACATAAAAAGTTCTCAAAAAAATATTATATGGCCACATGAAAACATAGGAAGGAACTCCGTATTAAAAACTATCCTTAGGGTGTTTATGAAGGTAAATGCAATAGACTGTTAATTTGTATATTACTAAAAACTGAAAATGGGGGCATCTTACATGACCCCTGTAGTTGGTGAGGTTTTATTGACTTACCTCTAATCTGTGCTGGAGTCTAGGGCTAACTGATAGAAAGATGCTATGAAAAATCAATTAGTACCCGTCAATGTCAAGTGAAATGATGTAGTAGGAGCAAAAGTCATTGTGCTTAAGTTTGTGAATAGGCCTTTTTTAGTGAAGACTTGTGTTAATGTGTAGTAGAATCAATAGCAATTTTTGGTATTTTAAAAAGGTGGAAGAATGTAAAACAATGAGTGACTGTGATGTAAAATAAATTTGGTATACCAGGGTAAGGCAAAATTTTAGTTAGGTAGTTGAAATTAATAAATCATTTTACAGGCGATAAAAGGAATGTTGTTACCTAATTGTTTTCTTGTATGAAGTAAGTATTGATACAAGTTGGTTTGAAATTTATGGAAGATGAATCGAGGAAACAGAAATAAAAGAGAAAGAAAGAAAAGGAAATAGGAGATGAATGTAAAGATGTAAGCTGGGGATACTGAAACTGATTGTGGTAAGAGATTGATGGATGTAAAGTGAGTGTTTCTAAGAAAACCTGTGTGATTAGTTAGATGGTAGTTATTGGAGAGGATAAGAAATTGGATATTGGAAAAGGGGGGATGTTAGTGTGTTAATGGTGACAAGAATAGAGTTAAGTATGGCGGATTATATAGGGTGATAATGAGCTATGAAAAAATAGAAGGAAATCAAGAATTAAGTAAGACTGGATGAGTGGTTAAAAGAAAGAAAGTTAGATCAGGAGAATAATTGTCGATGAAGTGGGACGAAGTCTCTGTTGATGCTGGTGTGACGATTAACACAATTGGGAATATTTTTCTTTTCCTTGACACTTTCCAAATCCTCAACAAGATCAAGTTTGAGATAATCTCTACCTGGAATGTTATGAAGAATGATGATATTTCTCTTCTTCGTAACATATATCAGAGATAATTTAAATCAATAAAACCTCACCAACTACAGGAGCTCATGTAAGATGCCCCCATTTTCAGTTTTTAGTAATATACAAATTAACAATCCATTGCATTTAGCTTCATAAACACCTTAAGGATAGTTTTTAATACGGAGTTCCTTCCTATGTTTTCATGTGGCCATACAATGTTTTTTTGACAACTTTTTATGTAAGTAGTAAAAAACCAACGTGTTCTTTTTATATATTTCAATTTTAACTTACTTGTTTTTTATTATTGGTATTTTTATTTTCCCTTCTAGTATACTGATGATGAAATGAGTCAATTCCGAAAAGATCTTCTTTATAATAAAAATTTTAAGCTTTTAATAAGCATTTTTTTATACCTTAATACACACGACCACCACGTGCTTTGTATTCAACAGGTATACTAGCCACTCCTGGATATCTCCACTTCATGGTTTGTTCCAGTTTCACTTTTATCCTTTTGAATGTTTTGTAATGAAATTTATTATTTTTTAAGAAAATTTCAGTAAAACGTTTAATTAGAGAATCTCTGTTTTTTCTTGTCATGTTATACTCTGGCTTATCTAAATAAATACTTAAATCAGTTGCAACAATTTTTTTTAGGAAAATGAGATTTTACTTTAAGCGTTAGTAATTAAAAAATTAAAAAGTATTTTTATAATATATATTTGGGTATCATATACAGCTTTGTCAATAAAATTAAACAATTTTCAGTAACATTAAAGCATATTTCTATTTCTGCTTCTATAAACAAATTATGTATTGGTAAATAAAGTAACAGTTGAAGACTCATTAACTTGATTAACACAAAGTAGGCAAAAAATAATAATCTACAGGACACATTGAAACATTTGCCTTAGAAATTTAAAATATTTATTTTGCTTCGAAATAAACATTATTATTTTACACCCCGTATGATTTTACGATCTAAGATACAAGTAAAATTAAGATAATCCAACATTGCAACTTAAATTTTATTTGACGATTATTGTTAAACCAGCTGCTTCATCTTACTTAAGTGGCGTAAAAATTCAAGGAGCTATATCTTATCCTCGATAACAACTCTTCCTTAACCAGTCAAAACACATAATTAGAAAAATTTTACCAATTAAATTGTGGTATTTAGGAAGTTAACGCTGTAATTTATTTTAAAATGATTGGTATTAAAGCAATTACCGCTCACCTAAAGATTTAGGTATAGTTAGATTTTGAAATGTGATAAGCTTTTAATCTTTTTATAAACTGATTAATTTACCAACTTGTAGATAGTTAAATCTTTAACATTAACTGTTAGTTATATAGCCAATCGTGAAGAAATTTAGTAAATTAAATATAAATAAAAAATATTGGCTCAATAAATACTTTCTATCATTATTTAAGCTATTAGGGATAAATTTTTTATTACCATTGGCGTGCCATATTAGGACACACCGTCTAGCATAATGACTTAAGAAGCTCCAGAGGCAATATATTAAAACGATAATGAAATAACTTAAAAATGTCTCTTATAAAGAATACAAAAGCAGTCAAAGTTTTAACCAAATAAAATAATGTTTCAAGGTTAGAGGTAAAGAAAAATCATGGATAAAATAAATATAACAGCGGTCGAGAGATACGGTCTTTCTCGTATGTAAGAAGCCGTTATAAAGCCAAAAAAAAAGAGATAAGTTTTGATGAACTGGTAAATTCACAGGGCATCAATAATTAATTATACGTTTTAAACAGAAAAAAAAATTCTAAATTATATACCGATCCTGAAAAAAAAATCGACTCCAAAGGGATAAAGATAAAACCGCAATATTACTTATTTGGTAGACAATGATAACGATAACTGGGACTTAAGCAAATGGACAAATTCAAATGTAGTTATAAGGATCGAATTGTTTTCTACTACCTCTTTGTTCGATTCTTCTCGATCGATGATGATTTTATAAATTACACTCTAGTTGTTGGTTAGGTAACTTTCTACCATAGACTACGCTCAAATGAGTTCGAATTCCCAATTTATAATTTCACAAATAATGTATACCTCAGCACAGAGGTTAGTACTTTTATTATACGAACAAACTTTGAACTATGAGCTTACAATCCAATTCAATCTAGGACGCTATTACAACACTTACGAAGTTCAATTACAAAATACATATATTCTTTGACAAATTATTAAGTGCAGATTTTGTAGGTTGAATAAAATTATTAAAATATTACTCGATATGTTTTACAATTTTTCAATTATACACGGTGAAACTATAAAAGGTTAAGAAGTTAACAATAATGTGGGACTTTTATAGAAACACTAATGAAAATATTGAAGGCCTATAAAATGTGGATTTACCAACATACACTGTGTGTCAGTCAAATGGAATAAATTAGCTAATACATAAATGAGGGAGTATTTGAAAAAACGGTCAAACACGTCGATTAGTATTTATAGTTGCGCATGTTTTTCCATAAATACTTTTTATACGGGATGTATCAGATAACGGTGGCCAATACTAACTTGCTTGTTTTAAATAGAACACCCTGTATATTGATTAATTTTTAGATTTCTCAAATCATTTTAGACATTTTTTAACTACAATGTTATGTTATATACCTATCTTTGACTGTTTTGGAAATATTAAGTAAAATGGAAAAATTCACATTTAGAAAAGAAAATTATCTATTTGCCGAAAGTCGCTACAAGATATTCAAAAACTTCTAAAAAATACAAATCTAAACAAAAATGTCAACATAAAAGATATTTAAATTGGTCCCACGAACGTCTTGGCAATAACCTAACCGTGAATAGAAATTTATTCTAACGATACTCAACATCTCAGATGTGATCGATCTAATCGCAAGCGTTATTCATCTTCGTAAGTCAGCTAAGTCAGTGGCTTTATACATTCATGCAGTCATACTTCGATAAGAAACAGTCCAATGGCGTCAAATCGGGGGATCGTGGTGGCCATTTCATCGATCTTCGCCTCCCTATCCACCGGTTCGGAAATATTTGATTGCGGTACTGCCGGACATGGATTTGGTAGAGGGGCGGTGCTCCATCATATTCGCTGGAACTTGTAGGTTTCCTGGATCAGGATACAAGTTGGCCAACGTTGTCACTACATTTTTTTTAAGCAATGCTAAATAATTTTCGCCATTCAAATGGCCGTCTATGAAAAAACGACCTATGATCTGATCTTTAATAATTTCTGCCCACACGTTAACCTTCTCAGGGTATTGAGTTGTGCCTTCTCTTATCCAGTGGGGACTTTTAATAGACACAAAAAACAACAAATGTTCTAATTGGATCACATTGCTTTATAAAATTGCCATCATTTCTTCACAAAAATACGTTCTCCTGTTAAAATCATCTTACATGAGCTCCTGAGTGTGTAATAGCTAATATCGAGTACTGGGGCTGCTTTTCGAACAGATGTATGTGGGTGTTCCTCAAACTCTAGCATAACAGCCAATTTAGTTTCCTTACTTATTGCATTGGCAGCTTCTTTTTTTACCTTCCTAACACGGCCCAACTCGTGGAATTGCTTCTTTATTGTACTAATTGTCCCTTGAGATATGTGCGGCAAATCAGCAGCAAAGGAGCTACTTCCATTTGCGCCCGTGTCTTTTCTAAATAGCCAATCATCTGTATAATTGTAATTTAATGCATTTCTGTTAAATGAACTATTTTCTGGCTTGCGGTTAACGAAATTCAAACGACTATAGCACTGACCACTACTTCTGACAGGGAACAATAAAGTATTGGCGTTTTAAACCAAAATAAACAATTATTTTTTGTTTTATTAGCATATCAAAAAAAGGAATGCTTAAATAGATTTGGCTTACTTTATCATTACCAAGACCTAAATAGGCAAGAAGAATTAAGACAGTGGTGGCGACTTTCGGCAAATAAATAATTTTCTTTCCTAAATGTGAATTTTTGAATTTTACTTAATATTTCCGAAACAGTCAAAGATAGGTACAGGACATTGTATTCAAAAATTATCTAAAATGATCTGACAAATCTAAAAATTAATTAATATACAGTTAGTTATATTTCAAATAGGCAAGTTGGTATCGGTCACTGTTATCTGAAACACCCCGTAAAAAAAGTTTCTATGGAACTATAAATACTAATCGACATGTTCGACCAATTTTTCGAATACCTCGTCATTTATTTATTAGCTATTTTATTCTATTTGGCTGACACAGTGTATATTGCGAATAAGTTGATTTGATCGAATAAGAAATTAAATAGTTAATAGAAAATAGAAAAATTCGAAAGTTACAATATTTTGGTCATGTGAGATGTGCAGAGTGATTATAGCGAGCACATTTGAGGAACTGCAAATTATGTTGGGAGAACTAGCAGCCAGCTCCCAATACGTCGGCCTAAAAATGACTATGAAAAAAACAAAAATAATGACAAACACAGAAGATCCCAGACATATAACTACAAACGGCAGTAAGATAGAACAAATCCAGGAATATATCTATCTAGGTAAAATCCTGAGACTTGACAAAGAGAACCAAAGTGCGGAAATTACTAGAAGAGCAAGACTAGCATGGGCAGGATTTGGAAAACTTAGTTGGATAGTTAAGAACCGCAAAATACCCCAATACTTGAGGAGCAAAGTGTTCAACCAATGCATCCTTCCTATCATGACATATGGATGGATGTCAAACCTGGACCCTAACCAAGGCAAACATGAATAAACTAGCCACAACAGAGAGAACAATGGAAAGAGCAATGTTAGGTATACGACTGTCAGATAAAAACAGAAACGACTGGGTAAGATCCAAAACAAAAGTCGAGGACATAACAATAAAAATTGCAAAACTTAAATGGAGCTTCGCGGGCCACACTGCTAGACAGAAAGACCAACGTCGGAATACTACAATACAACATTGGAGACCTTACGAAAGTAAACGACCAAGAGAAAGACCACAGATGAGATGGGTTGATGACATTAAAAGAATAGCCGTAACAAATTGGAAATATGTTGCTCAGGATAGAAACCGATGGAAGGAGTTGGGAGAGGCCTATGTCCAAACATGGACGACAGAAGGCTAAGAGGAAGAAGAAGAGATATGCAGAGAGGTGCTACACCTCATCTTCATCTTCACCACACTTGACCGGTCTCGTGTTAATTAGCCTCGGCGTCCCAGGCCGCGGCGTCGTGATGCCCAACGACCAACTCTTCAGCCTGTTACGAATACCTCAATAGAACCAAAGGGTAAGTCCATAGTTCTTAGTACAAAACAACGATAATGAGTAAACCAGTCGATTTCATAACTTATTCACAATTTATAGTTGCTATTTTCGCTAGTTTTATGCACAAATAAATATTGCATTTTTCGTTATAATTATTTATCTGATATAATTTAACCAGCGACCTCTCAAGTTTAATCCTTAACAGTCAGGGTACTGAAAAAGGAAGAATTGCTCGATAAAATGCCCGCTACTATTTTAGTGTTTATTTTTATTAGCAAAAATATGTAAAATAAAAAGATAAAGGATATAATTTAAACGTATACCCAAATTTATTATTATAAGTTTTATGATATAAATATATACTTTCCACTATGTATTTTATACTACGCTTATGTATTTCTACCTTGTAGATCAAGCTGTTTTGTTTCATCTGCATAATTATCTCAAAAACTGCATTAGTATACAAAAATTGGCTAATGTTTTAATTTAAAAAATCTCATTAATTACAAAGTTTAATAAATAATCACTCTAAACACCGTACCGTCACTCTAGACGAAAATAAATTTCTTAATTTGTAGGAAACCATTCCAATCCCAGATATCTTACTTGATTGGTGTTGTTTTTAATTATTTTCTTAATTGCGTTAATAAATTCTCTGCTTTCAAGCATTACCAGTATTCTGGTGAGATTATATTTAAACGTCTAATTGTATGGTAGCTAGTTAGTGTTGTCTATAAATTTATTAAGAAAGTACGTTTTTAATTAATTGTTGTCTAAAAGAAAATTAATAGCTTCAGCTTATTGAGGTACAGAGTTTGAGTTATTGCATACTAAGAGTTGTTAATCCTAAACACAGGGAAAATGTGACTTATGGACTATGGACTTATTCTATGTAATACTTATTTAAATTTTAAAACTGTTTGGTTTGTTTTTCCTAAGCATAGGAACTCTTTATTAAGGAACTTTTAAGCTTTTATTTTTTTAAACAAATTACTTTTAAGTAATTGTTTCAATTACTATTTACCCAGCGCATGCTACACAGGTGTTTCATACCAGAAATGTTTTGAATTTGAAAATAATTTCGAAATAGTGCCATATTATGTATACACGGAGATGTATACTGTGATATTCTACGCGATCCGTATAGTGCAGCGGTCAAGGAACCGCCTAAATTACACCAAATGGGACAAAAAATGAAATTTTTGGGGAAAAAACTTTTAACTTTTGCGAGCGAAAAGTATTATATATTTAATTTGCTATATTATAAACCTGTTAGTAGTTTTTCAACTTAACCCTGCTCTACCGTTCGAGTCAACTATGCAAATGTACTGTTCGGGTCAATATGACCCAACGTTGCGAACGTTGACTATTGACATGGCAATTCTGATCTTGTTTGCGGTGCTTCTGAATAGTTCGACCGATGTGAGTCCGAACCACTTTTGCAGATTTTGGAGTGTCACGAGTGTCTTCTCCTGCCTGGCCCCCGCTTACTGTCTATTTTCCTCTGGACAATCAATTGCAGTAGACGGTATTTATTGTGTCTCAATAGGTGGCCTAGATATTCAAGCTTCCTTTGTTTAATTGTGCTGACGATTTTTTTCTCCTTTCCGAATCTTTGGATTACCTCTATGATGGTGATATGTTCGGTCGAGGATATACGAAGAATGCGTCGGTACACCCACATTTTGAATGCTTCTATTTTTTTGTGAGCGTCTCTGTCAGCATCCAGGCTTTCACACCATATAGTAAGATCGGAAAAATGTAGCATTTAACTAGACGTAGTTTTAGAAGAAGAGACAAATCCTTGCTTATGAGGAGCTTTTTCATATTGTTAAATGCTGCTTTATCTCGTTCTATTCTCGCCTTAATTTATGTGGCCTGTTCCCATTTTGCATTTACGTTGGTGCCACGGTACACATAAGACTTTACATGGTCCGAGCAGGTTGTTGCTTTTTGCTTATCATCATCCACTTTGTCTTCTTGAAGTCGGGGCTCAGGCCGTATGCCTCACTAGCTTAATAAACTCCTTTCATTACATGTTGTGATTCGTCTATGGTGCTGGCAAGGATCACCCTGTCGTCGGAATATTTTATATTGTTCGTTAACTCCCATTTATTTTTATGCCCCCATTTGCATTTTCCATACATTTGTTAAATAGGTGCTCGGAATAAATATTAAAAATAAGTGGGTATAAGATACACCCCTGACGGACACCTCTTTTGATCTGCACACTTCCAGTGAATTCGTTGCCAATTTTTGCTCTTGCTGTTTGACCCCAGTATAGGTTAGGTTAGGTTAGGATAGGTTAGGTTAGGTTAGGTTAGGTTAGGTTAGTTCTTTTTAACATTATAGTTGACAACAGTGGTATCCTGCATGAAATAAAAATACGAACTATGAACTTCTTTATTAACAATTTTTGCGCGAATCTCTGGCTTATTTTTTCTTATAGTACCCAGCATTGCATGATCTCTTTTTAGAAGACGTTGTCCTAAATTGTATGATGTAAAAAAGTTATTAAAAGTAATATTCTGGCCTTTCAACTCATTACACAAGTCACACACCATACGCATTCCCTGATTCTATTCCGGCACCTGCAAAGTCAAATGAATTTTTGATATCGAATATTCGAGCTTGTCCGTACCTTGTAGCTCCTGGAGCATTATTTGTAACATTGGCTGTGGAAAAACGACCGCGTTGATAAGGAGGATCGAGAGACCACTGGATATAACCGTCTTTTGAAGGAACTGTTACAGAAGGTTCTGCGGCATGTTGTTCACAGAATGGAATAGCAGAATGATCACTATTTTCTTCCTTACTTTCATAACTTGCATTGTTTTCTGTTTCTGATATGCATCCATCACTCTATGACACTTCTTCGATGCGATATTATCAACATGCAAACATAGACTCAAATTTGAAATGTAAATAAATGCGCTTGGCATATCAGTGTCCTACCAGCCTACAACTTGCCTATGATACCCATTTCTTTCTACGTGGCATGCCCTTCTAAATTACGTCGTCCAGCTACATTACAAGCGACACCGAAAAACAAGTATCATGGACGCAGTTTTAATTCCGCGATTCCTTAGGCACCCGAGAAGCTCTATTCGCTGTCCAAGTGCTTATGAAAAGATGCAGGGATGTTAACTGTGATATGTTTACTTGTTTTATGGACTACAAAAAGGCATTTGATAGAGTAAAGCATGATAAACTTATAAACATCTTGACAATATTAAAGTGGATAACCAATTGACAGAGGCAGTCTCCATATATAAAGGAGTGAGGCAAGGATGCATTGTTTTCGATGTTATTTAATATATACTCTGAACATATCTTCGAGCAAGCGCTAGGAGAACTACAAGAAGGCGTTTTTGTCAACGGAATGTGTCTAAACAACATTAGATACGCCGACGGCGCAGTAGTTTTTGCAGATAGTCCGGACGGTTTTCAAAGAATAATGTCGCGTATATCAGATATAAGTAGAGAACACGGACTTGATCTTAATAGGAAGAAAACATAGTACATGGTAGTCAGTAAGTGCGAAATATTAAATACACAGCTTTTGGCTAACCAACATCCAATTGACAGAGTGGACAGCTACACATACCTTGGTACCAACATTAACAGCCAATGAGATCACTCCAGTGAAATAAAACAATGCATAGGAAAAGCGAGATCAGCGTTCATAATGATAAAGTCTCTTTTTAGAAGTCACGATTTACCACTTGCTACCAAAATCTCGCTCATTAGATGCTATGTTTTTTCTACGTTAGTATACGGAGTAGGGCCTTCTTCGAAGGTTTCGAAGCTTCTTTAAGAAAACTCGAGGCATTCGAGATGTGGTGTTACAGACGTATTTTAAGAATTTCATGGGTGGATCGTGTAACTAATGTTGAGGTCCTTCGTAGAATAGGTAAGGAATGCGAGATTATTAACACCATCAAAGAGCGCAAACTAGAATATATTGGCCATGTTATGAGGAATGAATGTAAAATGACGTGTACCCTATCCTTCATGCTATGGCATGCTGGACGAGCCATACAGTCTGTAGTCAACACCCCGAAGTATGAGCGGGACCACAAAGTGCATCAATACTCATACTTTTATGAAACGCACCTGGCGGATCATAAGGGCCTTCACATTTTACTCTTCTTCAACTTGTCTTGAGTGAAATGTCTTTAATCTTTTCTATTAGCCTCTCTTGGCTAACTCTTGTTTGACTTCGGATTTCCGAAGTGGAAATTGAAACGTCAATAAACGTATTTTTATCTTTAATTGTGGCTTATTCCCAGTTTAATAGTAATTAAGACAATATTAACTTAAAAACCGTAATGGGCAAACATGGCCTGGGAGTGATGAATAAAAACGGAGAGCGCTTTACAAATTTTTGCTCCAATCATAGCTTAGTTATTGGTGGAACCATCTTCCCACATAAAAATATTCACAAGGTTACATGGACTGCACCAGGTCATATAAGAGAAAATCAAATAGACCACATCGCCATATCAAAAAGATGGAGATCATCTCTCCTTGATGTACGTAACAAAAGAGGAGCAGACATCGCAAGTGACCATCATCTTGTAATCGGTACCATTAAAATCAAAATGGCAAAAAACAAAATCACACGAAACACCAAACGACCAAAATACAATCTAGACAAATTAAAAACGGCTACAGGAAGACACATGTTTAGGGAGGAACTTCAACTCAAAAGAAGAGAACGTGAAGTAAATAGCTGGGAAGATCTGGCAAATGTTTTGACAGAAATAGCTGAAGATAAACTGGGTAAAAAAGAGAAACATAGAAACGAATGGATATCGGATGAAACTTGGAATCTTATCGAAGAAAGAAAACAGCAAAAAAAAGATATTTTGCAAGCAAGAACTGTAGAAGAAAGAGCGAACCGACAACAAGAATATGAAACAATAAATAAAGCAGTTAAAAGAAATGCAGGAAGAGACAAAAGAAGATGGGCTGAAGAACTGGCAAAACAAGCCGAAATGGCTGCACAACACAATAGAACTAGAGAGCTATACCAAATTACTAGACGTCTAACAAAAAGTGGGCCCAACTGTTCAAACGTCGTAAGATCCAAGACAGGAGAACTACTTACTACAACAAATGACCAAATAGAGAGATGGAAAGAGCATTTTCAGGAGATGCTAGGCACGCCCAGGGATAACGCAGATGAAATTGTCGAAAATCCACAGAATATAGACTTGCGTATATCTTGCGACGCCCCTTCCAAAACAGAGATAATAACAGCTATCAAATCTCTGAAAAATAACAAGTCTCCGGGAATCGATAACATTGCTGCCGAAATACTTAAAACTGATCCGCATCTAACTGCTGAACTTTTGCTCCCCATAATCCGAGAGGTGTGGGAAACAAACCGCATTCCAGCGGGCTGGAAAAAAGGCATCATTACTAAGCTTCCAAAAAAGGGCAACCTCACACTATGCAAAAATTGGAGAGGAATAACCTTGCTTACCGCCATAAATAAAATCTTCACGACCATCATACTTAAAAGATTAACAAACAAGGTTGAATTTCGAGCTAATCAAGTAGGCTTTAGACCAGAATCCTCCTGCATAGACCACATTAATACTGTGAGGCTAATAATGGAACAATCGGTTGAATGGAACACACCCCTATACATGGTTTTTGTTGATTTCGAGCGTGCTTTTGACAGCTTATCTCATGATGCGATATGGAAAATTTTAGAGCTAAGAAACATCCCGCATAAAATAATTTCCATTATAAAGTTACTGTACACTGAAGCGAAATGCAGCGTGACACACAATGGGATCAACAGTGACGAATTTGACGTACTTACTGGAGTCAGACAGGGATGCGTGCTTTCTCCGTTTCTTTTTAACATAGCTCTAGACTATGTTCTCTCCAAACTAGACTCTGACACAAGAGGGATACAATGGACGCTAACCACACGCCTAAGCGATCTAGAATACGCCGACGATATCTGCCTGTTAGGACAAAGGTTCCAAGATGTGGCTGACCAATTGGAAACACTTTCCACTGAAGCCAATAAAATAGGTTTGAAAATCAATATTGGTAAAACCAAATCCATGAGAATAAATGCAAGAAACAACACGCTATTCACCATTAATAACATGCAGATTGAAAATGTGGAAAACTTTACGTATCTTGGAAGTGTCATAACAGAAAGCGGAGGTACAGAAGACGATATTCGTATGAGGATACGAAAAGCGCAACAAGCTTTCAGCATGCTCAACCCTGTTTGGAGGTCTGGAGAATACACTACGAGGACAAAGATCCGCATATTCCAGTCAAATGTCATGTCTGTACTACTTTACGGATGTGAAACCTGGAAAGCGACAAAAACCCTTACAGACAAACTGCAGGTCTTTGTTAATAAATGTCTACGAAGAATTGTTCGTATTTTCTGGCCTAACATCATCAGAAACGAAGATTTACTACACCTGACCAAACAAAAGAGGGTAGTAAATGAAATAAAGTCCAGAAAGTGGGGTTGGATCGGTCACACACTCCGAAAAAATAACTCCAGTATTGCAAAGACTGCCCTAGAGTGGAATCCCCAAGGAAAACGAAAAAAAGGTCGCCCAGTACAAACTTGGAGAAGATCCATCATGGACGAGATAAGAAAACAAGGAAAGTCTTGGAATGAGGTGAAGGCCTTAGCGCAAAATAGAACCCGATGGCGCGTTTTCACTGAAGCTCTATGCTCCACTTAGGAGTTCAAGAACCTTATATATAATATATATATATATATATATATATATATATATATATATATATATATATATATATATATATATATATGAGGAATGAACAGAGATACGGCTTGTTGCAACTCATTCTTCAGGGCAAGGTATTTGGAAAGAGAGAACCAGGGAGAAGAAGAATATCTTGGCTTCAAAACCTGAGAAAGTGGTTTAATACATCGAAAACCGGACTATTGGCTTCGGCTTTAGACTAGCAGCAAGCAAAGTTAGGATAGCTATGTTGATCGTCAACATCCGGAACGAATAGGCACCGTAAGAAGAAGAAGAAGAAGCTACATTACACATTATAGACGTACCTCACTGACAAACTGTTAGAAAGTATATAAAATACAGCCAACTAAACACACGTACACAGGTAATTTTTAACGGTTTAAATAAGTAGGTCATATTAACCTGAACGTACTATAGGTAACAATTTCATTTTTATCAAAAAAATCAGGAAGTTATTTTTTATCTTATATGCAATGAAAAGACCTCATATTAGGTAATGAAGTCACAAAACACCAAAACGTTATACCGCGTAATAATTTGCAAAATATATAAATTTTTTTGGGTCCAATAGACACGAACATGACATCAGGGTTTAACAATTTAGCGACATAGGCCACGTTATCTCACTCCCCACCACTAGAGTGTTCTCGAGTTATATCTTTGCGCAGTAAAGCACAGCCCCGACTCGGCTATCTACTCAGCCCATGCCATACCGTCAAGATACAAATACATTGACCAGTCAGAGAGCGAGTTTGTGCAATCCTTTGCAAATTTAGAAAAGTCTCTTAAAAGAAAAAGATTAAATAGCAACTTTCATTCAGTGCCCTTGTTTGCGAGAACTGTGAAAGAACAAATTTCTATATTAGCAGAAAATGTGAAGGAACGGGTTATTTTCGCATTAACACATTAGGCTTGATGGGACAAATGATTTTAGTAGCAAGTCACAGCTAATGGTATATGTTCTCTACAAAGGTGTAGATAATTTTGAAAAGAAATTGCTGTTTTGTTCTCCTCTCGAGTTGAAATCTCATAGAATTGATGTCTACAATAAAGTAAATGACATATTCATTGTTCAAAGTTTAAAATGAAAAACTGTATTTCTGTATCTTTGGATGAAGCTCCAGCCATGCTGGGATATATTAATCGTTTGTTGGCTTTTGTAAAAAAAAAATAACTGATATATTGAAGTTACTCACTGTATGATCCACTCAAGCTGAATATACGGAACTACTTTATTATACAGAAGTAAGGTGACTCTCTCGAGGAAATGTATTAAATCGAGTATGGACTCTCAAAACTGAAGTCGAAATTTTTATGGATGACCAAAAAAATATTCTTGCAGATAAGTTTAAAAATTCTTCCTGGGTTACATATTTAGCGAACGTTTTTATGAGTATAAATATATTAAACAAAGAATTGTAAGCAAAGAATCTTAATATTATATCAGCGAGAGAAATAGTGTCAGCGTTTGGATTAAAGCTGCAATATTGGAAAAAAAAGAAGAACATAACAGAATAGCTTCTTTTTTAAAGTTAACTTTTGGAAGATTGCGAAAATATTACTTTTGCTGAAATCAAGGATACAATTGTAAGACATCTTATCAAACTCAGAAAGCGGTTTTTAGATTACTTTCCAGGTCTTGATACACGTACTGTCAGTTGGATTGTATATCCTTTTAAATATGAAATTGCTGTGATACCAGAAGAACCTTCAGGTTTAGTAGAAGCAATTCTTGAACTTTGATCTAATACTTAAGCTGTCGTCTTTTTGGATGTCACAAGCTGCAAAGGCTCTCAAAATTGCACATGAAGAGGCAGTTAAAAATATACTGCCATATGGAACAGCACATTTGTGTGAACAAGACTTTTCCACTCTAATAAACATAAAAACGAAAAACAGTAATCTACTAAACACCGACGACTGTATTCAAATCGCTCTTATATAAAAAAATCCCAATTTTGAATGTATCGAACATGAAACAACATCATTTCTCCAAAACGTGAAGGACGAATATTTTCAATTATTTTTTTTTCTAATTTTTTCAATTCTAGTTTTTGTTTATACCACTATTATTAATATTATTATAATTTGTTACAGTACCCCAAATTGTCAACACTTAATTGTACCCTAATGGGTCTCAATTTGTTATAGACAGTCGAGGAAAAAAACATTCGCCCCCACAGAAAATATAAATGAATGATATCTTGCTATTTTGTAATTCATATGATGTTTTTCTTGTATTATTAGAGTCTAATAAGACATTATCATTTAGTTATATTTTCTGCGGGGGCGAATTTTTTTCCTCCACTGTATATTATATATTAATAATTTTATGTATTACTAGGTATTACATTGATAAATTAAATAAATGATATTTAAATTAAATTATTAGCTATTGGCTTTGTTTTAAAATTATCATAGAGGGTTATAATATGTTAATCTGGACATTTAGTAGCTGTTAAGAAAAAGAAGCGAACAAAGGGGCATTAATTCAACAACATCAAAAGAGCGTTAATTGGACTGAAGCTTCGAAGGAGACGACCCTTAGCGACCTGAATAGCTGTTTCTCAGTTCGTACAAGATCGACGATCGAATTCGAAGTGTGGAGAAAAGAAAAAATAAGTAAAAAGACCAGAAAGCACCGAAATTAGGGGTAGGAGCCTTACGAGAGCCTTTGATCACCAGAGAACCTGAATAGCAGTCCTTAATCTACTGTTCCAGCAGTTTGGAGGTCCAGTTTCCAGCAGAAAAATCTAGCAGCATCCAGAGATTCAGCTCAGCAGTTCCAGTTGCAGTTCTAAGAAGGAAGCAGGAACATACAATTGAACGTCGGGATAAAACTGTAAGTTTTTGAATATTTATTATCATTTAGAGCAGTACATTTTTTTTATAAATTAAAAAGATTATTAAAGAAACTTAAGATTCCAATTTAATAATACTTAATTGAAATATTTTTACTCTGCATACTTTTTTACTTAAATAGTAATATTTTGTTTACAGCTAATTCAAATCTAATATATTTATTATTTTAATTTTAATTTATATTCGATAATTTTGATTCTTATAATTTGAAATTCTTTAAAACATTTGATTTTCATAATATCGTGACGAATCGTTATTTTTATACACATTTGGAGTTTATTCAATTTCACATACTTAATATATCGTATTTTGCAATTTTTATATATAAATTTCTCTCGTTACAAGTGATAATATTACATTTTTTAATTTGTACAATAAGCAGTGTCAGCAAGGTTAAGTTCATTGCGTTGTTGTGTAAGGTAATCTGACTTTAAAAGTTGAATTTAGGTCAAACTTATATACTAACGTAGTAGAAATACAGAGATTATATACAGAACAAGAAAAACTAGGTCAAGAATAATAACTTTACTTAATAAGTTTTTAAATAATTTACGAAAATTAAGGAAAGGAAAAGCAATGGTGTAGTAGATGCCTACTACACAAAAGGGAAGTACCATGTTATTCCTCTTATAGATGTGCAGAATGTGGTGGACAGCACCATTCATTACTACACATGTCAGAAGGTCAGTATGATAACAGAAGGAATTCTGAAAACAGAAGGCCACAAAATAGACAAAATTCTATTTTGTCAGAAGTTCAGTATAATAACAGAAGGAATTCTGAAAACAGAAGGCCACAAAATGTACTAAATTCTAGTGCGTCAGGTCAGTATGATAACAGAAGGAATTCTGAAAACAGAAGGCCACAAAATATGCCCAATTCTAGTGGAACCAGAGGTGACAACAGTTACGACGGATCGTCAAGGAGACAAGAGAATACTGTGAGCTGTTTAAGTCATCAGAATGAAGAAGTGCTACTTGTAACGGCATTAGTAAGAGTAAGAGACTCAAAAGAAAGCTCACAATTGATGAAATCATTGATTGATCAAGGCTCACAGCCATCATTCATTACGGAGCAGGCCGCTACAAGTTTCGGATTAAAAAGAAAGGCTGTCCACGCTCAAATATCTGGAATTGGCAATGAAGATCAAAGAACGTGGAACTGGATTGTAACATTAAACTTAGAGGCGCAATTTAAAAATGAAATGAAAATGACGACCGAAGCAATTGTACAACAAAAAATAACAAAAAATTTACCGCAGAAGGAGATACAGATAAAAGAAAGAAACCATAGGCACTTAGTCCTGGCGGATTCAAATTTTAATAAAACAGGTTCAATAGATATTCTATTAGGAGCCAAAGAATATAGTTTGATATTACTGGACGGAGTAGATCGAACAAAGAATGGTTTACTCGTCCAAAATACAAAATTAGGTTGGATAATGTTAGGGATAAGTACTCAGCATGATATCTAGACAACAAATGAATGAAGATATAAAAAAATACTGGAAGTTAGAAGAAGTAGATTAAAGCAATACTATTTCATTAAAAGAAAGAGTGTGAAGAATATTATAAAAGAACCGTAAAAACGGACAATGAAGGAAGATTTGAAGTTAAAATATCCTTTAATTCTAATACAAGCCCATTAGGAAACTCAAAACAGCAAGCATATGCAAGACTGCTGCAATTGAAGAAGAAATTTCAAAGAGACACAAACATAGAAAAAGAAGAGGTGGTATTGTGCGCTCATTGTTGGTCCCAAGGAATCTACTTGCTGTACATTACTATAACTTACACTACGTTTAAGCGATATATGAAAATAAAGGAAGGTAGTCAGATATATTCGAAACTACAAGAGAGCCAGAAAACAAAAGCATCAAGGTTTTTACATCCAACCTCATCCAGCGCCTTAATGACATACGGTGTCACAACCAAATTGATGTAACTTTAGAGAAAGGACTTCCTAGATCAGTTTCACTTAGGCCCGATTGTACATTGCAGGCTTAAGCGATCGCTTAATTGAACCGGCCTCAAATTTGAGCGTGGGTTCAACTTCATGAGGGTTGTTCAATGGCATGTTTAGTTAAACCAAGGCTCATACAAATTTTGATAACTTTGGCAACGTAACGCATGCGTATTCATTAAGAGGTTAAATCTCAATTTTCCCGCTAATTTTATATTATTTAGTTTTTGAACGGTTTTTGTGAATATAAGTCCACTAATAATTCTGTTATTTAATATTAGTTTAATTTAATTAATTAGTTTAATTTTTTATCGTTTCCCTAAGTTAAATTTATGAATAAACCATTTGAATGGGTAAGTAAAGTATATTCTTGCAATATGTTTATTTTCATGTGAAAAATTGTTTGTAGAAGTATATTTTTTATATTTATTTGGATTTTTTACTTTATCAGCAATATTTTGATGTAAATAATGAACTGTATCTTTAGATAACCTAAATCTTTGCAAAAATTCATTATTATTCCATTTTTTAAAATGACTGTCTCTGGTCATAAATTGTTGTTGTGTTCTTCTTCCATCTACAATATTTATCATTTCCAGAAAATCTTCATCGTCAGTTAAATTTTCAAAGTTATTCATTTTTTATAATATAACACTACAGTAACAAATAATTATTAAGCTTTCTATTGACAATTACACATAAATAGAAATATGTGAGGTTAAAAATGCCTGAGCTGACATCGAACCGTCAAACTTCTATTGCTTAGTAGAACCCATGTTTAAACCGAGCTCAACAATTAAACTTTAGATGTACAACCCACTTCATACGTTAAACTCGGTAATGGCGCTGAGCTTGAGTTGAGCTACGAATGTACAACCGGGCCTTAATGAGCTTAGATTTGAATTAGATAGTTTAGCTGACACATAAATTCTAAATAATCAAGTTATGAGTAGCACTACTTGGGTGAGACAATAATTCAAAAACCGACTAAATTAGTCTTATGATTATTATTATATTATTATTATTTTATATTTTTTATGTGTTTAGATATTTTCTATTGGTCGTCTGTTTCTTTTGTATAGTGACCAATATGTTCAATCACAAATTAATCCCTTCATTTATAATATCACATTATTCTTAACTTCTTAATGCTTTAAAGTTTCACCGTGTATAATTGAGCCATTGTAAAACTATATTGAGTAATATTTTAATAATTAAAGTCCATTCACCTGTTAATAAATTGTCAAATAATATATTGTTATAATTGAACTTCCTAAGTGTTGCAATTACGGCCTAGATTAAATTGTATTGTAAGCTCATAGTTCAAAGTTTGTTAATATGATAAAAGCATTAACCTCTGTGCTGATGTATACATTATTTGTGAGATTATAAATTGGGGATTTGAGCTCATTTGAGTTGCAGTCTATTACAGATAGTTAGCGAACCAACATCATATAGTGTAATTATTAGTAGTAGCTGTCAATAAAACCAAGACTTTTTCTCCACAACTTCATCGTTTTATTGTATTTATCAACGTCGATCGAGAAGAAGCGGACAAAGGGCCATTATAAAACGATTTGATCCTTATATAATATATTATACGTATATTAACTACAGGCCTATATAACATGAGCCTATAGTACATAATGGAAAACAACCGGTCTCACAGACCCGACGCAAAAATATCTATATTGAAACATTTAATTTAATTTTAAATGCATAATGTTATATTTTTATTTATATAAAAAAACCGATGTTACTATTTTGAAAATTTGTTTTTTAATACAGAAAAAGATAATATTAAAAAAAATAGAACTTGAACAGTAAACACACCGATCTTTAATAATTGCTGTGTGTTCCTTCGTAATAAATCTTTACTATTTTCTTAAAAACGATAATACCCAATTTTTGTTTATTTATTCTTCAGTACAAAATAATAAATATATGGATAAAATAAGAATTGGATGTAATAATAAAACCGATTCCAACAGGAATAATAATGTGATTTTAGTCTAAAAATGGGTATATTACATCTTTTTACATGTACGAGCAGTTTAACAATACTGTGTTTACATAATATATTTTTATAAACCTCTTTATGATCAAAAATAAGTATTATGCATAATAAAAATTTTCCTTAGCCAAAATCTTCTTTGCTCGAAATCCTTTTCTCTGATTGAAATTTTGTGATAACGATATAATAACAATATGACATAAAAATACGAAGCTTATATTAAGGTTTACATATATAAAATCCAAAACGAGGAATAGAATTCAATATCAAGCGATAAAATAAAATTCCATAGTAAATTATGAAACGAGAAAACGAACGCAAAAAATCCACAATTTTCAGTAAGACACTTATATAGCCTTGTTCAAACTCTTATATTGTTCCAGAAAACCTGTTTCTGTATAAAATAGTCTGGTGAATTTGTAACACCGTTCTTTTTTTTATTTATGTTTTAAGATATATTATAAACTGATAAATGTGTCTTTCAAAGAATATTTTAATGAGACAATGGATCACTAATGATATTAACTGGAAAAAGTAACATTTCTAAATTTTCTAACATATTTTAATAGAATAAATACTTCTATATTTCAATATAAAAAATTAGTAAACTAAAGATTAATCGACATTAATTAATTTTTTTATTGGGATAAACGAAGCAGATATGGAACAAGAGGATAGTCGGTCCGCTAAGTATACCTGGCCACGTTTGGCAACAGAGCATCTATCCTACTCTGTTGTATCTTTTAACGTCAGTGGCAAGGTTAATGGAAACGTTTTGGAAATCGAAACGCCAAAATAAACTGATTTTAAAGTAAAATTATGGCTTCTTCCCAATAAAAATAGTAAATATTTACTCTTCCCAATAAAAATAGTAAATACAAATATTTGTATCGATCAACAGCTGAGAGTTTATCAATATTCTGTAAAAATCGAGACTGTAAAAGTATTCTGGGGCATTTACTTTTAACATAACATGATTACAACAAAATGGATCCTAACACTAAGAAGCCTCAAATTGTACTGCTTTACAATAAAGCCAAAGGTAAAGTGGAGGAAGGGCTGCTTATCTTTTTTTGCGGAGATATTAGGTTGTGATAAACTTTAAAATTGATTAGTTTTTGGTGGAGGAGCGCTAAAGAACTCTGGTTCAGGAACGTGTCGTTTGTGTGTGTGTTTAGGAGCGCCCTACAGGATTTTTTGGTCAGACAAGCCAAGGAGAGGTACTTGAAGTGTTACCAGCCATACTAGGAAGGGTGCTTGATCAGCTTTTTTAGAAAGCATTTGAATGCGATATTTTAGTGGGGTTTCTTTTACGACGTCAAAATATTCACCAGGAAGTTCGTTTTCAGTGTTGTGTAGAAGTTTTGCTGGAAGGAACGGAACTTTTCTTTGGGGAATTATGGTAAGTATTTTGCCTCGTTGATGGTAAGGAGTTTTAAGTGTTTGCTTTACTCGGTTGTTAGAGCCATCTCTAGTGTGGAGTACATATCTCTGACTGATGGTCCGAATTCTGACCTTAATAGATGTTAGGTTTGCTACTTGGTGGATTAGTGCTGACGGATAGTCTCTGCGTTTCTTAATGCAGAATCTGATAATTTTCCTTTTAGTGGCGATTCCGGTGTTAATCTCGCCAGCATTTATTGACACATAGATGTACGCCTTGAATTCGAATATTGGTCTTATGTAGGTCTTGTAGGTATGCAGTAGTCTTTTATTTGACGTGTTGTTGAGTTTATCAGATAACGGTCCCAGGAGTTTTGACCTTTTTCATATCCTATCTAGGGTGTTTTAGTATGTCGGTCTTTCAGTTGAGAGTCCTACTAAAATGAAGTCCCAAATAGGACACTGAGTTTCTGAATTTAAGGTTTCCTCCTAGGAGGGTTATATGGCTCTAACCATTATGTCTGTGAATTTAAATAAGATTGGTTGAGTTCTGGAGGCGTTAGTTGTAATTCTTTATTTATTATACCACCCAAAAATTATGTTTAGATGGTTTTAAGTACTTTCAAATACACGCGGTTGTCCCTGAGTCCCTTTATATGAGCCTGCAGTGAGGAGCACAGTTTCATCAAAAAATATTAACAAACTATAATATAATTAAGCCCTGAGGGACTCCAGCTTGTGGAGTAAATGGTATATATAACGTGCCGACAACTCTATACAAGATGTATAAACGAATTTTCAAGAAATTGGCCTGTCTGGTGAAAGCTCTTAAATGTCAAGGAGTTTTCCTGGAACATTTGCCATTAAGCCTAAAGAAATAAAATCTTATCTTTAGAATATTTCTCAGACGTTAACCTCAAGATATAAGTGCTTTTCTTGAGGTGACTTGTAGTCAGGAGGTTGATCCTAATGAAACTGTAGATATCCCTTGTCAGTAAATCCACCAATCTCTCTGCTTTATAATTGCAAAAACAGTTGTAGACAAACATTTGAATTTTAATTCCGCTAAGTAAGAAATCTTCGGATTTCTACTAATTTTGTTATTAGATGGCATTTACTAATTCTATAAATTTTTAATTATATTTTTATTCACAAGTAAAATAAAATTCTTGAAATAAAAATTGTCATAAAAAAATACTTTATTAACAACCTGTCGACCCAACACAGAACGTTTTCGGAATAATACGTCCATCATCAGTGCAGTTACCAGGTATACATAAGTCAAGCCATTAAATATGTGGGAAAAACCCCTTTAAATGGTATTAACTGTGTTTATTATTACATATGCGTCCATAAATAGAATGTCTGGGGCACATTGTTCCGAGTTAAGATTCGCTAATAGTTAGTTTAAAATATTAAAGTTATTTATGTACCAAGTGTATTAAGCTATGTTTACGCCTGAGTACAACTATCATATCATATTACTATATTATAACTACGTCTAAGTCTTTAAAGGATATATACATTTATTATTGCCCACAGTAAATACAAACTTTTATGTCATACTAGTTTGTTATTGTATTCACAATCTAATAAATATTTTTCAAAATTCAGGAAATGTATGTATCATAGTAAAGTAGATAATACCGTCGTTAAAGTAATGATGTCAAACATAACTAAATTCTTGATGCTGTCAACCAAAAAAGCGAAAATGCAAAATTTTGAAATTTTCGACTAAACTGAAGAAAAAGTAGAAAAAGCAGCACAAACGCAGCCTATATGGCATAAAATACGACCAATTGTTAAACTACTATTATACATACTAAAAACTGGGTTGCAGAAAACGGTGTAGAACATATTATTGAAACTGTGTTGCTTAGACTCTCGCTGAATCTCTGTCGTTTTCGTAAATAAGAATATTAACATTTCCAGAGAACTTGTTTAAAAATTTATCTACGAAGCATTGAACGAGAGATTTTTAATAAACAAAGTTGCATTAGTATCTAGTGTATTTGGACGACGTCGACAACAAGAACTAGTATATATGCTAATTACTCATGTACACGATAGAAAATCAGTTTTTGTGGTAATCGCACAATTACTGTATTGAGATAGATATTCCATGTCTTTACGGTAATGTAGTTATTCGGCAAAAATATTTTTTTTGACATAAAGACAAGGTCCCTATACCGTAGAACCAGTTAAATCCTTTTGGAAAATCCACCTTATCATTGCTCAATATCTGGGTTTGGGTGATCCTAACAAGTATGAGGGTCAGAGTCTGTTTTAAACATGTATGGTGGATAAAAGAGTACGTCAGTGGCTGAGAGCTATATAGGGAGTAGTATTATCTTCAAAAATAAGGTTTAGCAAATGCTGACATGCATACCTGCTAGACAAAAAAATATGAATTAAAATTTGCTGCTGGCAATTTATCTATCACGGAATCTTTCCAGAATTGTCAGTTTTATGTAAATTTCACTAAGTAATCTATGTACTAATAATTTTATTCTGTATTTTGTAACTTTAATAATACATGTTATTAAGAAATTCATATGAACCACATGTTAGTAATAATATTAGTTAACAAAACATTTTTTGACAACAAAGACCAACACAAATATACATTCAATAATACCGGTGGACAAAAATATATAATAGATTACGTAATAATCAACAAAGATCTACATCCATTAAAAATAATCGACGTAAGATGCCTCAAGCCAGCAGATGTAGGTAGCGACCATAGCCCAGTATGATGTAATATAAGAATCAGTATGAAATACTTCACACCTAAAAAAACGGCGTTAATACAAACAAATAATAAAGTCGAAGGACTAACTTTAAAATCCACGCTATACTTAACAGAAAAAGTATATGAGACAAGATTCATGAGAATGAAATATAAAGACCATCAATTAAAGCTGGGAAAAAGTCAAAAATAACATAATTAACGCAGTAATAAAACCGCTTGGAGAGAGAAATATAGCAAACATTTACATATCAAAAAAGAAAATCCCACATTATAAAGAGGAAGTGAAGACAAAACGTAAAGAGAAGAAGAAAGCCTTTTTGCAATACAGAACACAACAAACACAATAGACATACAAACTTTATCAACGAATTAAAAATAAAATGAATACTTTAGTTAGACAAATAAAAAGGAAACACTGGCACAGCTTTTCAAAACAGACGAAACATAAAAAGAAATATGATTGATCAAAGAACAGAGAAAAGAAAAGAATGAATAAAAAATAAAACACATTCAGAAAAAAACATAGCAGACCACTTTAGATCCCTATTTTCTAAAGGTGACGATACTGAACCACGAATTCTAAAATAATAATTCCCCAAATTGGGATTTAACTTCATTCAGTTTTACCAATGAACCTTAACGACATAAAGATATAAAAGTACTACTTGAATTGTCAGCACATGCGTTCTCAGAACAGAACAGAACCTCACATTTTAACAATAAAAAATTTAGTTATTGCCGACAATTCAAAGAATTACTTCCTTTTAAATGTAGTTGCATCAAAAACTCTCAAATCTCGTCAATACTTCAGACTACAAATCAATTCCTAATAATCCAACAACCTATCTGGAGAAAACAACAAAAGCCATTATCAATAAAACTTCTCTTCCTGTTGACATCAAAAAAATCTCCAATTCCTCGTGAAAAATCTTCAAGAACACCTCGAATATATGGTCTACCCAAAATTCATAAACCAGATATACCTCTTCGTCTTATTGTCAGTGCATACAACTGCCCTACACAACCCTTGGCCAAGTATTTAGCCAAAATTCTACAACCTTTCGCCGAAAATGCTTCATCCTTCGTCAAAAACTCCTTTCATTTCATCGAACTTCTTAAACAATACTCCAATACTATATCACCGTCAGACATTCTAGTAAGTTTCGATATTGTCTCACTCTTTACTAACATTCCAATAGATAAAACTCATAACATTCTTAAAACTAAATACAACATTCAACAAGATCACTTATCTCTCATTAAACATTGTATGTCTAACACCTATTTCATCTTTCAATAGGAGCATTCACAGACATCAATCTCCCACTCATTCTCAACCCAAAGACTCAGACCCTTATCACACGAAAGCTTTTCTTCCTTATATCAAAGGTGCCACTGACAAAATCGACAGAATGCTGAAACCAAGAGGAATAAAAACAATATTTACTCCCCAACAAAAACTTTCATCTCTTGTCCGATCTATCAAAGACAATATTCCAAATGAATAACACGGAGTTTATGAAATACCTATAAAGGTATATACATAAAGCTCAAAACAGACGTGGAATTTATCAAGTGGTTAGAGCAAACAGAGCCACAGGTTGGTTGAATAAAAAAATATGGAGAAATATAAATATCGGGAAAGAAATTAATGGTAGAATTTACAAAACAGTCATTAGACTAATAATGACCTACGCGGCAGAAATACGACCGCACAAAGAGAGGACAAAAAGAAGTTTAGAAACAGCAAAGATGAAAACACTTCAACAACTTAATGGTAAATCAGTGTGTAACAGAGCTAGAAGTACAAATATGCGACGTAGATGCTAGGTAGAAAACATAAAGAAATAGGTAAGAAATAGAAGAGTAGAATAAAATGATCAAATAAGCCGACTGACAACACATGCAGTAGTAAAGAAGGTAAGGAACTGTTCCCTAACAAAAAGCCGATCGGTAGGAAGACCACAAAAACGATTGAAGGACTACTTACTAGAGGCACAATAAAAACAAAGAGAGTTATGTCCACAAAAAAAGAAGAGAAAAAAGAGAAGAAAAATTATTAAATGTTTTTTGTCTTTATGCCTGTGCAAAGTGCACATTATGTACCTACTCACAAACATACAATATAATATTATTAATATTGCGTACTTGGTTAGTCAGCAATAAAAACAAGAAAATAATGAACTAGTATGATATAAAATATATTTATTTTCCTATCCTTATAACAATGTTCCAATATTTATTGAAAAAAAAATATATCATTTACAAAACGACGTAACATTTACGACAAGCGGCCTCCCAGAGAAATTAAAGGGCGAACAAGCTGCAAACCAAATAATGGTCATATCTATTGTCACATCCATTGTCTAGCTAAAAAATTCTAAATTTTTCATTTTATGTAATATACAATTCAGAGAAAGACTAGTAATATATCAGTAGGTGCAGAAATATTTTTTATATTGTGATACTGATATAAAGCTCCATACCTGATCTGAAACGCGATTATCTTGAAATTGATTTTATAATTATTGTGCTGCTAATGGCTAGGGATGGGAAAAACCTACCAGTTTTAACCGAGAACCGGTTTTTTTACTTCGCAATAACCGGTTTTATCGGTTGTTTTTTGCCCCGGTTATAACCGGTTTTTTATTTTTAAAGTAAAAACCGGTTATTAGGTTTTTACTGTGATTAAGATTAGATTAGGTATTATTTTGGATCCCAATCATAATTATTATTCACAAATAATTATTCCAGACAAAACCATAATTCAAATTTTATTTTATAAATACAGAAGCAAACTGAAAGTGCAAACTCACATCAGCCAGAAACAATTAAGTTTTATTATAATATTTCGTTAAAAAGGTATTTGTAATCATAATATTTACGAGTATTATCGAGTCATATAAAGTATCGCAAACTAATAGTATATTACATAACAAGAGTTGTAAGAATTTTATTACATGCGAGTAAAAAAGTTGCGCGCGAGCCGCGTAGCGGCGAGCGCAGTAATTTTACAAGCATGTAATACGGTTACAACTCAAGTTGTGAACTATACTTTTTCTACGATTATTTTCGTTTATAAAAATAAAAATTAAATTACCACTGTATTTACACTGACTGATTAATAATTTTTAATCTGTCAAAGTAACGTCTGTTAATTCGTTTCCATGGTAACTCGACCAACTGACTTACGAGGCTTATGTGATATTACACATTTTTATAAAACTGAAGCGTAATTTTTTTTATTACGTGCTAGTCATTACGTGTCAGTATCTGTTATGGTGCATTTACTTAGCATCCAAATAGTAGGTAATATACAATTTACTAGTAAGAGAGTAGAAAAAGTAAATTTTGCAGCATTGTAAACGTAACTTTGTATCCTCTTGGATTAAAAAAACCGAAAACCGGTTTTTGGAAAAACCGGATTTATGTGGCCGGTTATAAACGCCAGGTTAAACAATAAGCAAAAAAAAAACGGTATAACCGAAAACCACTGTTTTGTCAAAAACCGCCATCTCCACGTAACGGCTAATAATTTAATAGTTATTAACTCTTACTGTTCCCAATTTAGTGGGGTAATCATGTCTTTCAATAATATATTGTTTTACATATATATTTGTTTGTACAAACAAAAATAAAAAATAAAGAATTAAAATACTTGGGAGCAGTGATAACACCTAAAAACAGTTATGAAAAAAAAATAGCAGCTAATATTCTGACAGGAAATAGAACGTATTATTTTCAAGCGACGCTACTGAAATCTAAATTACTTTCAATAACAGCTAAAACGGGAATATATCAAATTGTAATTTGCCCCATAATATCGTGAGACGTAGACATTAAACCAGCGCAGTGTAAAACCACAAAATTATTAATCTTAGAACGAAAGATCCTTGGGACGATCTGAGATAAGATAACAGGAGAGTAGAGACGAAGACATAACCAGAAACTCAAAGCACACTATGAAGAAGGAAACAGTACCATACATTAACACAAATCAAATAAGACGGGCAGGGCATCAGTATATGGGCAAATAATAAATGACTACTTAATACAATATTGTAGGAAAGACCCGATGGCACAATGCCAGTTGGTCGACCAAAAAAAAAACAGATGGAAAAATGCCTCACAAAAGATGGTGCTACAACAATGGAAGATTGCTGCACAAGACCAAAAAGAGTGAAGGAAAATAGTAAACGCACAAAAGAGTCACCTAGAGTTGTATAGTTAAGAGAGAAGATGTAAGAAGAAGAAATAAAGTATAAAAGATAATTTTGCATTATAACGACTCTCAGTTTAAAACTGCTGATACAATTTTTTATGTTTTATCTAACGCTAAAATGCGTTATTTGTTTGTCCAAAATATTAAGCAGTTATTTTAAATCTATTTCGTTCAAAATTTATAAAAGTATACCGCTGTTAAAAAATTTAATAGCTATTGTGATAAACAGTTTAGGCAAGCTAAACATGCTACATTTTTTAAGAATATCTTTGGAGCCATTTGCACTGCACAGTTCATACGATATTATAAAAAAGGCATCTACAGAGGGTGGTTGTAAACTGATTTTGTTTACAACCCTGTAATTTTTAAAATAGTATATTTCCCCTTGTTCATTAACTTTACTTTACCCTGTAGGCCAAGACGCCCATTCATTCCAATACCTTACGAAGTAAATTCTAACGGTACTGGATAAATTCTAACGGTACTGGAACCCTGTGCCCGAACAATCATCTGTCCCCGACATCGACGACCGATGGTCGAGAGATAAAGCCACTCTCTCTATTAGCAACCCTCGCGGGAGAAGGATGGTGCTTTTACTACAAAAATTTGCGATTTTGTTAGTTGCGATTCTCAGAGCGTGTCTATCTCATCAAGTGGTTAGCAATAAGAAAAGTTGTCTCCGCGATTGTGAAACATAACAACTTTGTGTAACCACGTATATTGTATATTGTACCCGTTGTATATTGTGTTTTTGTGTTAAGTATAATACGTAGAGAAATAAATGTTAGCTACAAGTTACTCGTATTCTTTACGTACAATAGACACTCAAAATAATACAGTCCACTCAAAAACCCTCAGAGAATACCGGCGGTATAAGTTCGTAGCAGATTAAAAGCACGTGGAATCGCCAATAATTCCACCCCAAACGCCGGCATTTTCTCCATGCTAATAGAGAGACTGGCTTTATCTTTCTTCGACCATCGGTCGAGGCTATCGGGTACTAGGTAATTGTTCACAGGGTCCGAGTACCGTTAGAGATTATCCAGTACCGTTAGAATTTATTCGTAAGGTATTGGAATGAATGGGCGTCTTAGCCTTCAGGGTGGAGTAAAGTTAATGAACAAGGGGAAATATACTATTTTGGAAATTACAGGGTTGCAAACAAAATCAGTTTACAACCAGAGGGCGATATAAATTTTGAGCTTTAAATGAAATATAAATACATAGCAGATTGTAGTAATATTTTTTAAGATAAGCACGATACTTGTCAAGACCTAATAAAAACTACCCACACAGGCAAACCATATTACCAAGGCCTAGAATAAATCTCAAAAGGGACGAGCCCATACTAAAGTGAAAATGTGAATACAAAACGATCAATTGTGACTAATGACAGTATAGAGAAGTTTAATGCTCAAGTAGGACTACAGGGTATCTAGAAACTCCCCTGACAAACGAAGATTGGAGATTCCTTAGACAATTTTAAGACAATTTAACCCAATTCACCTATTCCGAAAATGCTTCCTAAGGGAGCTAGAGCTGTTTGAAGAGCACCATGTATTTAGCTTTTTTTAATGCCTCCAGAAAGCTTCTGGTTAGAAAAACGAAAACTTATACGATTATTCATCATCCAGAGTTGAATTGAGTCCAATAATTGCGAATTTCTAGTACCGGTCATAGGCGTCCGTTTTGGGTAGTTCAACGGTTGTATTAACGCATATATTTATTGTCTTTAACTTTTAAGCATTCTTTATAGTAGATTATTGAATTTTCAGGTATTTTAGTATAAGAAAGGTACCCTTACCTTAAGTCAAAAGGATACACCGTTTTCTAGAAAAATCGATTTGAAAGTATTTTGTTTTTTCGTCATGAGAATTAAATTATTAGTTTCGTTAATTAATTTTGTAAATTATTTTTTATTTCAATAAACACGGCATACAATTTGTAAAAAAAGTTTAAGAAAAAAAATCAAATTAAAACCAAATTTTATTTAAAGGGTTCTAAAAACAAACTATTTATTCCGGTGTAACCAAACTAACACAACAGAACAAGTATCAAAACTAGATTGTTACAAAAGATTCTCGATGTTGATAGCCGTTAGTCTCTATGAAAAAATTTCCCTTTTGCTTAGAGAACGCCTTATTCTTGCAAAAATTCCAAAGGTATTTCTAAATTTGTTGCAAGCATCTTGTATCCTTAGCTAGAGTTGTGTACGATTTTGTATAGGAAGGGAATAAGCAAATGCTTTTATGTATCCCCAAACAAACTAATTGCAAGGATTAGAATCCGATGACCTTGCTGGCCAATAAATTGGACTGCCTCTTTTAATCCAGTGGTCTTTGTGAATATTATCACGAAATTCTTGTACATTTCTGCTAAAGTAGGTCGGACAGGCTTCATGTAAAAACCATAAGTTTTCAATAATCATCAAACGAATTAGGCAAAACATTTTGCAGGAAACGTAATCAGCACTATTTAAACAAGTAAATATCTAGGCAGATAATCGTTAACTACGCCTATCCAGATATTTATTTTAACGTTAACTACTCCTATCCGAAATTTGAAATTAATAGAATCGATTTTACTCGAGAATCAATAAATTACCGTACCAGTTTTCGTTTTTTTTTTAGCAGAAGCGTTCTGGAGTTATTGAACACAAGAACTTGATAAAATGAAAGCCGATGTAGTAGCGATTCAAGAGATGAGATGGACTGGTTCAGGAATCATCGAGAAAAGAGACTACAATATATACTATAGCTGACATAGCAGCCGACACGAGTTTGGCAGTGGTTTTTCTAGTCAGTAAAAAAGCAAAGCAATTAGTCCTTAACTTTAAACCCATAAACAACAGAATATGTTGTCTACGTCTTAAAGGAAAATTCTTTAATTATAGCTTACTTAGTGTACACGCACCTACGGAAGAAAAGAAGGATAATGAAAAAGATGAATTCTATGACACCTTAGACAAAGAATATGATCGATGTCCACGTCATGACGTGAAAATCATTGCTGGAGACCTTAATGCAAAAATTGGCAAAGAACAATTTTTCCAGCCAACTATAGGACGTGAGAGCTTACATGAAGAGTCAAATGATAACGGGTTGAGACTAATAAACTTTGCAAGTCCTAAAAACATGATACTAGTAGGAGGAACAACATTTCCCCATAAAATGATACACAAAGGAACATGGAAATCCCCTGATAACGAAACCATTAACCAGATAGATCACATCCTGATAGATGCAAGGCACTCTTCCGATCTCATAGACGTCAGAAGCTACCGAGGCCCAAACATTGACAGTGACCACTTTCTTGTAATGGCAAAAATCAGAGGAAGAATATCAAACCTAAAGAAAGATAAACACACGAAACAAGACAGAATTAATGTTGATAATCTGCGCATTGAAACCGTTGCGAGAGAGTATAGGAGACAAATGGACGAAGAAATGGAGAGCCTGGAGGTGGGGGAAAACGTAGAGCAACTGTGGACAAAATGTAAAAACATAATAACTGAGAAAGCAACAAAAATATTGGGGAAAACCAAACCAGTTAAAGAAAACGAATGGTTTGACAAGGAGTGCCAAGAAGCAACAGATAACAAAAACAGGGCATACCTAAAGACAAATCAAGCTGGATGCACAAGAAGAGCAAAGGAAGAATACCGGACACTAAGAAGAGAAGAAAAACGATTACATAGAAGAAAAAAAAGACAATTTGAGCAAAAGCAATTGGAAAGCACAGAATTTCTAAGAAATCAAAATGAAACTCGAAAGTTCTACAGACATCTAAACAAAATGCGCAAAGAGTTTAAGCCAAGAATAAGGAGCTGTAAGGATGTAGAAGGAAACATCCTAAATGATACGGCCTCAATCCTAAACAGATGGGTTGAATTTTTCGATGCAAAATTTAATGGCCATCATATCGAAGAAGCAGATAACACCCTAGCAAATCGAAATGATTGGAATCCTTTCAACCCAAACGAAAGACCACCTACCATCGAAAACGTTGCCCAAGCCATTAAAAAGCTTAAAAATAATAAATCACCAGGAGTTGATCAAATTTGCAGTGAGCTCTACAAGAATGGTGGCGATGCCCTACTACAGACACTGCATAAGCTTTTACTTCTTGTTTGGCATAATGAGACCATGCCTTGTGAATGGTCTCAAGGCGTGATATGCCCGTTACATAAAAAAGGTGACCAGCTCCAGTGTGACAACTATAGAGGTATAACCCTGTTAACAACTGCTTACAAAATACTAGCAAATATTCTCTACGAAAGGTTGCAAGTTTACACAGTGGGCATAGTTGGTAAATATCAAGTTGGATTCACTCCAGAAAAATCAACAATTGACCAGATTCATTCAATAAGACAGATTCTCGAGAAAACATTAGAATTCAATATTGAAACCCATCACCTATTCGTCGACTTCAAGGCAGCATACGACAGTGTCAAGAGAACAGTGCTATACCAATCAATGCATGAGTTTGGTATACCAGAGAAACTTATCCGACTAACGAGAATGACAATGTCTAACTTAGAAGCCACTGTTAGAATACAGGGAGAGAGTTCTAGATCCTTTGAGATAAAGGATGGACTCAGACAAGGAGATGCTCTGGCTTGCCTCCTATTTAATATTGCCTTAGAAAAGGCAGTCCGAGATACACGAATTAGGGACGGCGGTACTATTTACAATAGATCGATACAAGTCTTAGCATATGCTGATGACATTGACATAATAGGGCGTAGCAAGCGAGATGTTGAGCAATATCTCCTAGAATTGGAAACAGCGGCGAAACAGGTCGGTCTAGTCATCAACGAAGACAAAACCAAGTACATGTTGGTTACAAAGGATCCGATAGCAAATGAGGAACGAGAAACAGTCTTTGGAAGTCATACCTTTGAACGTGTTGACAACTTCACATACCTTGGGTCGCTATTGACTGCTACCAATAAAACAAGCGAAGAAATCAAAAGACGAATAAATCTTACAAATAGGGCATACTATGGACTCCAAAAGCATTTCCACTCAAGAAACATTCAAAGAAGAACTAAAATTATTATATACAAAACATTGCTGAGGCCGGTCCTCACATATGGAGCAGAAACATGGACACTAACGCAGAAAGATGAAAGACTTTTGGGAATATTTGAGCGTAAAATACTCCGCAAAATATTTGGAGCTGTAAACGACCAAGGGCAGTGGCGCAGAAGATATAATTTTGAATTGTATCAGCTCTTTGATGAGCCAGATGTCATAACGTTCATTAAAACACAGCGACTTAGATGGGCTGGACACATAATACGAATGCCAGAAAATACCATTGCTAAAAAGCTAACCACAGGAACACCTGTAGGAAAAAGAAGCAAAGGCCGACCGCGAATTAGGTGGTTAGATGGAGTAGAAACCGACTTACGAATATTAAAAATCAGAAGATGGCAACATGTTGCCAAAAACCGAACAGAATGGCGACGAATCTTAGAGCAGGCCAAGATCCACAGAGGATTGTCGAGCCAAAGATGATGATGTTCTGGAGTTATTAAAAAACTAATTACAACGCGTCATCTTCAAAGAGCTCTAGGTCCTTTAGAAAGCATTTTCAGACTAGGTGAATTGAATCTTAAAGGTGGTCTTAAAGGTGCAAATGGTCTTAAAATTATCCAAGGAATCTCCGGTTTTAGTTTGCCAGGAGAGTTTTTGGACACCCTACTTATTGATTTTGTATAATTACATTATAACTCAATATGTTACTATTAATCAAAGAATAAAAAATAAATACAAAAGAAGATCGACTTGTCGTGTCGTACCTAATTTGAGCTTCTTCTTTAGATATCTGTAGTGAGTATGATTAAATTTCTACAGACATATGTTTATTTCTACAGATTTTTTACTGGACATCATGAATGACTAGAGTAAAAAAACTTTGTAGAGTTTTGAAGACACCTAACCTTTCGAAACAAATATCTAGTAATCAAATTCTACTTTGCAACTACTTACAAATAAAATTTTGTATTCTCTTTTTGCATACAATGTATCAATCAGTAGAGGTGTTAGTATTAGAAACTAAAGTTTATTGCTTGATGTATAAATTTGGATAACTAGGACTTAGCTACTGAAAATGTAAACTTCCCATCTAACAATTAATTTTATTTGATTATTACATATATATTAATATTACCTAATATTTTAATCGTAGAAACTTTTTTAAACTTTTAGCCTGGACTAACATGCCGAGGTTTTTACCCTAGAACCGGTGTATGCCAGATGCTTCTGATATATTCCTGCTGGGAAAATATTCTTTTCAATTCATCTGCATGCAGGGCTTCATTTCAAACGAATTACCAATGAAATATTCGTAAAAGGGATATTGATGGAACAAGTATTTTCAGTTGTATATATTTGTGTTTCTGTTGTCATTTATGATATTTATATGATTGTAAACAGCTTAAAATGTGACTTCCAATACGTCGAGAAACTACTATGTTAGTTGACATTGTTTATATAGGGTAGATGTTATACCAAATATTTTAAAAGTTTTTTCATAATAACATCGTATTAACATATATAACTATGTAGTAGTAAATAATCTTATCAAAATTTTATAACTATTTACTTTTCCAGTATTTATGGTTACGAATAAATGACATCGATCAAGACAGTTTTATAGCAATATTTGAATATACCTTCTGATTATTTATCTTCTCAACGTCTTCAGGTCTCAATGAAAAAAGTGACCTAGAGTCGTAAATTCCCAGTTCCTTACTCATACATAGGCTGACTTGAACTTCTGGTGTAATCCAAATTAGGCTGCCGATCTATTTTTTTCCCTTTCACTCGTTGAGATTTGAACTATAAAAAATTTAAACTATTTAGATTCAGGCAAGTCCACTGGACGAAAAAAGGAAACAGATGACAATTATATTGTTCGGAAGCTATTTTTTATGTCATCTTAATGCAGTTACTATTTTTATTGGGAATAATCCACAAGTTTAAAATAAGTGTATTTTTTACGTTTCGATTTCCACTTCAAAAATCGTTCTCACCATACAAAACATTGGTAAATTAAAAAAAAAAAAATTACGATAAAACGATAAGTACAAGAAATACAAAATTGAAATCCCACAACAATGGAAGAATTAGAAAAGAAAAAATTAGAAAAGCTACAAAAAAAAAACATGAGTTACAAACAGAAATACTTAAAATATGTACTGGAAATAAAGGGAAAATAGGCAATTGCTACGGTCGCTTTTGGTATTACCGTTTTAATACACCAGTCAAGAAAGAGAAAAAGCTGAAAAAACCTGATCTTTTTCTTTTTCAAGTGCCCTGTCCGTTGCGAACGTTGGCTACATTACAATTCTGATCTTGTTTGCGGCGCTTCTGAATAGTTCGACCGATGTGAGCCCGAACCACTTCCGCAGATTTTGGAGCCACATGTGTCTTCTCTTGCCTGGTCCTCGCTTACTGTCTATATTTTCCTGGACAATCAATTGCAGCAGACGGTACTTATCGTGTCTCATTGGCCTAGATATTCAAGATTTCTTTGTTAAATTGTATTTACAATTTCTTTCTCCTTTCCGATTCTTTGGAGTACCTTTATGTTGGTGACTTGTTCGGTCCAGGAATATACGAAGAATACGTCTTTACACCCACATTTCGAATGCTTATGCTGATACATATTCTTAAAGGTATATGAGGGTAGCTGATGAAAAATCCATGCAGCTAATTATGTTTTATTTTTTTTAAACAACCTTAACAACTGAAAAACTATTGCCAGCAACTTGCGGTTGGAATGACCCATAACGCCTTGCGGCTGTTGCGCTATTTCCTTGACATTCACGATATTCGCGATAGTTTATTAAAATCATAATTTAATCTGAGCCAACCTACTCAAAGTTAAATGCATATCTACCATTTCCTGAAATGTGTAGGCTATTGTATTATTAAAATTTTAAAAATAATCTTATTCAAACAATAAATGATAGCTTCAAATTATTGACTATTATTTGTGGAACTATTTGTAATTATTGTATCTGCAAAAACTAATTGTAATTTTATGCCCAACTAGGAAAAAACTAGTTTTTTGAAAAATTGATAAGAGGCAAAAAGTTTTAAAAATAATGTGTTTAACCAATGATGACACAAGATTCATTTGATTTTAACGTACTCAAAACTTTGGGGGGATTTAGGGCTGCACACCCCCCTTAAAATTTTTCTGTGCGCTTAGTATTTGTTGTTTTTTTTTGTATGAAAAATGCTTTCAGAACAAGAAAGTAACGTGTACATTTTTATTACAAAATGTCAAGTAGTTTAGGAGATAATGCAAAAAACAATTTTTATTTTGTAACTTCAAGGGCTGTAACTTTTTTTGTGTACATTTTTGTACTAAGGTAAGTTGGATTCAATCAGTTTATTTTTGTCTCCGCAATGCGTGATTTAATTTATAACATACCTTTTTATAACACTCTGTATATCTTTGGTATAAATCAAATTACATCAATATTAAAAAGAAAATTATTAAATTGTTATACTATAGAGCTAAAATTACTTGTTCTAACGAAAACTACTTGGTATTAGAGAAGAAACTTTGGTTAACATTATGTTTTATTAAAAAAATGATCCTTTGTTGGCTACAAATAAGAATTTTTTAAGAATCTACCAAATGAACCAGGACAACTTAGAATGGACTCCTATAACATTCACAAGGAATAATACAAGAAAAATAATACTTAAATGATAGTTATATATTTCTTTATGATGTTTATTAAATATCCCGACATTTCGGCAGTTTCAAATTTGCTTGTGATGTGCGCTCAGTTGGCAGAGTTAAAAGAATTCTTCACATCAAACAATATTAAAACTGACCATTTTTTGTGGTCATCACTGTATCTATGACATGAATAACTGCAGTTACAACTTATTTTGCTTTTCGAAATCCGTATTGTCTAGTTGAGATAATGTCTTTTTTCCTCAACTCGTCTTCAAGACAATTTTTGACAAGATTTTTGTAGAGTTTCCCTAAACATTTAAGTAGACAAATCGGCCGATATGCACTGGCTTGGTCTGAATCCTTGAGGGGTTAAAGGATAAGTGTAAGTCTCGCGAGCTTGGGCTGCACGAGGAATTCTTGTCTTGTCTGCATCTGATTACTAGTTCTGGTGGTAATGTAGTTAATTGTTTTGTTGCCTCTGGTGGAACACGGTTTGGTCTAGGGGATTTACCTACTTTGATGCAATCTGCGGTTAGTCTATAAGACTAACATTGTCCGGACAAATGTGTTCATTTATATCGAAGTTTGTAGTGGGCTTACTGGAAACGAGAGTGTTCGCTATTTACCTTCGTTTATCATCGCACAAGTTGTACGAGGTCTCTGACCTCAGCGTTTTGATGCCAATATTCGATAAGCTTTACCTTATACGTCATTTTCCAGCGTCTCGCACAAGTTCTACCAACTTGTGCGCTTAGCTCTCTTGATTAGCTTATTTAGCTTGTGCTTTACAAAAACCGCGCCTGTTGTATATGCGACGTTTTCTCTTACTGCTCAGGTTGTTTGCTTTTATGATTGCATTCCTAAGTTGGGAAAGTCAGTAGATTCTTTTTGTAAGCTGCTTATCTCTTCAGCAAATCTTGCTTTGTTTAATTCGAGTATCTTTCTGTCGTTCTCAGTTGTTACCTTGGATAATGCGATTCACTTCTTTTAAAGATATAATTATCATTATTTAACACTACCAGGTTGGTTAATGGAATCCATTCGTTTCATATTTTTTCCTTGTAGTCATTTCTTGGGGATCCCCATAGAACGGATTTGGCGTTAACATCACCAACGATTTAAAAATGTTTTTCTTTAAGCGATGCCTAGTGGCGACGGGCAAGTACTTGGAGGGGATACGAGAAACGATCGTGCGCGAGTAGTGGAAAAATCTTGCATTTTTTACTGTACATTTCATAGATTATAGATTTCATAAATTCATATTGTCAATTGTCATATTTAATATTCGTTTTGTTTATTTACACCTTCTGTCACTGAAGAAAATGGGATTTAGGAAATGCTGTTTTATAAATTGTAAAAATACAACAAAAAATTGTCAATTTAAGTCTTATTCGTTTCCAACTTCGAAGCACAAAGCTAGTACAAAGAGAAAAGTGGATTTATATCATAAAAAAGCATAAGTAACATAACCTAAATTATGCATTATTCTTGCGCCCGATTTTAAAGTCAGTTTGAAATAAATAATAAATAAAAGTTCACTTTTAAGTGTAAATTTTAGTTTCATAACACTCACTTAGAGTTCCTTTTAACCCAAAAATCAAGTTTAATGTTTGAATTTTATTTTTTTGAAGTTTACAAAAATGCATCAAGTTCAAGTTTTTCTGAAGATGCATTAAGATATATTCGCTGTCCAAAAGTTTACAGGGAAAGAATTAATTGTTCAAACCAATATGATGATATCATGGGCTTAACCTGCTAATTTATGCATTAGCATTATTTATGGTAATTTATTTTTCTTAATTCTTTCTCTCCACATAATTCTTCCATTCTTTTTTGACATTTGCCACTACTAAAGCTTTTCCGACTCGTGCTTGGTTGAAAAGTTATTTGGTGATTTACTTTCTCAAATCCAGTTTTTATTATTGCATCTATATTAACAGTAATGCTGTAATTCAATAATATATTTATTTGTATTTACGCTACATCAACGTTTACCTTTTAATAACATACCGACATAACCTCAATCTTACTTTTTCTTCTTATTCTTTTTTGGGGCCACGTCCTTGACAGTTATCCGGTAACCTCGATCTAACATGAAAGCGCAGTAAATTTGGCTGATTTACGACACCAGGTGTCGCTGTTCCGAACTTGCACGGTCCCAAGAAGATTATCTACCTTGTCTTAGTGTTATGGTTTATATTCGGTGATATATAACATGTTACTATTGCCACTCCATTAATGTTGAATTTAATAAATCCTTCTTTCTTGGTTATCTTTTTTATGTGCACACTATTGTTCACCAGGAAGACAGCAACATCTGACCGTGGTGACGGAACTATGATAAGTTCTGCTTTTGCATCCAAGGCTTTTACCGCCTTTTTTATTTGGTTTGGCTTTTTACATTATATTCTTTACGCTTTTTTCTTTAAATTATGCTTTTTTGTCGTTTGTATTTTTTTTCTTATTTTTTCTGTAAGTTGGTGTATTTTTAAGAATATTAGTTTCAAATTTACTTCTTTATTATTTCTTGATTGTAAACAAGTTGGTTTTTGAATTAAGTGATTTAAAAAAAGTGTATAAATACTTCAGTGATTAAATAGTGTAATTTATTTAGTCAAATATGCAATTAGTATTAAAAAACAAAAAAAAAATACTTATTGTCTTAATCTCCTAAAACTATCATCAACCATCAGATTCACAGCAATAATCACTATCGTCGCTATCCTCATTCGGATGGTAAATTATAACAGGATTAACTGCTTTGATGCGACCTTCACGGATCCACCATACTTCAATTTAGTCTTCACATTTTTTTTCACTTTTTTCCCAAATTTCAGGAGGGCAATATTCAATTTATTTTATCTACAGTCCAGGTGTTTGTTGGATGCTTATTTAAAATTTCCGAATGGTACGCAGAATTATACTTGGTAACAGTTTTTCTTTCAACCATTTCACAAACATCTCCGTATTCATATTGTCAAGGCTATATATTATATTGTCACGTAATAATCGGCTGATTTTGATTTTGAGGAAAACACAAGATCTGCTCCCTCAATAAAACCATGTTTTCCACCTGCATGCACTATAATATATCTCTTTCATATATGTATCTCTTTTGTTCACTTTGTGTTTTATTTTTTGCTTTTTGCAAAACCTGCTTTAGTTTTGTTTTACTAATTCAGAGTGCATCACACACACGTTTATGTACGAACTGAACTGGTCGCAAATGACGCCCGTTGGTTTTCTCAGTAGTAAAATAAGAAAGTACATTAAATATAAAGTTGTCTACATCTAAAACACGTCTCGGCATTTTTGGCTTCAACAAACAAATACACTACAATAAACTCTCTCTTAACGGACACCTCTCTTCACCGGCCACATCTATCCGGACGGTTTTAAAAACCAAAACCAGTCAGCGATATATGAAACTGTATGCAAATTTTCATTACGTCTTAATATCTGTAACGACTCGGTACTTTAACTATCAATAGCCGGTATGTTTTACCCGTTACTTTCAGAACTTTTAAGAGTACATTCACTCAAAGCAAACAAATATTTATAACTAACAAAGTAAGATATGAGATTGTTTTAGGTTTCTGGACCATCGTTCTGCCAATTTTTTTTTCATTTATATTAAAATTATTATATTTCTTGTTATTGCAGTTGGAGTACCCAATATGGTAATCAAATAGTGTTATATCAAAGAAACCCAGCACGCTTCTTGGTTGTGTACATTTCACCGCAACCCATCCCAAATGTTTAATGGACACATTTGGCATCATATACGTCATTGTATTTATTTGTAGGAGCGTTTGCGTAATTTTTTTTTATTTATCTGAATTATATCTGAACATCTATTAACTAAAATAATTTTTGTTTAAATGTCATACTAACAGTAGATCATTTTTATTGAAATAATGGTTAGACCAATTTACTTTCATACTTCTACTTGCACAGTAAAATACTCGTTGTCGCAATAATCCAAAACAGTCGTATATTCGTGGAATAACCTATATAACGAAAAAATACGTGGTAGAACAAAAACAACAGACGTCATCGAAAAAATCGCGTCTCTAAAATGGATTTGGGCAGAACACTTCGCCAGATTATCAGACTACCGATGGTCAAAACGTATTACCAAGTGAAAAACAATACAACAAGTAATGAGATGGACTGACGACCTGAAGCGTATTAGTAATAACTGGATGCAAGCCGCATAAGACACAGACAGAGGAAAGAGCTGAGGCATACCTAGGCCCAGCAGTGGAAGCATACAGGTTGATAATGATGCTGAAGTAGATAGTAGTTTTATTTATTACAATTTTCATGCATCATTTCAAATGATGCCAGTAATTTTCTATATTGTGAAACTTTTGATGGTTTTCAAAGTCATCGCGCCAGCTACATATTTTTTTTAGTAACAATAAAAGTATTTAACTATACATTTAAATACTTTTATTGTTACTAAAAAAAATATGTGGTCAATAGACGTCTTCTAATGCCATCCTTTTTCTACACATACGCAATAAGAGTAAAGTATTTCATTTTTTGAAACACAATTTTTTTAAATTTTTTTCACAATAATGAATAATACCCTTATTTCTTATACCAGTGTCCTTTGCGCTTGTAGTTTTTAAAATTTTATACTTCGAATATATTCATATTTTAACGTATGAGTCTTGTTTAAAGATTTACAGCAGAACAATTTTTATTGCATATGGCGGTATAAAAAAGGAAGCAGTAACCTTCATACAGACATGTATAAGCCCAATATATTTCTAGTCCGTTTGAAAATTGCTATCGTGCACCAAGTAAGTTATTGGTCGTTAACATTTTGGGCACGTAACAACTATATTATTTTCGAAGTTTACGTTTGTTGCGATAGCCTCCATTTCTTTCGTTCATTGTATTCAGGACTGGAATGTGGTATTTTTAATTTTTATTTAGATTTTTACACAAATAAAGTTGCCACTATTATATGAATTACATCAATTTTACTTGCACTTAATATTTTTTTATTTTGATAAATTTATGATAAAATTTATTTTTGTGTTCTTATACATTTTGCTAATTTTAAAATATACAATGGGCTATATCTCACGAACAAAAGTTGATTTTAAAAAATGCTTGAAACTGTTTCTAGGAGAGTAAGGGGGAACGAAAATGAAAGAGAACTCACCCTCATCAACCCCGTATGCCCCACCCACCACAACCAAAAAAGTTTAAGTTTTAAACCGCTACTTGTGATAAATAATTGAAAAGACTATAAAAAATGCTATCCAATGGTATAAATAATAATTACACATGGTGAAGCAATAATTGTAAAACTTTGGCTTAAAATTTAATGAGGTTTTTGTTAAACTACAAATTTGGTAATTTTGCACGAACTCTGGCAAATGTTGTTCTAGTAATAGCGCAACATGCTTGCGTAATTCTTTCTTGCAATTCCCCAAGTAACGTACTTTGAGTTTGATGAACAACTGACTTTAGGTAACCACATAAGAAAAGTTAAGGTGGCGGTAAGTCTGCACACACACATGTGATCAATCCTGACCCTAAGGAACATGTGTATACCATTATAAAGTGGGATACACATGTACGAAGATCAACCCGGTCACACTTCGCAATTGAAGTGGTACCAATCTAACCCCCAGGCTTTTCTTCCACCCCTCTTCAACATGTGACTTACGTGAGGAGGATTATGATCTGAAAGTTACTTTAGGTGTCCCCTGGGTAATGGACAACATTTGTTTTGATTGACTGTAGTTAAGCCAATTAACTGTAGGGGTAGCACACATATCAGCTTTTCTCCCTATTTACTTAACTGACTCTATAGAAGTTACTTTAACTGGACCTCGGGACTGGTGTCCCTAAAAAGAAAAAGTTTGTGTTCCGAACAGAGAGCCACCGCCTGAGCTAATGACTCTCTGTCCGAAAAAAGTGTGTGCTTGTACACTCAGTGCGCCTGGTGTGCCTTTTATACATTTTAATTGGTTTTTTTTTTAATTTTGGACAAAAAAGCATATAAAATTGGGTGTTCTGTAGAAGACGTGGTTTTGTTTAGACAGTAAACGATTTTTTGTTATCCTAAATACTACTACGAAGTGTGCATTCCCAAGAGGATACTGCTCTCACACTATATATTTTTGGGTTTTTATTTTTTTACTATATCCAAACTACTACTATGTATGCGTGTGTTGGAGTGTGCAATCCCAGGTGTATATTGCCCTCACATACCCTGGTGTATATTGGTCTTATATGGATGCTATCGTTTTAGTCTCGTCAGACTGTCACCAAACTGCTGCAGCCATCCAAACTCATACAACCAACCATCTGTTCATTGGTTGCAACAGTTCTGTCCCATTTTTTTGTGCTCACTGTCTAAACTACCTTGATTTTACTCCTCTGTGGCTATTTTATTTCTTCATTGTTATTCTTCTTTCCTATATTCAGTTAGTTGTTATTTCGGCTGTCTGTGCACCGTTCTTTTGTTAATGTAGTAGTCTTAAAATACCCTTGGGGTGGTTTTTTAGTCCATTGAAGATGTCGTGGGTTCCTTCATCCATTGTCCTTAAGATTGTTTTCTGGCCAGATTCCCTAAATAAGTATCTTAATGGTACATATTTTGGTATATTTAAGGCCTCTTCGATACTACTATACTTTTTTTATATTTCTTTTACATGTGTGTCCCCATGCGGCAGTTGCATATGTTAGTGAGACTACTATTATGCTGCTAGCTACTCTCATTTTTGTTTTAAATAGAAGTTTGCTCTTTCTGCCTATTAGTAAAGACAGTTGACTTCTTACGATTTTTGCTTTCTAGACTGCTTGCTTTATATGCTCTGTGAAAGTAAGCTTTCTATATAGCTAGTACCACTCCAAGGTATTTTGCCTCGTTTGTCCATTCTACAGTTGTATTGGCAATGTCGATCTCCCTGTCTGGTCTACTTCTACGGTGTCTGTACATGACGGCCTGTGTCTTTTAGGGGCTTAGGACAATTTTTTCACCTAATGTATTATCTTTGGGACCTATTCACACCACTTTGTAAGTCTGGGTGAAGGGTGAAGCAATAATTGTAAAACTTATAAAAATTGTAAGGCTTAAATGGAAAATATAATGAGGTTGACTCATTAAATTGTTGATTCTGTTGATGACCCTGTATAATTATTGTTTAATAAACATACAGGGTGTTAATATCAGCCGGTTTACTATGACTTTTGTATTTGTAATGCCATTCCTGGACTAATATTTTTAATGATAAGTGCTCGTCAGAATTTTTTTTTGTTAAATAAAAACTTAATTTGTCGTTTTTGCAAAACAAGTTGGAAACATGTTTTTTTTTGAGTTCTGGCAGATTCAATAATTTTTGCTTTATTTGAGAATTTTAAATGTCATTATACAGTATACCTGAATGCTTGGAGATCATTTTCATATTTACCTTTTACAAATAGTGGAACAGCTCAAATATTTCATGAAAGGCATCCAGGCAAAAATGTCAGTTACGTGTACGTCCACGATTTAGTTGAAAAGTTTAGACAAACGGGATCAGTGCACAATAAAAAAGGGATGTTCCAAGATTACTGAATGAAGCATCCCAAATTGAGGTTCTTGGAAATTTTACTATGGGGTCTACTGCATCAACATGTCAAATATCTGCAATGACGGAACTTTCAAATGAGTCGGTTATAAAGGTATCGAAATTACATTAGTTTTATCCATAGAAAACAGAAATTCTTTAAGAACTAGGTATTATTGATTCAGACCGACGAATTGAGTTTTGTAAACTCATAACTGAAAGAGTTCGCGTTGAACCGAGAATGTTAAAAAATATATGTTTCACCGATGAATGTACTTTTGTACTGAATGGTAATGTAAATAAACAAAACTATCGGTACTGAAGTGATGAGAACCCGCATTGATTCAGAGAAGGTCACACTCAATATCTGTGAAAAACTGAATGTTTGGGCAGGAATATTAGGCGATGCTATAATTGGCCCCTCGTTCATACCAGGCAAGTTAAGTGGCGACATTAATCTTGATATGCTGGAAAACACCATCGAATCTTTAATAAGGTAGAGTTAGAAAACTAAAGGGACGATCAAAGCAACCTAGCTCTAGACGAAGATTTGCTGCACTTCCAACAAGATGGAGCACCTCCTCACTATGCAGCCCCAGTTAGGCACTGCTTGGATACTAATAATCCGAACAAATGAATTGAAAGGAGAGGTCCTATTGAGTGGCCACCGAGGTCACCAGACTTACCGCCACCTGACTTTTTTCTATGGGGTTACTTCAAGTCAGTTGTTTATAAAACTTAATCTGCGTCACTTGGAGAATTGCGAGAAAGAATTACGCAAGGATGTTGCGCTATTACTAGAACAACATTTGCAAAAGTTCTTACAGAATTTAAAAATAGGCTGTATTATTGTTTACAAAACAACAGAACCCACTTTGAACATTTATTTAATTGACATTTTTACCAAATTTGTAGTTCAACAAAAACCCTATTAAATTTTCCATTTACGATAAAGTTTTACAATTATTTCTTTGCCCTGTATTATTTATACCATTGGATAGCATTTTTTATAGTCCTTTTAATAATGTATCACAAGTAGGGGTTTGCAATTAAGACTTTTGTGGTTGTGATGGGGGACCTAGGGGGTTGATGGGGGTAAGTTCTCTTTCATATCATTTAATCCCCTTACTATCCTAGAAACTATAATATATACTGTAAGTTTTAAAATTGACACACCGTGTATGTATATATATATATATATATATATATATATATATATATATATATTATATATATATATATATATATATATATATATATATATACAAAAAAAAAACAAAACAACAGATAAACTCTTATAGCTAGATCTAAGTCACGATATACAAACACAAGCCTAAGCTGTAGACCTAGAGGTCCATCCAAACCCAACTCGCGACGCTCATGTGTTGCTAATTATCGCATTATATTTCAGTTAGGTTACAGGTAAAACAATTAACTAGTTGTGTTTGATTTGTGTTTGATACGTAGTCAAATAAAGATTTGTTTTGGGTTCAGCCAAGTGTTTTTGTATCAAACATTTCAGTTCTGGCCCTAGGGACCGCCAAGGCTTTAACCTGTTAACAGAAACAGATCCTAATAAGTACTATTTAATATTTTTAATATTTTTCTAGTTTACATACATTATTGTTTATATTAAAACAATATGCACTACTATACTTCTGTATCATAAAACATTTATATTTTAATTAAAATCAATATCAACTGATGACATATATCTATATTCGAATATTAAATTAAAAATAATTTATTTAATGGTTTTTTATTGAACCTTTTCAAATATTTAAATAAATAAATAATTTTATATAACTGCAAATAAAATGTAAGCGAAAATAATTTTAATTCTATACGTTGAATCATTGGCCAAAATGAACTCGGTCTGAAAAATTATTTATACGTCAGCTCAATACTACAATTAGGTAACTGAAATATAACACTTCTGAAAAAGTGTTTACCACTTTTAACAAGCTAAAGAAGCTGCTTCACAAGGAATAGAAATTAGTTGACTCAATAGAAGTGATTTGGTGTTGCTGCATAACAAGAATTAAAAGAAAACTGGGAAATTGAATGGATTGCCTTCTGTATCAGAAGTAGCCGTTATACAAAAATTCATCCTGGTCTAGCTACTGCGTCTTTTGCTGCAAGAAGTCATCCCAATAGAAGAATATATTTAATGTTTCTTAGATGCCTTGGTAATCATACTACTGTGAAAGCCTTTTTTCGTGGTTTTAATTTAAGTGAAACAGAGCTCTGCGATTGTATTGGTAATACCGACGATATCAATCATTGGATGTTCGGGTGTATATGTAATGATGCTTCTATTAAATATCTGGGAAATTTTGATAAAAGAACAAATACTTCTTCCCCAGAGTTAATCTTTTATTTTATAACTCTCGTCGTAAGATTAGGTTTAGCCAATTTTTTTTGGGGATATTTAAAAATGACTAATAGTAAAATTTTGAATAAAATGTGTAATGTGAGTTTGTAAATCTAGCTTTTTTTCCTCTGTCTATCATCATCAATAAGCCAATCGCGTCCACTGCTGGACATAGGCCTCCCTCAGTTCTTTCCAGTATTCTCTACACTGGGCCGCTTGTAGCCAGTTTCTTGCTACACGTTTTATATCATCGGTCCATCTAGTCGGTAGTCGTCCTCGGCTTCTTTTATAGTTTCTAGGCCTCCATACCATTTATACGTCTTGTCCACCGTCCATCTTGTGCTCTGGCTAAGTGCACTGCCCAGTTCCACTTAAGCGACGTGGTTCTTTCGATGACGTTTTGAACTCCTGATCTTTGCCTAATTTGTTGGTTTGTTATGTGGTCTCGAAGGCTCACGTTCAGCATTGCACGTTACATGGCACGTTGTGTAACTCTGAGTTTATTTGCAGATTTTTGCTTGAGTGCTAAAGTCTCTGCTCCATAAGTTTGTACAGTTAAAACACATTGGTTATAAACCTTTCGCTTAAGGCACATGGGAATTGAACTTTTTAGAATATGGCTTAATTTTCCAAATGCTGCCCAAGTTAGGCCTATTCGCCTCTGTATTTCATGTGTTTGATTGTCTCTGCTTATTTTGATTTCGTGTCCCAGATATTTGTAAGTGTCTGTTTGTTGTATAGTATTATTGTCAATAGTTATATTTCGACTCATTACGAGATTTGTTATAAGTTTATTTTTCCCAAAGTTTATTTTTAATCCTGCTCTTTCAGACAGACTTTTAAGCGAATGCATCATAGAAACTGTATCTTGTAAATTATCTGCGATTAATACAACATCATCTGCAAATCTTAGGTGATTTAATTTTTCTCCATCTATACTGATGCCCATATCTTGCCATTGAGTGCTCTTAAATATTGACTCTAGAGCTGCCGTGAACAATTTTGGTGAAATATTGTCTCCTTGTCTAACTCCTCGACCTAAGCTGAATTTTTCTGTTTCTTCTTGTAGTCGTATACTTGATGTAGCGTTCTTGTAGATGTTTTTGATTAGTGTCGTGTACCTGTAATTTATTGGGCTTTGATTTAGGGCTTCCAGTATTGTTTCAAACTCTACAGAATCAAAAGCCTTCTCGTAATCGACAAATGCAAGAACCAGTGGTATGTTGTACTTGATGCACTTTTCTATTAAAATCTTTATGGTATGCAAATGGTCATTTCTGCCATATCCTGCCCTGAAGCCTGTCTGTTCTTTGGGCTGATAGAAATCAAGTTTAGGTAACAAGACTATTACTGCATTGTTCCAGTCTTTTGGAATCGTACGCGCATGTAAGCATTTATTAAACAGTTCGCTTACTGATTTTAATAAAATTTCTCCTCCTGCTTTTATTGCCCCAATAATAAGTCCATCATCACCAGGCGATCGATGGTTCTTCATTTCCTTTAAAGCTGCTCTTACTTCTGACACAGTAATGGGTAAAAGTATCTCCAATCCCTGATTTATGAGTCTTTACTCGTGTCGGGAAATTGTCTTGTAGTCCTTGGCTGGTATAGAGGTCTTTATAAAACTCTCTGGTTATTTTCAGAATGTTTTGTTTATCTGTTGTTGTCTTTCCGTCTTTATCTCTTAGCTTGTATATTTCTTTTTTACTTTGTGTGAGTTTTCTTTTTATTATCTTTAAACCTTTGTTCTCTTCTAATGTTTGAATAATTACATTAGTATTATATCTTTTTACATCTTTTCTAATTTCCACTAAAATTCTTTTATTTAGTTTTTTATATTCTTCTTTGTTTCCCTTTTCGTTCTCGCTTAGGTTTCGTCGTATTTCCATAAGAGCTTTTGTATTTTTGCTAATCTTTTCACTTTTGGTGTCATTTTTTTTGCAAAATTTAAGTTGTGCATTTCTAACCGAGTCTGTTATTAATTTATTGTAATCGTCGATACTTAGAGGTTTGGGATTATTACTCTGTAAAGTTTCAGCTATATTTTTTATGTATGCTTCTGGATGATTTGGTCAATTCCAAACTATGCGTTAACTGTTTATCATCTTTGCTCTTTCTTTTTGTAGATTTATCGTTACTCTAGCTCTTACTGGTCTGTGGTCGCTTCCTACTGAGAGTTTATTGAGTACAGTGACATCTTAAATAATTTGCTTTTTGTCTGTTATTATATAATCATATTCGACCTTAGTTCTTCGGTCTGGACTAGCCCACGTCCATTTTCTATTCTGTTTCTTCTTAAAAAAGGTTTTCATTGCATACAGTTTGTGTTGCAGTAGAAAGTTGGTAAGAATTTCGCCTCTTTCGTTTCTTACTCTGATTCCAAAATCTCCGATTGCCACTTCTTGTTCGTCCTTTTTCCTTCCAAGTTTCCCGTTGAAATCTCCCATTATCAGATTGTAATGAGCCAGTTCCTGCTTTTTGCTCTTTCGATTTCCTCATAGAAGGCTTCGACAATTTCATCTTCGTAATCGCTGGTGGGGGTGTATACCTGGATTATTTTCAATTTGTATCTCTTATTTAGTCTTAGATTTATATACATAACTCTTGGGGAAATGCAGTCAATGCTCTGTATATTTTTCTGTAATTTTTTGTGAGGTAATAATACTTCTGTCTATATTTCCTCCTATATGTTATATATTTACCTCTTAGCCGTTGCCTGTTTTGTGTTGTAATAAAGTCGCTATGAAAGGACTTTAGCGTGAAAAGTGTTCCTATATTATATAATCCATTGAATGTATTAAGTAAAAGTATGGTTTCTTGTGAATCTACTGATTCTTGTAATACTGTGATTACAATATATTTTTGAATTTACCTCTAGGCGAAGTACTATGTTGTTAACCAATGCAATGTCATTAACAAATAGTCATATAGTCAAGTAGTCATATACATTATCATGGCTGAATGGATCAAGTTATCCAAAGCCATTAATTAAATAAAACAAAAAGATTTTTGTAAAGTTTGAATTCCTTTCTAGCCTAAAACTGATATAATATTTACACCGTATTCCGTTTTTAACATTCCTACATTTCTTACTCACTATCCATACTCGTAATGGCAGGAGAAAATTTGGAAAAGTCTCAGTTATCCAGTTGTTGCATATGTATGCTTTATATCAAAATTTCAGTTTAGCAATTGTTGTACTATACATTTCTTGTATTGACCCTTGTTCTTGTTAAAAAAAAGTAAAAGTAAAACTAGTACAAGTTATTTTTTTATTTCTAATTTAAAAATTACATACCGTTGTACAAAAAAATAAGAAATAGCTACTAAGTTTAAAAAAATATTTATAAAAAACTTCTTTATGAAGAATAAATAATATTTGTATGAAATCATTTGTAATTTCTAAAGAGTCGCAAATAGATAACTTTTTCAAGAATGACCTTTATATTAATTACTATTTAACTGGGAATAAGCCACTTTAAAAACACATAAGGCCACATAAGAAATGTATTTCCTATCCTTTTAAGTTTTTCTGATAATCCTTTTATGTACGGTATTGTTATTTTCCTTTAATTATTCCTTGTGTTTGCTGTAGGATCTCGTTCTATTCGATCGATTGTTGAAAATTCCTTATTTATAAACGATAAAGGATAATCATTTAAAGAAATAAATTCAACATTTCAACAACATTCAAAACAACAAACACGTTGAGATCTATTTTGTCCAAAACCAAACCTAACAATGAACAAGAAAGGACAAAGAATTGCATTTATAAAATACCTTGTGAATGCGATCAGTTTTATGTAGGTGAATCATCAAGGCCATTAAATGTTAGAATAAGTGAACATCAATCTTATATTAAAAATGGAGAATTTAATACATCTCAAATATGTAAACATGCATGGGATAATAAACATAGAGTTCAATGGAATAATTCAAATGTAGTCCTAAAAGAAACGGATGGTAAAAAAAGAAAAATCAAAGAAGCGGCTCTAATTATGCTAAATGAGGCCAATTGTGTCGCAAATTCCTCGGCAGAATGTAGTAGGATCTGGTTACCAATATTGAAAGAGGAAGTTATTAATAAGAAAATACCAGTATTAGTAAGTCAGTAACATATAGAGGATACATCATTTATGTTTTTTAAATAACGTAACATATAAAATCAGAATTTTGATGTTTGTTGAAGGTAAACTAAATTCACGAACAAATACTTACTATGTCGGGATAGTATTATGAGGTTTTTTTCCTGGTTTTTCCCTCATAATTTACTATGGAATCACTAACAGGAGAATTTTACTGTCATCATGTCATGTGTTTGTCTTTTTAAAGACAAATTACATGCTATGATTTTTTCTGACGGATATTCTCAAGTTAAAGTTGATTTCATGTAATCGAATGAACTATCTTATAAGTAAAGTCGTCCCAGGAGCGCAACTCAACAATATTGGCAATATCATTTTAAAGTCGTCTACTTTAAAATGCATAATGTATGTTTGAATTGTCAATATAAATGAGTCAGATAAAATTAAATTATTAGAAGAATTTTTCACTATGTAACAAAAAACAAAATTTGTTTAATTTACTGTTTATATTTTGAGAACGATTTCCGAAGTGGAAATTGAGACGTCAATAAACGTATTTTTATTTTTAATTGCGGCTTATTCCCAGTTAAATAGTAGTTAATTTACAATGCCATAAGAAAATAGCTTCAGAACAATAATGACCTTTATAGTCTTGACCCTCATCTATTTCACTCGAATCTTTTTTATTCTTGTATGACAGACTGATCTAAAAGAGTATGTAGGAATGTCCCAAAGGAAGTGATTTCATAGAAAATAATAACATCAACTCTTCATATTTTTGTATTAATATTGGTGTAGACTGTTGGTACAAAGGTTATAGAGAAGATTGAATTAAAAAGAGCAATTTGCTTCTAATCTTTAGGCCATACGGCTTTTCTTATAAGTTTGAGGTATGTATTAATTGCGGATTGTATATAATTACATTATATCTAACTTTGTTCAGAAATCAAGAACTTCCTATTAATGACTTCCAGAATATTTAAATCATTAGATTTAAAATAAACCAGAGTTAAAAGACCCAGATGATTTCCAGGATTTCCACTTTTTTAAAAAAGTTTAATATGGATTAAAAAATTGGCACGTGACATTGACAGATGACATCTAGCAAGTATCTTAAAATAGGACTGGTTCAGGGTCTACTTTAAATATCTGCAATAATCAGATAATGAGATCAATAATAAGACTGATATCAAAGATAGTTCCAACATGTATTATAATTTAATAAATTAAGATGTTTTTTAAATTCACTATGGCAGATATTTAAGATACGATCCTGAACCACTCTTATTTTAAGAAACTTACCAGATATCATCTGTCAATGTCAGATACCAATTTTATAATCCATGTTAAAACTTTTTAAAAAAGTGTAAACATGAAATTTAATTGTAAAATGTAATGTTTATGAAATAAAAGAAAGTGCTTATTGAAAATGGCAAATTTGCCGATACTTTTAAGCACAATTTAAATATTTTAATTTACATGAGATCGACAAACCCAAGGAATAAAAAAGTTTCTATATAAATATTTACGGTCAGCTATCTATTCAATTCAAAAAACAATGAACGGTCGTTAGGGTTTTGTTGACAAAGAAATTTAATACTGGATTATAATAGAAGAAACTATGGTGAGTCCAGGAAAGTTTGAGGAGAGAAAGACAGTGTAGCAGTCACAACTGCTAGCATATAATTAATTAATATAATTAATTATTAAAATCCTAAAACCCCTCAGAATCCCGCTTAGGAAACGTTTATGGAAAATAGACGATAGCGATGCGCAGGTGTGACACCTGAGTTGGTCAAGACACGCTTTGCTAAAATTAGTTTTGGCTAACAACTCAAAGAACAAGGTTTATTTTTCCAAAGCCTCTACGTCTAGGGTTTTGCGTCCTAGAATCGGGTGAAATCTGGGTTTTTAAATAATCACTTCGGCAGATCCGGAAGCCGGGTTTCTTAATCTAGATTCTTCATTTTATATTCTTTATCATATTTATTTATTATTTATTTCAGTTGTTCTGGTTTCTACCTTGATATTCGGGATTTTGTGAAAATGTTAAATCAAATCTCCAGATTTTCTAGGAATTGATTCTAGGACGCAAAAAGCCGGTAGAGGCTTGGGAAAAATAAACCTTGTTGTTTGAGTTGTTGGCCAAAACTGATTTTAGCCAAGCGTGTCTTGACCAACTCAGGTGTCACACCTGCGCATCGCTATCGTCTATTTTCCATAAACGTTTCCTAAGCGGGATTCTAAGGGGTTTTAGGATTTTAATAATTAATTATAATAATTAACTATATGTTAGTAGTTGTGACTGCTACAACAGGAGATGGTAAGATATTTTTGTTTTAAATAATTTGATTGATTCAAGAGGGGGGTTGGAGAAGTAAAAGGAAAGGGAAGTTAGTGTGGTTTCTTGGGCAAAGTAAAAACGAGGAGTCTAGATAAAACTGCAAAACAAACGGTTGTTTCCTGTGATAAGAAAAAAAGATGTGGACGTTGCGAGATAAAGTGGTGAATCGTGAATGAAAGTATGTGAAGTTGTTTCTAGCAGCAGAAAACCGTGACAGTGTAAGAAGAGATCTTCATATGCACAATTTGTAAATCATTATTTTAATATAATAATTATTTTAGGCGAGGCCACAGGTTTTGGTACGAGACTAAACGAGATCAGGAGGTGTGGAGAAACAGCATGAGGAGAAATAACATAAAGTTAAGTTTGTTTTGAATAGAAAGAATAGTAAGAAGAAAATTTTGAATATAGAATTAAATAGACAGTTTTTTTATACAAATTTATAGGACCGGAGAGAACATTAGGATCATATGATCTTATGTTATCTATACTGATAATGATATGTTATGATCTTGTTTTTTTTTTGTAAATCCATTTTTTATACAGTTGGTATATTTTAATTTCCATGATATAATATATTGATAAAAGGTATATATATATATATATATATATATATATATATATATATATATATATATATATATATATATATATATATATATATATATATATATATATAAGAGTAAGAAAAAAGAAGTACTTGTGACTCGTTTGGAAAAAATATAACACTGTTTTTGATGGGTTGGAGTCAATAAAAGGGGCTATTTGTTGACTATTTTTTACTCGAGCTTTCAATTGTGATTACAATTTTTATCAAGAGCTTCTAAAAAATACAAAATGTCTTACAAAGTTGAACTAGAAATAAAAAATTTTTTGTTAACTCACCAAATAAAATTAGTTTTTTATATAAAACTACTGCTTACATAATAAATACAAAAAATATTAATAAAAAAATGCCTTATTCTAACAAATGTTTCTCTGAAAAATTTAGATGAATTTTCTTAAGAAAAAAAAATTGAAATTATAAACAAATATAGAATAGCTACAACCAGCCTAAAACGTCATAAATACTAACTTAAAAATTTTTATTTTTGACATATTGTCAAAAATAAAATTTTGTTTAAAAAATTCTTCTTTGTTTAGTAACAAAAAAGAAGAAAATTTATTCACCATTGATAGATGCCCGGAAAAATGTAACAAATACATGGAAAATTCAAATACACATTTTGAATTTTCCATGTATTTGTTACATTTTTCCGGGCATCTATCAATGGTGAATAAATTTTCTTCTTTTTTGTTACTAAACAAAGAAGAATTTTTTAAACAAAATTTTATTTTTGACAATATGTCAAAAATAAAAATTTTTAAGTTAGTATTTATGACGTTTTAGGCTGGTTGTAGCTATTCTATATTTGTTTATAATTTCAATTTTTTTTTCTTAAGAAAATTCATCTAAATTTTTCAGAGAAACATTTGTTAGAATAAGGCATTTTTTTATTAATATTTTTTGTATTTATTATGTAAGCAGTAGTTTTATATAAAAAACTAATTTTATTTGGTGAGTTAACAAAAAATTTTTTATTTCTAGTTCAACTTTGTAAGACATTTTGTATTTTTTAGAAGCTCTTGATAAAAATTGTAATCACAATTGAAAGCTCGAGTAAAAAATAGTCAACAAATAGCCCCTTTTATTGACTCCAACCCATCAAAAACAGTGTTATATATATATATATATATATATATATATATATATATATATATATATATATATATATATATATATATATATATATATATATATATATATAGTTTGGCTTAGGTTCATAAAAAAATTTTAGTTTGATACTAAAACATTTTTATATATATTTTTTCCGACGTTTCGGCAAGAAATCCATGCCTGTTTCAAGAATATATATTGACTAAATCTGCACATGCAAATATCCAATTGACTATTGAAGATACTGCAATTGAGAATGTTAATAACTATAAATATTTAGGAACATGGATAACATCAGATGTAGACCAAACCAAAGAAATTAGGACACGTATTGAAATAGCACGTACATCATTTATTAAACTTAAAAAGTTTCTTTGTTGTCGGGATATAAGGTTAGAACTACGCCTGAGAATGCTTCGATGTTACGTGTTCTCTACTCTTCTTTATGGTCTGGAAGCTTGGACACTAAAACAAGTTCATCTGAATAAGCTGGCCGCCTTTGAATTTTGGTGTTACAGAAGAATCCTACGAATATCATCGATTCAAAGAATGTCAAACATGGAAGTAACTAGAAGGATAGGAAATGAGGCGGAAATAATATTAACTATTAAAAGACGAAAACTTGAGTACTTGGGACATGTGATGAGAGGGCAAAAATACGCATTATTACAACTTATTATGCAGGGCAAAATCCGAGAAAAGCGAAATGTGGGAAGACGAAGAATATCCTGGCTTAAGAACTTAAGGGAATGGTTTGAATGCAGTAGTGCAGAACTTTTTAGAGCGGCAGTCAACAGAGTCCGCATAGCCATGATGATTTCCAACCTTCGATAGAAGATGGAACTTAAAGAAGAAGAATATTGACTAAAAAAAAAACATTCTATGACAGACATAATATGGTTTAAAAAATAAACTTTTGACTTACCAAGCATGAAAAGATTTGGTGTTAACAATTAGACGTCACAATTAAACACACAATTGTGACGTCTAATTGTTAACACCAAATCTTTACATGCTTGGTAAGTCAAAAGTTTATTTTTTAAACCATATTATGTCTGTCATAGAATGTTTTTTTTTAGTTAATATATATTCTTGAAAAAGGCATGGATTTCCTGCCGAAACGTCGGAAAAAATATATATAAAAATGTCTTAGTATCAAACTAAAATTTTTTTATGAACCTAAGCCCAAGAGAATTCACTAATATATATATATATATATATATATATATATATATATATATATATATATATATATATATCTATATATATACTTATATATACATACATATATATATATATATATATATATATACATATATACATATATATATATATATATATATATATATATATATATATATATATATAGTATTGTTTGTGTATAATTTCGTTGCTTTTTGTCCTCATACTTGCAAATAAAACATAATTGATACTGAGCCAGGGAAATAACTTCTGAGATAAACAAATTTATGGGTAAGTTCGTCAATTTAGATATTGTATTATAAAATTAAATTTTCCTTACCATAACAATATATACATATATAATTAGAAATAGATAATCCAATTTCCCATACGTACTAAAAATTGAATAGTATAATACAGTTTATGCCAAATAATACAATTTATACAGTTCAAAATTGGAGGTCAAAGAAAAAAATGCTACGCAGAAAGTTCTCGGTCACCGTTTACCAAATTTAAATATCTGCGCCGCGATATACCATTCCAGGAAGGAAAATTCAATACATCAATCTAAAAGTTCATACTTTTGTATTCGCGTTCAAACAAAAGTGAGGCTTAAGGCGATCCCAGTATCGATCATTCCGACCCTGTCTGCGTACTTCATAATATATTGCAAATATTAAACCATCCGAGCGTAAGATTTGCTTAAAATTGAGAAAAAACTGCTTATACAAAGTACTAAGTTTTAATCATACTATGAAGACGTAAACGAATAATTGCGATTAAATTTTTGTATTATATTTTTTAATTTTGTGTTCTATTTGGCTTTTATTTAATATCAATTAAAGGACATACAATTGAGGCGTTTATTTTAAAAATAACATAAGTCCAAAATTAGGATTTTGTAGAAAATGAAAAAATGCTCTCTCGAGTTTATTACCATATTTCGAAAACTTTTAAATTGTACAGTAAGGAATATAAGTTAAATAAAGGTGTTCTGACTATTATTTCTTAGACAAAATCTCATAATATTAATAAAAAAATAAAAATCTTGGACTTATATTGTTTTCAAAAGAAAGAGAAAATAAAATAAAAGTAATGTTATAAACTTAAGTTTTTAATGAATTTTAAGTAACAAAAAATAATTAGGATTCATCACAACCACTACTGTTGACATCTTCATCGATTTCTAAGGCACAGTTTGCTTTGTAGATTTTGTCGTGTAAAAATACCTTCACAAAAGCTTCGATGTTTTGCATATCCTAAATACGGTAAGAGATCCCTCAAATTTTTCAGTTTAGCAGATGAAATTGGCACAGCTAGCAAATAACTTGATGTAATTTTTTTTAAACTAGTTGTTGCTACTTTACTTTTGACAATAGAGGATCTCGATGGACCATTGTAGGTATCCTTCAACTACACACTATGCACACTAGTTTTAGAGAAATTGGCGGTTTAGCTGTTTATATGCTGTGGCTAGCTTTACGTCAAAAAACTTTGAGGGGTACATTTTGACTCAGGAAAATTTTGAGGGTTTACTTCGTGCTGACAATATTACGTTATCCTACTCTTCAGGTGTCTCTACTCTTTCCAAATGGCGTTTCTTTTTTTCGATCAGTGCAAAGTTCTGGTCGTGTGGGAGATATGAGTGGCCCCAACCGGAAACAGGTACTTAATTGTATCAAAAAGTTTAAGTACATGGACAACAATAAAGAAAAAGTGCAACATAACATAATTCTTGTTTTGCCAGGACATCCATCACTTATTAATAAAAGATTCCTGGTCTTAAAGTTATTATATTTCATAAAATGTAACAACATGGAACGCACATCGTTGGCACCTTTTTTCGCTTGTCCTTCAGTGTAAGTATAAATAAATGCCTCATCTGTACCAAGATTGTGTATATCGAATACGTGGTACCACAACTGACGTGAATAAAAAACTGGATTTGATGGAATGTAGGGAAGAGGTAGATTCTGCATAAAATCAAAGCTAATACAATCGATTTCTCCAGCCATAGCCTGTGTCTTGTATCGTCTTTTCCTTGTAAAAAATGCATCAGCCTTTCTTAAATGAATCTCCTATTTCATTGTTATTTGGACTTTTTCTGCATCGTTGATTCATTCGGAAGTAAATTTTTGTTGAAACGAATCACACTGAGTACATGTATCGGTCGTGGAAAGCCAAACTTTATATTAAAGTTGGATGTGAATATTTTCCAGTAGATTTTATAAGGGATATTGATCAGGTATTCAGAGCGAAACATGGAATGCATGTCTTTTATGGTTAAATCTTCCAGTAGGTAAAAACGAAGTGGGTTTTTGCGTCGTGAGTAATGGGATTGCCTTGGTTTAAAAGACTTAATATGTTTCTTTATTAAATAAATTACGGTATCTGAATAATCATTTACCTTTTCTTATATTTTCCTCTTAAATCCCTTGGCGTCATACCTCGTGTGACCAAATGGTTTTGTATATGTTTAAGTCTACCAACAGTTATACCATGAATGCCCAAAAATGCCTCTTTACAGACTTCTATTTCCTTTTCTTCATATCTTATTTTGAATGCATATCCTGCAGCATGTGATTTTTCAGTACCCACATTTCTATTTCTCAGGCGGCGTCTATTTACTGGTTTTATAGTTATTAGACCAGACAAATGAGAGTCTTGCTCATTTTTATTGTTTATATTATAAAACTGTTAGAATAAAACCACTTTTATTTCCCTACTAATATGTTCATCACACTTGAGCCGTTTACATCTATAACAAAAAATATATTGTAAGAAAAATATTCAATATTTACGTTAAGCTATTATTTACCTGCAGTTTTTTCCAAGAGTGCGGTTTTAAATTGTCTTCCTTTATGATTAATATGCTTCTCGCCTTTTACTTTGGCTATTTTTATTAAACTGGCTTTCGGTGTTTTTTTAACTTTACGCTCAGGCGCCTGCTGTACTCCACTACCACTTGCTACTGTATTCTCCATATTCATAACTTATAGTGCAAAACTGAAGAAACTACTTAAAATATAATACACAGAGACTAACAACACAACGTTCCGTAATAAGACAACAACGCTACTAAATTTGACAAGTCTCTGCCTGTCTACACCGGTAGAACAGACCGATGAGAATGAGAACTCGCCGGCAATGCGTGCCGAAGTCGTTCGGTACTTACCAGTGGGCTGTTCTCTCGGCGTAGTTTCTTTTAAAAACAACATTAGTACATGGACCTATGTAGTTTTTAAAAGAAACGAATAGGACATATGTCGTTTTTACAGAAATACCGATATTTTAGTGCCACATATCGCGTGATATGTGATGTTTTTAGGAGAAACGAATCTTTGGGGTGATAGAGTTCAGTGTCTTTTACATGATGACGCCACAATCGCGTTTTCATAAAAATGTTTCGTTGTTTCTAAAATAAACGCCTCAATTGTATTCCATATTATTGTTTAATCAGAATGAATGAGTTTCAATATTATGCCGAAATAATTACCTAGTTAGTGGTCAAAAAATAAATTTCAAGTTAGGTTATCCATGGAGGGCCCTTGGATAAATAAAATATACTCTACTAATATAAGGCTTTATATACTTTTTATCCATTTTTAGACTCCACATCTACAAGTGTCGGTAATTTAATCTATATACAAAAATTAAATGACCTTTAACAAACATTAAGCCCCGAAGATGCATAGCAAATTTAGTATGCGAAAGAGGCAAAATGCTTACCAACTTTCTACTGCAACACAAGCTGTATGCATTGAACACCTTTTTTTAAGAAGAAATAGAATAAAAAATGGACGTGGGCTATTCCAGACGAAAGAACTAAGAGCGAATATGATTATATAATAACAGACAAAAAGCAAAGTATTCAAAATGTCACTGTACTCAATAAACTATCAGTAGGAAGCGACCACAGACCAGTAAGAGCTAGAGTAACGATAAATCTACAAAAAGAAAGAGCAATAGCATAGTTTGGCATTCACCAAATCATCCAGAAGCATGCATAAAAAATATAGCCGAAACTTTACAGAGTAATAATTCCTAACCTCTAAGTTTCAACGATCACAATAAATTAATAACAGACTCGGTTAGAGACGCACAACTCAAATATTGCAAAAAAATGACACCAAAAGTGAAAAGATTAGCAAAGATACAAAAGCTCTCATGGAAATACGACGAAACCTAAGTGAAAACGAAAAGGAAAACAAAGAAGAATATAAAAAACTAAATAAAAGAATTTCATAGGAAATTAGAAAAGATTTAAGAAAATATAATACTAATGTTATTACTCAAACAGTAGAAGAGAACAAAGGTTTAAAGATAATGAAAAGATAACTCACACAAAGTAAAAAAGAAATATACAAGCTGAGTGATAAAAACGGAAAGGCAACCATAGATAAACAAAATATTCTAAACATAACCCGGAAATGAAGAAGAATCGGTCGCCTAGTGATAATGGACTCGTCATCGAGGCACTAAATGCAGGAGGAGAATTTTTTTTAAAATCAGTAAGCGAAGTGTTTAATAAATGCTTACATGCGGGTACGATTCCAAAAGACTGGAACAATGCAGTAATAGTCTTGCTACACGGTACTAATCAAAAACGCCTTAGAGAACGCTACATCAAGTATACGACTACACGAAGACACAGAAAAATTCAGTTTAGGTCGAGGAGTTAGACAAGGAGACAATATTTCACCAAAATTGTTCACGGCAGATCTAGAGTCAATACTTAAGAGCATTAAATGGCAAGATATGGGTGTCAGTATAGATGGAGAAAGATTAAATCACCTAAGGTTTGCAGATGATGTTGTATTAATCGCAGATAACTTACATGATACAGTTTCTATGATGCATTCGCTTAAAATTCGTTTTCATTCGTTTGGCTGAAAGAGCAGGATTGGAGATAAACTTTGAGAAAACTAAACTTATAACAAATCTCGTAATGAGTGGAAATATAACTATTGACAATAATACCATACAACAAACAGACGTTCACAAATATCTGGGACACGACATCAAAATAATCAGAGACAATCAAGCGCATAAAATACAGAGGCGAATAGGCCTAACATGTGCAGCATTTGGCAAATTAAGACATATTCTAACAAGTTCAATTCCCATGTGTTCAAGCGAAAGGTTAATAACCAATGTGTTTTGCCTGTACAAACTTATGGAGCAGAGACTTTAACACTCACGCAAAAATCTGCAAATAAACTCAGAGTAACACAACGAGACATGGAACGTGCAATGCTAAACGTGAGCCTTCGAGACCACATAACAAACCAACAAATCAGGCAAAGATCAGGAGTTCAAGACGTCATTAAAAGAACCACAACGCCCAAGATGGACAAGACGTATTATGGAATGGAGGCCCAGAAACTATAAAAGAAGCCGAGGACGACCACCGACTAAATGAACCGATGATATAAAACGTGTAGCGGGAAACTGGCTGCAAGCGGTCCAGTGTAGAGAATGCTGGAAATAACTGAGGTAGGCCAATGTGCAGAAGTGGACGCGATTGGCTGATTGATGATGATATTGTGTTATGAATACTATGCCGTCTTAATTAAATTTCCATTCTCAATTTTAGAATTCTTTCAAATGTTTTAAAAATGCATGATTGCTCTATATGACTCCGGATTTTCTTTCTGTTTTCCCTGTTTTAGAATTAAACAAAAAGTTAAAAGGTAAAAAAAAATATAATGAAATTATAAGGAAGTAAGTCGAAGCAACAATTTTATTTTCCCATAATAACGTTCATTTATACTCTATTTCTTCTATATACTTGTATTGAAATAGTGCCCATTTTGATAATTCTAACTAATAGCATCATTTATAGATTAGTAAAATAAAAATTATAATCAAGATTTAACAATTTAAGTTTTCGAGATTTATTTTGAAACATACACTCAGATGCTAAAAAATCGATCATAGATATATTTTCCATTTATTGTGAGTTTTAAAATTAAATACCCTTTTATACGGCAAATATAAATTTAGAGAAACTCTCGTATAAGTATAAACATAAGTATATATTTTTGTCAAAAATTTACGTACGATAAGCGGCAAAAAATTTAATTATTATCGTGCTGATTGTAACAACCAGGCAAATCTGGAATAAAAAAATGTGTTCAGAATTTTTAATTATACTAAAATGACTAACATTAAAGAATGCTGAAAGAGCCGTGGCTATAATGCAAGATAGTCGTAGCCGATATTATGCCACCTAGCTGCTAGATGTAAGTCGTTGTGCTGTTTAAACAGCCATTTAGCGGTATAATCTTAACGATAACTACACTAGAAGATCAGGATCAGTCCATAGGTGTCTTAGTGTTTAAGAAATAGACATCTAACTTTAGCTAAGGTGGCAAATCGCCTGAACTAAGTCCGAAATATGGATCTTATTGGCGGACCGTTTGTCGACGACATCATGAAGTGAATTCATTATCCAGAAGAATCAACCCTAAGCACATAGCTATCCGTGGAACATTGCAGAGCTTGACTTGCTTTTGTAAAAAAAAATCGAAAATTATAGATTACAGAAAACGCAGATTGAACTGATGTTTTGTTCTCGGATGAGTTCAAGTTTGGCTTGAGATCACCAGACGATCGCGAAAGAGTCTGGAGAAGACAAGAAGACTCAGGTATAATTTGGGCTGGTATAAGTTTCGATGCCCGCACTGACTTAGTTCTCACGGATCAAGGTTCTATGACAGAAGCAAGATATATAACATTAAATTCAAACAAGTATGTGGCAACTTTTGCGTCATTCATACGAACTTTAATTTTTATGGACGATAGCGTGCTTCACCACCAAGCTAGAATTATCAATAAAAACTTAGGAGACGTCGGAAATGTTAATTTCTGGAATTTACCAGCTTCTAGCCCCGACAATAATCCAATCGAACATCTATGCGACATATTGGGTAGACGAGTTCAAGTTCGTCTACCCTGCTCAAATATGATTTTAAAGCTGCTCCTTAAACAATACGAGACAATTTGTACATACTTTATATTTAAAATTCAAGCCAAAATACGTCTGCAGGGGGTTAACAAATCCCAAGGAGTAAGTACTAGGTATAAATAACAAAAAACCTAAACATTACTGTTTTATAAAAAAAGTCATAACAATTCATAACAACTTTGATTATGATACTTCTATTTTGACCATTGTCACTTAAGCTTTAGTAAAAGGTTTTAATAACTCTGTTACCCCAAATCACATTTCAGTTGGGACAATTATCTGTAGAAGATCTGAAGGTAAACTGAAGAAGCCATCTTCAGTTTACCTTCCGAATATGCAGAAATAACTAGACAAGATATCGCTAGAGTGTTCAGAAATTCAAAGCCTTTTTCTCCGAACATAACCCAATCCGAGAAAAAAACCTAAGAGAACAACAGTCAAATCCAAATCTAGACATTCTTCTAGCCGATAAAGGAAATGACACCGTCATCCTAAATACTTCTTTTTACTTAAATAAACTCTTTAATCTGATTAATACTCCAGACTGCAGACTGATTCCTAATAATCCAACAACCTATCTAAAGAAAACAATAAAAACTATCATCAGTAAAACTTCTCTTTCTGTTGACATAAACCAATCCCTAATTCCTAGCAAAAAGTCTTCCAGAACACCTTGAATATAGAGCCTACCCAAAAATTCACAAACCCCATTTACAAAGTCCCACTGTCAATGCATACATTTGCCCTACACAACCATTAGCCAAGTACTTGACCAAAACTGTACAACCTCTCGCCGAAAATGCTTTATCCTTCGTCAAAAATTGTTTTTATTTTATTGAACTTCCCAAAGAATACTCTATCTCACTGCCACCTGTTTTAGAAAGTTAGGATGTCATTGGAAACAAAAAAAATAAACCCCATAGACATAGAAAGATGGAAAAATTATTATGAAAATCTATTAAATGAACAACGTACACAGTTTCTAGACACACGGATAGATAGAGTTGAAACGGGGTTAAATGAAGTGGCGATGATTACCGTAGAAGAAATAAAAAACGCATTACAAAAAATGAAAAATAATAAAGCTCCTGGGCCGGGTGATTTACCTATCGAGTTATTCAAACATGCCACTGCAATAACATTAGAATTGCTTTGTAAAATGTTTAACAAGTGCCTACAAGGAGAAAGTATCCCAAGAGATTGGAAAGTCTCATACATAAACTCCATCTACAAAAAGGGAAACAGGAATAACTGCAGTAATTACCGAGGTATCATCATTACGTCATCCACTGGCAAACTGTATGAAAGAGTTCTGAAAGCCAGAATAGAAAAAGAAGCCACAGAGATCGAAGAACAAAGTGGATTCCGATCAGGGAGATCTTGTGTCGACAATGTATTTACTCTCAAACACCTAACGGAAAGGAGATTAGCAAGAGGACTAGAACTTCATGCCACTTTTATAGATCTCCGTAAAGCGTTTGACTCCGTACCACTGCAGAGACTATGAACAACATTGGAAAACGCAGGTATAAATGCAGTATATATAAATGCCGTGAAAAAGCTATATCAAGATAACCAAGCTTATATTAAGGTTGGAAACCAAATTTCCAAGGGTTTCACCCAAACAAAGGGTGTCAAACAGGGCTCTTGTCTCTCCCCAACCCTATTTAAAATATATCTTGGTAATGCTTTAAAATATTGGATAAGAAAATGCAGCCCAATGGGCATATGGGTAAATTACACTCCTATATACACAATCCTCTTCGCAGACGACCAGGTAGTTCTTGCCGAGGACCTACAAGATATGACGTACATGATAAACAAACTAATAGACGAATTCAAAAAATGGGGATTAGAGGTTAATACCGAAAAGACACATTACATGAATATAGGAGGCATCGGTCAAGACATGGAAACAGAAAGCGGATTAATTAAAAACGTTGATCAGTACGAATATCTCGGAGTTGCACTAAGCGAAGACGGGAGAGACGACAAAGATATAACAAGAAAAATAGGAAAAGGAAAAAAACATGATAAAAACACTACATCCAATCCTGTGGAATAAAACTTTAACTAAGAAAACAAAGAAAAATATATATCAGGCTATGATTCAGCCGGTGCTGACGTATGGGTCAGAAGTGTGGGTCTTTAACAAGAATATGTCACAAAAACTCCTCTCAACGTAAATGATGTACTGGAGAAGATGTTCCGGGTTAACTTTGTTTGACCACATAAGAAATGAAAACATAAGAGAGAGTATGAAAGTAAAGAACACAATAATGGATACGATAGCCGAAAAACAATTAAAATGGTATGGACACCTGAGACGGATGAACGAAGAAAGGATACCACGAAAGGTTTTAGAACTGAATACCTACACAGAGAAATAAAAGGAGAAGGCCAAGAAAGAAATGGATATCCAATATTCATATAAAAATGGAAAATAGAGGTCTTCAAGAAGGAGACTGGGCCGATAAGAAATTATGGCGATTGGGATGCGAGAAGCGACAAATTTAAAGTATATATATATATATATATATATATATATATATATATATATATATATATATATATATATGAATCGCTTATTTATGAAAGGCCTCTTGTCAAAAAATGTAAATTTTGGAAAACAAGAAAAAACTGTTTAGTTTTATAAAAAACGATTTTATACTTTTTTTATTTTTCGAAATATTTTAAGGACCTTAAAACTCAAAATAAATCATGTTAGTTACAATTTTTAAAATCAATATTGTTAGCTACAATTAATTGGCATTTTATACATTTTTACTCATTTTTTGGTTACAACTGTAGGCCATTGGGCAAGCTTATTGTAAAACCACTTGTGTTCTTGAGGGACATACTGCAAAAGTTTCTTCAGGTCATTAATTTTTTCTTGATGAATTGGTACCTTTGATTTATGTTTTTCTTGCTAATGAGGAAGGGGAGGATGGCTCAGCAATAGACAGTGGATTAGATAATAATTTGAAGTCCACTAGGAAACTAATTTGCTGTAGCTGGCTGTATACCATGTATCACAATTTTTTTTATTTCAAATCCTTTATAAAAGGTATATAATAAAATACCCAAACGGGCTATATCACAATTACATTACAGAACGTTTTCGGAATGTTAATTCCATCATCAGTGTAACGAAGTATACATGCTATGAGATTCTAAAATATATGGGTAAAAACCCGTTAAATGTCGTTAATTTATAATAGTGTTACATTTGGTAACATGGCGACGTAGGACTCTATGTCGTAACCTATGTAGCCATGTAACATATGTAGGTAACTGAAAAGAAATATGTTATTTTATTATTTAACAATTGATTATAACATAAAACAACAAGAGGTTAATTAATAATCTCCAAGCAGTGAATATCTGTCAACAATCAGCTAACCACGCAATGTTGCCAACACTGCTTTTATTTACGAAAAGCCCCTTGTCATTGACACGAGGCTTATCATAAATAAACAATAATTTTAAACTAATATATCTGATAAAGGAATAACAAGACATGAGGCTTTTCATAAGCAAACGATGTGCGAACATATGGGTTATTATTTTCTAAGTTAAACGAAAATTTGAAAAAAAGTGACATGAGGCCTTTCATAAATAAGTGATTCATATATTGGATGTCATTTCAATCTTTACACACAGACGAAACTCTCAACATTCTAAAAATTAAATACTAGTACTAAAATCTTCCATCAATTCTACTAAACCCTAAAATTAATAAATAAATGGTGCACCAATGGACTCCCTTTTATCTCCAGTAATTGCCAATATCTTTATGGAAGACTTTGAGACCCAAACACGCTTCTTATCAATGCTCAAACCCACATGTTGCTACTATATGTTTCCAGATTCAGTTATCCAGATCAATACGCCTTTGTTAACGCAGTTACCCATTACCGCGAAAATAACATCAATAGGAGAATCCACAATCTCAATAAAAGAGATAACGGCATATGGTTACCTTCGACATGTAGACCTCTTATAAAGAAAATATCGTCCATCGTAAATCAAAATCTTACTGTTAGAAATGTTTGCGCCAATCCCCGCGTTAATTTTCACGCTAACCACCACGCCAACCTCCACCTAAACTACGTCACCATAGACGGTATAAATGAACTGTCCTCTATTCTCAGTGGCAGTAACGTATTAATTAGTTAGTGATCAGTAAAGTGTCTGGGGAGACTAACACCTTGAAAGCATTGAAGAAGACATCACAGAAGATAACGAAAAATTTGTCGAAATTTAGCACGTCGTATTACAACGTTTTTAAGATAATACAATAAGGCCCTAAGTTATGCCTAAAACTTAAAAAAAGTTTTAAAGAGAAGATTCTTTTTTGCACTTTCTTTCCCAATGATTGCTATTTTTTAAACGATAACGAATAATTTTTTTAAAGGAAAAACAGTTAAGATTTGATATCACGTATATTGCGTCTGTGTATTCGCTTATACGTATTTCAGCCTGAGGGGATCTTCGGAGCGGCTATTTACAAACGCTTTGAAAGTGAAAATAATGTTTCCTGCCATAATAGAAGCAACTGTAGCCGACTTTTGGTTTCGAAAATTAGTTTACAGATTAATAATTTTTTAACTTATAGCTGGTCTAATAAGTTATTTTGAAAACCAAACGTTTACTTAAAGTTTTTTTTTGTATAAGCACTATCTCTAGAGTTATACAAAAAAACGTATGAGCAAAAAGCAAAATTTTTGATTTTTTTCATATTTTGTTAAATTAAAAACTAAGCACAAGGTTTGCGACTGGCACATATCGTGATTATTGATACAAGATACATCCTGAAGTGAATCTAGCAAAATAACAGACGCTGATGGAAAATGTCCGTTATGATCCACTTTTAAACAGATCTCGCCTGGACAGTAATGATTTTCTTAATATTTATTTTATTTAGTGTGTAAAAGTCCAAAAATATAAAGCATTTTATTTCTTTGCGCTATAGAGATAATTTCAAGTAGTGGGTTTATTTCTTGTAACGGGTATGTAGAAACAAAACCACTATATTATTACCGCTAAGTTCCAGCTATTAGTTTGTGCATCTCTTCTTTACCGCACTCTGATGAGCTATGAGTTCTGTATAAAACTCGATGTATAATTATCTGCATTCAAATTACTCGCAATTCAGGCTGGCCGTGTGCATTTAACTTTGTGAAATTGAAGCCTCAATGATAAATGGGAAGTTTTGAGAGATCTTCGCATATTCGCATATTATTAATTTTTTATACGAAAAGGTGAACAATTTGCCTTAATTGCTTTACATGGTACGAATGGATGTTTCGATTTTCTTCTTTAATTTAGCATTTTTCCTTAGATATTTTTAATTTTTTTTTCGTTTGTGTTTATTTAATATATCATTTTTCGGTTAACATGACGTGATGTAGCTGCAGGTTAACAAGTTAACGATTTATGGTCGCTGTAAGCATAGGCGTACATAGGTACAAAATAAATAAAAATTGAAATTCTGATTTAAAAAATTAAATAATTTAAAAATATTTATATATAAACAAAAGAGACAGATATTAACATTTACTATATACTATAAACTTTTTATACCATAAATCAAATAGGACATACAGTCCGTCCCAAACCCTTCTTTCAGTGCGTCATAGTTGATCGAATTGTCTCTAACGCATTATGCTAGAAGTGACAAAAAAAAACATGAGTCTGTGATTATTAAACATAGAACTTCACGGGTATTTGCATATTAAAGAGAATTCTACTTACGGATGTATAATTGGTTGGAGTTTAGAATACGCTAAATAGATATCCAATCAATGATGCGCATAAATATAATTTCACGCATATTGTCGTGACAATCGATCGTGACAATACTTTCACAATATCAACTGATAAAATGATAATCGTCATTCCAGGTTAGTATTTTCAGACATTTTACAGTAAAAATGTAATTTTGTATTTATACCGAGAAAGAACAAAAACTATATTTAAAAAAATAACCTTTTCACATTTAAGGTCGATTCAGACACATCAGTCCCGTCACAGTCCCGACGCCGAACCGGTCCTGTTTGGTCACAGAACTATCAACTATCTGACAGCTGGCAAACTGTTCGTCGCCTGATGAATGTGAATGCCGGCGCCATATTTCTATTAAAGAATATTTTGTATGACGGATTGTTCGGTTCGGCGCCAGGACTGTGACGAGACGTGACTGATGTGTCTGAATCGACCTTTAGCCGATTACTATCCTGTAACTGTCAGATTTAACTAAAATGTCATGCAATTATTTTCGACATTCTTTAAAATCCTATATGACGTCACAACTAGTGACGCACTAAAAGAAGGGTTTGGGACAAACTATAAGCCTTAAAACCTTACTATACGGAGTTAAAGTGAATTAGACGATGGTAGCCTAGAATTAAATGACTAAACTTCAAGTATTTCAGAGTGCAGACAGAGTGCAAAATTATTTTAGGTCGTCTGAATCTCAGTACGGGCCAGAATTTTCTGTTGATGAAAGCAGCGATTTTTACTGTAGCAGTCCTAAAACGAAGAAAAGAACGCCTAATAACCACTCTAGTTCTGCTTCTATGCCGAACACTTCATGCAGAGTTTAATATAAGATTTCTTTTGTGGAATTAGACATTTAAAAGAAGCGTTCATTTAAAGAAATAATAACTCAGCCTCATCAACACGATGAAGGTAATGAAAAAGTGTGTTTTCAACATGTTGAAGAGCGAGAAACTAAAAACATTGTGGACGAATTTAAGCCAATTTGACTACGAGTCTAAAAGGCAAAAATGGTTATAGCTGATGTACTGTATCTAATCTTCAGAAATGTACAACAAAAAGGAATGTTTTGCGTATTGTTCAAGGACTATCCAGATAGGCAAAAGATGCTAACACACCATTAGATGTATTTCAGAATTAAAGGAACGATTGTATATTCGAAAAATTCTGTTGCATACCAATATTAAAATAAGCCTAAGGTCTTAAAATTTTAAAATTTTAAAGTTTTTAAAAATACTAATTCTCTAGTAACAAGGGATGAACTACTTATTAAGTATTTCTCGAGCACAAAAAGATAACCAACCATCTTCATAGTAGAGAGATGTTCGACTTCAAAATGTTTCGTTCTGTTTATAGAGTAACAGTGAGCTACGAAAGATTTGATTTTTGTCTACATAATCTTAGGTTTAATGATAAAACAACAAGAACTGAAAGAAAAAAGATAGATAGATAGGTTTGCCTTGATCCAGGAGATATGGAAGAATTTTTTTTTAATTGTAAAGAGTCCTATGTAACTATTGACGAGCAGTTATTAGCTTTTAGGAATAGGTGCCCTTTTAAGATGTATATCCCAAATAAGCTGGCCAAGTACAAAATTAAAATTGTGATAACTTTCGACGTAGGTACCAAGTACATGTTGAATGCAAACCCTTAACTCGGCAAATATATGCACACAAATAGAGAATCTCTAGGAGAATACTATGTCAAAAGGTTTACTGAAACTATTTACGGAAGTTACTTAACCTCAGAATGGACAATTGGTTCACTTCAGTAAACGTTGCAGATACTCTTCTGAAGCCTTCTTATAACCTTACAATTATTGGTACTTTGCGTAAACATTAAAGAGAAATAACCCTTGAAATGATTATTTTAAAAACAGAGAAATCGGAAAATCCAGATTTTGCCTTTACCTAAAGAAGGCGTTTTAGTATCGTATAAATCCAAAAAGAATAAATTCGTTATAGTTTTATCGACAATGTATGAATGTTTAGTTGTTTGTCCAACTACTCATTATCATCATCAAATAGCCTATATTTGTCCACTGCTGAACGTAGGCCTCCCGTAAAATTTTCCACCTATTTCTATTTTGAGCTTCTTGCATCCAGTTTGTGGTGATGCGCTTGATATCATCCGTCCATCTAGTCGGTGGTCGTCCTCTGCTTCGATATGCATCTTGCCTTGGTCGCCATTCCAGAATCTTTCTGGTCCATCTATCATCCGTTAATCTGGCAACATATCCGGCCCAAGCCCATTTAGCCATGGCTATTTTTTCAACTGCATCTGTGACTCCTGTTCTTCTTCTTATTGCTAGGATTGGTACTTTATCTCTGATGGTAATACTTAATATGGATCTTTCCATAGCGCGTTGTGTAACTCTTATTTTATCTATTGTTCTTTTTGTCAGAGTCAGTGTTTTGCACCATATGTTAGAACCGGTAAAACGCACTGGTTAAAAACCTTTCTTTTTAAACAAACTGGGATACTAGACATGAAAATGTTATTCAATCTACCAAAGGCAGCCCATGTGAGACCTATCCTTCTTTGTATTTCAGTTGTCTGATTATCTCGACCTAAGCGAATCTCATGGCCTAGATATTTCTAAGCTATTACTTGGTCGATGCTACGGCTCTCAAACAGAATTTTACCGCTGACTACAAGGTTGGTCATAAATTTTGTCTTTGAGGTGTTAATTTTAAGACCAATTGTTTTTGACACTTTATACAGCATGTGCAGCATTTTTGTAGCTTTATCAACTCTACCAGATATTAAAACGATGTCATCGGCAAATCTTAGGTGGTTCAGATCTTCCCCATTTATATTAATTCCCATAATATGCTCTCGTTCCATTTTCTTGAACATATATTCAAGAACAGCTGTAAACAATTTAGGGGAGATAGTATCCCCCTGTCTAATTGCATGTTTTATTTGAAATTTCTTGGTATCTTCATGAAGGCGGACACAAGCTGTACCAGTTTCATAAATACTTTTAATCAAGGCAATATATCGGTAGTCAATGCGGCAGTCAGCCAATGCTCGAAGCATTTTATGATGATCTATAGTATCGAACGCCTTTTCATAATCTACGAATATAAGAAAGATAGGCTTGTTATACTCTGTACACTTTTCTATTAGCGTTTTTATAACTTTTAGATGATCATTTGTTCCGTATCTGGAGCGAAACCCAGCCTGTTCACAAAGTTGGTAACTATCCAGTTTGTTCACAAGCCGTTTTGTTATTATCTTCATGAATAGTTTGTATGTATGGGAGAGCAAACTAATCGGTTTGTAGTTCTTTAGGTCTGAAATGTCACCTTTTTTGTGCATTATGGTTATTATTGCATTATGCCACTGAGAGGGCGTTACGCCTCTTGTCAAACAAGCATTGAACATATTTTTCAACACATTTAGTAACGTTCACCCCTCCTTCTTTGATTTGTTCAATGACTATTCCATCTTCTTCAGGTGATTTATTATTTTTCATCTCCGAGAGAGCTGATTTTATTTGCTCTGTTGTGATATCTGAGATGTCTTCTGAGCCTATATTTTGAACTTTTGGTATTTGATTTTGATCAGGATCTGGAAGTTCTTCTCGCTTATACAATTCTGAGTAAAAATCTTGAGCAATTTTTAAAATATCTTCCTTATTTGTTGATAGTTTCTCCTTTTTTATTTACAAGTTTACAAATATTTTTCGGTCCTTCAGTCATTTGTCGGCGCAGAACCTTTAAACTTTTATTTTTATCAATGGCTTGAGTTATGCGTTCAGTGCATTCTGACATCTGACATTCTGACATCTTTTCGAATGGATTTTGTGATATCTTGGTTTAACTGACTAAGTGTTACAAAATTATCTGTGTATTTGTCTTTCAATTCTCTTCTTTTGTTTATAAGATTTTAAGTAGCTTGAGTGAAATCATCCATCTTGTTTTTTTTTCTTTTTCCTTATATTTTCCATAAGCGTTTCAAATCGCACTATTTTATAATGTAATGCATTTTCATTTAGATGTTCTACTTTTTTCAGTTCTGAAGTTATATGATTCTGATAGGCTACTCTATCTTCTATCGATTTCCATTTGTTAGAATGCCTCTCTGTTATCAATGCTGCCCTCTGTTGTCTAATGTTGATCATTATTTATGCTCTAACCAACCTATGGTAACTCCCAACAATGATTTGATTAATTATCACTCCAACTACTAAAAAACCAGAAATAATATTGCACTCTAATCAAGCAAAGGGTGGTGTGGACACTTTCGACCAAATCTGTGACCACCGAAGTTGCTTCCGAAATTCTTGCACATGGCCGCTTTTTATATTTTATTTTATGATCAACATAGCGTGTATAAACTCTTAAATTAGAAATAATCATAATTTATCCAGAAATAATCAGGAACCAATCACGAAAACGACTTTTATGTTAAATCTACATCAACGACTAACAAGATTATGGTTTGCAACGATCGATGAAACTTCTGTTTATCGATTTAATTAAAATTTCTTTGAAAGTTGCTGATCACAATCAACTTGCTAACAAACGTACTATATGCTACATCTGCCCCTCCAAAAAAAGAAGAATGACGTAATTTCATTGCAATCACTGCAAACGAGCATTTTGCGTAGAACACTGTGCTCCTATTTGCGTTACCTGTGACGTAGATAAATTAATTTTAAATTTATTTGCATATTTTTGGTATATAAATGTTTCTTTGTTCATTTAAAAAACTTAAATTAAATAAAATTTCATCTTAATTTTTTGTTGTACTTTTTTGGAATTGCAAAAAAATCGTAAATAATACGAATGGTTACTGTCTAAGGGAGTTTAAATTAAGGCTAGTGTTCTAGGGTTACTTTAAAAAAACGTCACTCGTAATTATCACAGACCTGTCCTATACCTATATTTGATCACAATTTACTAAAAACAAAGTAGAATCGCTTGTTGGTATGAAAAGGTTTACGAACATTTATTTTCGATTTTCCTAACCCAGATATGCCTAAAGCCTACATGAAAATATTTTTTAATATTTTTCTTCAAATTTTCGTGTTATATGAATTAACTAAAACATATTTATCGTATAAACAAAATTTTTATAAAAAATAAGTAAAAAAAATTACTGTACAAAATATGGTACACCAGGCATATAAACTACTACTAAGTTTCAGTATGGTATGAAACAAAACATTTAACATGTTAGCCTACATTGCATTTTCACCACCTCATTTTAGCTCTATCGTGGCACAAACCACATCAAGTTGGTTTTTCTGTTGCATTACTAAATGGTCTAGACGATCATAGCGAATATCAATGTTTTCATTGGCTTATGGACGACCTCGAGAATAAGAAGTAGATTTTTTATAGTTCGGTTCGAGTAGCCGATCAGCGAGGACGCGTTCTTTGAGGAGTAGCAACCGACCTGAGTTTAACGGAGCTTTTTAGCTCCAGCGGTGAGTAAGACACCGCAGTGGCTTGGGCGCTTGAAACAAATCAAAGGGAAGAGTGAATGCGAGTTTATTAATAGCTTAAACCGCAGAGAGGTTGTATTTATAGGCCTCTCTCGGAGGGCTATAATAATTAGCAAACACGAAGATTCGGGATCTTTGCATGGTGTCGACAGGGTTGACACTGTAAGGCCTAGTTTTGAACCTAGGTCGGACAGCAACGGCCCCTGCGCCTGTAAAGTGAGAAACGGCAAGAGGCACCCTCCTGGAAACAGGAGTGAACAACCGAGTCAGGGTCTGGGAAGGCACCCAGAATCCACTCGACACGTGTCGGGTGGACAAACAAAAAACAGCGATCTACCAAATAGACAGCTCTTTAAAATGTCGTCGGCCTCTCATGAGACCACAGAGCCTCCAGCTCATGTCGAGATACCCAATTCCCATAACCCAGCAGGGTCAGAGTATGTATCGCGAGATACAGCTCCAGATCCTATCCCACCAACCCCTCCATCTCCGACTATGTCAGAGATGGACACCCTAGTCGAAGATCCGTTTTCGGATAATGAATGTAATGATGCTGTTGACCGTCAGTCAACTGCATCCAACCTAGACTTAGATGACTTTAACTCAAAACGTAATTTCTTCGATAATGTCCACACTGCTCGTCGCAGCGAAGAAGGGAGAAAAAAGCGACCGTGCTCCAGTCCAGAGCTAAGCTCTGAGACTGAGAATAAGAAAAAACACAAGGAAAAAGAGGAGGAACAAACAACGCTGCAGATGATCGTCCAAAAAATGGACGACATGCAAAGATCGCACGATCGCAAAGTTGAGGCATTAGTCGAGCAACTCAAGGAGTTGCAAGAAGAGAATAAAAAGTTAATTGCAAGAATATTGCAATTAACAGAGAAGAAAGAAGAGACAAAAGTCCCCGTAAAGCGCGTGCGCGAGGATGAATGGCGAGAAAACAGGGTAGCTAAACCCGAAAAAATCGCCAAACAATTGGATGAGGCTAAAGAGCCCCAGATAATTGAAGAACAATGCGAAGAGTCCTGGCAAAAAGTAGCCACAAAATCAAAAAAGCAAAATAATACCACTGCTAAACTCAACGATAAAGCCACGCCCACAGAAACTGTGAGCGCTGCGCAAAAACAAAGAGAAATTGTCGAAAAGCGACAAGAAAAAATTTTGGATGACGCGATTAGATCACGTCAATCCAAAAGAGCCCTAAACAAAGAACCGACAACAAACAAAAACGACGATCCAGTGGTACCCACTGATAAAACACCTAAAGAACCAAAGCCTCCAGCTATAATTCTAAAATCAGTGGGCGAAAGCCAAAATATCCTGCGGAAAGCCGCAGAGAAATCCATTCAGTCGGACAACAAGTTCGCAAAGTCAGGGCGGTCTGTCGTCATTCAGACCAAAAACAGAGATGGGTATTTAGGAATGGTCAAAATCCTAGAGGAACATCGTCCTGCGGTAAACTTTATCGCATACCCAATTGATGCACCAAAAAACAAAAGGTTGGTAATCCGCGGATTACACACCAAAATTGAACTTCGTACGCTATTAATTGAGCTGGAGAACAAAGGCATTGAAGCTATCAAAGCCGAAACAGTTGTCGGAATAAGAGAGGGAAAAAAGGTGCAACTCCCTCTATTCAAAATAACGGTAACCGAAGAGGATGCCGAAAAAGCAAAACAAATTACAAATCTCTGTTATCTTCGAATAAAAGTCGAAGATGAACACAAACAAAAAAGAGACGTAGTTCAATGCTACAATTGCCAGGACTTTTACCATGGTTCTAGCGCCTGCCATTGCGCCTCTCGCTGCGTAAAATGCGGGGACTATCACCGTTCCTCCGACTGTCCAAAAGACAGAGAAACCCCGGCCAAGTGTGCTAACTGCGAAGGAGCACACACAGCTAGTTACAGGGGGTGCACCAAAGCACCCAAGAAGAAAAGCAAACAAACGGTACCGCCAAGGTACAAGGATGCACCAAGTGCACCAACAACACGGCCTAACTTAAGTTACGCCGCAGCAACTAAAGCAGCCAAAACACCCAACGCTGCTCCAGTAACTGTAACAGAAGCTGTCTCAACTAATGCCTCAACAGAAGAAATCATGAATATCATGAATAACAAATTTAAGGAAATGACAAACCAATTTTATGGTATGTTTGAAAACTTCACCCGTGCTTTCGAGGCGATGAGTAAGTGTGGATAATGCCAGTACAGTTGGACGAGCTAAAAATCGGATCGTGGAATTCGGGCGGGATTCGGTCGAAACTTAACATCCTTGACGAGTTTACCAACAGACTCGCTATAGATGTCATGGCCTTACAAGAGACTAAACTAGTTGAAAGAATTAAAACCAAAATTCCAGGCTATGTCATCTATAGAGACGATCATAGAGCGCGCTCAGGTGGCACGGCCATTATGATAAGAGGGCAAATAGACCACCATCTAGTGCCCACACCACTTGGTCTGGTCACCATGGAAGCTACGATAATACGAATCGTTATGCCTAACGAGACGCTGAAAATTGTTTCGGCGTACGTGAGGCCTAACGAACCGATATTTAGAGAAGATCTCGATCTAATACTAAACTCCGACGAACCGACGATAATTATCGGCGATCTGAATGCTAGATCGCCCAACTGGTACGACCGACGAACAAATGCGAACGGTAGACGACTCTGTGCCTATCTCGAAAACAAAAACAACACCATTGTAGCGGGTCCTACAGACCCAACATGCTATCACGGAGAACTTCCCTCACACATCGACATAGCAATTCTGCACAACATAGGGCAACAACACGAAATACAAACGGTAAATGAAGGCGATTCCACGCATAATGTAATCGTCATGACCCTAGGCGCAGTGGAAATAAATCCACTGCAGCCCCACCAAATAAAGAAAACAAACTGGCCGAACTTTAGAAGAGTAGTAAGCGAAAATATCGGAGCAATTCCGACCATTAATAACATAGAACAACTTGAAGATAGTATCACAAAATTAGAACAAACTATGCTAAATGCCATTGAGGCCAGTACAAAAACTGAAAATAAAATTACACAAAAAGGCAGATTTGAAGAAATATCTAATGAGCTAAAAGACCTCATTAAAGAAAAAAACAGGAAAAGAAGAAGAGCTCAAAGAACAAGAAACCAAGAAGACAAAAGAATTGCTAACGAACTAGACAGGGAAGTTAAAAGAAGACTAAATGAGCACAGAAGCGAATGCTGGGACAATTATATCCAAGAGCTAAACCCAAATCAATCCGCATTCTGGAAAGTATCAAAAATACTCAGAAAAGACAAAAAACCCATACCGCCACTACACGGACTTGACGGTATAGTTTACACCAATCAAGACAAAGTCGAAGTAATGCGAGAAACACTCGAAGCAAATAACACACAAAACTTTCACCCTGCAGAAGACTTAGACTTCACAGAAGAAGTAGAAAGAAGCGCTAGACGCTTAAAAAGAAGAAAAGGCATAATTGGCCTAGAACACACAAGTCCGGAAGAAGTCAAAGAATTAATAAAAGCATTAAACCCAAAGAAAGCAGCTGGGCCGGACAAAATCACAAACAGGGCAATTAAAAATGTACCTAATAAAATCATAGTGTACATCACAAACATTATTAATGGAATACTAAGACTAAGATACTTTCCAGACAGATGGAAAGAAGCAGAAGTTATCATGATTGGAAAACCGGGAAAAGACGGGAGCTTTCCACAAAACTACCGACCGATAAGCTTACTATCGTGTCTAAGCAAATTAGCAGAAAGAATAATCTTAAAAAGATTGCAATCAGAATCTGAAGCGATTGGAATGATTCCAGAAGCTCAGTTCGGTTTTAGATCAAGACATTCATGCGAACTGCAAGTACTCAGGCTTACCGAATAAATATATCACGAAAGCATATAATGAAAAAATGTACACAGCTGCAGCCTTTCTCGATGTTAGTAAAGCTTTTGACAGAGTATGGCACGAAGGCCTACTATACAAAATGAGCCAAAATGGTTACAGTGAGGCGATGACATGTCTCCTCGGGTCATACCTGGCAAACCGGAGATTCCGAGTTCGTATAGGGCCTGCCCTGTCAGGGGGCTGTGTTGTCCCCTTACCTGTATACCATATACACAGCAGATACACCCAGCGACTACAAAACACTGCTCAGCTTGTACGCGGATGACACAGCGTTAGCAACTAGCAACAGAAACATAAACCTTGCAACCAGAGACCTACAACGTTCTCTAAATAGTCGTCATGTTTAGAAAACGAAGACAAATACCTAACATGCAACTGAATCTAGCAAATGAAAACATAGAATGGAGCAATCAAGCTAAATACCTAGGAGTGACGCTTGATTACCAGCATACGTTCACTGAACATGTAAATCAAATAGTGCATAAAGCAAAACTTACAAAGATACAACTTGCCTCACTAATAGGCAAGAAAAGCAAATTAAATTTCTGGACGAAGATAAGGGTAGCAAACAGTGTTATCCTTCCAACGCTAACCTACGCATCAGCAGCTTGGGGACATACATGCAAATCAAACAGAAAGAAACTGCAAGTAGCACAAAACCAGCTAATTAGAGACGCACTCAATGTACCAAGATATGTACCTCTACGATACATATTATGATGATGAGATTATGATGAAAATGTTAGGACGACACATAGACGGCCTAAACAACAGATAGCAGGATATGTCCCAGTAGCATAAAATCAAAGTAATGACAGAGATAGGCACAGACTAGTCAAAGGCAACGCGGGTTAGAAGTAGAAAAAAAAAAAGGTAAGGACTGAGGTCTGGCATTTTATAGTTCTGGGCACCGGTAATTACTCACCAAAAGAAATCAAGTAGACTTAAGTTTTAGTATTAATTAGTATAAGCAAAAAATCCGACAAAAAACCTTCTAACTACGCGAGTGAATTATAGTGACAATGAAATATATTTTCATAATCCGGGCGCGATAAGATACGTGATACTGACTCGTATCACAACATAACATACACGCGAGATAATGGTACAAAGAGAGCCGTCAGCTCTCTTTGTACAGCCAACTTGTTCGCTTAGGCCCTTAAGGCAGGTCCATTTGAGAGACCAGCACGCGACTTCTGAGCATCGAGGCCATGTGCGGCAAGCATGGGCTGGGTGGCCAGACCGGTCGGATGCCCAGCTGGCGAGGAGAACAAATTAACTTTTGCCAAATCGGCAGCTGAGTGTCCGAACACACACATTTCCTTGTACGGAGGGACACCAATCTAGGTTGGTGCCTCTCCGTGCGGGGGCACACACTTTTTTAGGGACATCAGGTCCAAAGCAATGCTCATACCAAATTAAATTCAGTAAAGTAACTAGGGAGAAAAGCTTTTAGCTACCCCTTAATTTCAGGTGTCTTAACCACAACCATGTCGATACGGAGGGTTTTGTTCATTACCCAAATAGCCCGACGTAAAGTTCATAAGCCTTTGTTACGTATGTCACACGTAGCAAAGGGGTGGAGGAAAAACCTGGGGGTCAGATAGGTACCGATCCAGAATGATTAGCTCTTCTGGAGCGAGACCGGTTTGATCTTCGGTCATGTGGATCCCACTGACTAGCAGTGGTATACACATGACACTAGGGGTTGGGTTAAACGCTTCGCGTGTGTATGTGTGTGTGTGTGTGTGTGTAGGTTTTTTATTTTGTTGTAACAATGATGGCGCAATGCGTTTTCCAAATGATAACTGGTCCATTTTTATCACTACGATCTACTGCCCATGTTTACATTATACTCATGTGCGAGATGCGGTTGTTCTACATGAAATGATAAATATTTCTAGTATTAGAAAGAAAAATTGTCTATTTTCTTTCATACCTGGATCGTCTTCCTCTCTTTTTGTTAATACCGCTTTACAAGATGAATTGGTTGAAGTCCTGCTAAATTATTGTCATGCCACTTTACTGCAAATATATTTTGATCAGAAATTTTTCTGTAGTCATATGTTCCTCTCTTTTCTGGTAAACGATTTTCTCTAACCGTGCCAGTGGCTACAAAGGTTTTTTCTGTTAGTTTTTCCATAAGGGGAATAGAGTTAAAAATTTATCAAAAACCATGTGGAACTTTCATTTTTTTCTTAACACATCAGAATAATCCAATACGACGCTTGCTCCGACTCAATAATCGGTATAAATTTTACTTATATTAGTTGATGATTCTTGGTATGGTTCAAACCAGTAAATATAGCCAAGACGTGATATACCAACTCATAATGTGTAACCGTATCTAATGGGTTTATCATGTATAAATTGTTTGCATGAATGTTTTTAAAGTACGGAACCATTACTTCATCTACAGAATGCGTTGCCACTAAAGGTCCGTACTCCTTAAACTTCTTATTTAAATTTGCAAAGGCCTGACTTTTGCAAATGTATCTCCTTGTTCTAAGATACAGTTATCTGTCAGATGAAAATTTGATACAATAAATTTAAATTTATCTCTCCTAAGAGCTTCTTTCACAAGTTGATTGTTAGCATCTCTGTCACCTTGCCAAAACCTTCTCTTGCGAGAAATGTTTACATACCCACTTAATATGAGAGTTCCCAGAAAAGCTTTGGCTTTTGGAAAAAAGGAAAACTATTCAAGGGGACTCTTAGCATCATGATGTGCTGGAAGTTCGTTTACAATGATACATCGGTCTTTTATTTGAATGTCTTCTTTTACCCAGTGGCAGACTTTTTTTAGACCCTTTAACTGTTTTTTTTCTCCCTGCTCTGGTAATAAAATATTATCTTGAGAATCGGTTACTAATACGTCACCGTCATTATTTTGCACATTTATGTCAGCAGAAGCTTGTAATTGCGACCCAGGTAAATTATCCATCAATATTATATCTTCATCACCAGAGTCTTCGTCTGTTAGGAGATCACATGCATTTATTAGAGGCATCAAAGTAATACTATCTACATTTGCTACTAAATTTTCATCATCTTCTAATATACTAAGCGCATCCTCCAATGAAAAGCCCCTAAGAATAAATAGTATGGTATTTTCCTGTCGTACAATATTTTGTACACTTAAATCAAATGGCCTAACTCTAGTTATAAAATAATAATTTATCCAATTTATAAATCTAATCTGAAATATAAATGTGTTTTCTACAAGTAAACACAAAAAGAATATTTTTTTGTATACATTATAACAAATATTTACTTACTTAGCAAATCGTATTCCGAATTCGGCCATGTTATAAAAACTGTAAACTTTATCACAATATTATCGCCAAATATTTCAAAGCCAGCAATTCACAACTACACTCTATGATTGATTACTACATACTGAAAGTATTTAGGCGGTTATCAAGAAATATGATCCTTATAGATAATCAAGTTAAAAGATATTTGTGGTGTACAATTTATTGTACGTCAGCCATATCTGGGCTGGGAGTGTAAATTAAGGTTAGTGTTCTAGAGTTAATTTAAAAAATCGTCTATCGTAATTATCACAGACCTGTCCTATATCTTTGATAACAATTTACTAAAAACAAAACAGAATCGCTTGTTGATATGGAAAAGTTTACGACTATTTATTTTCGATTTTGTTAATTGAAAATATCTACTCCTATTTGTGTGCAACCTTTATCCCATTAACGAGGTATGTCAATCTACATTTTGAATTGCATATTCTCGTACCCGGACTTAATTTAGTCATTTAAACTATAAATAGAGCACTCAAACGGGTTTATGTACAATACGTATAAAAGCGCTCAACCAAAATTAATATGGAACGTAAGTCTTGTATACCACATTAAAGATGTTCAAACACCCGAGATTCCGCATTCCGCTGACGTACTGCGAGTTCTAGTAAATAGAGAAAAGCTTCTTATTTAGTCACATTTCCTTCTAATATTATATCTGCGTACTTTCTGTGTTACTCTATTTGCCTGATAAATCATTAGGTTTATACAAAGAATAGGTCGTTTCCCTATTTTAATATAATTTTATCATTGCCAGTGTTTATAAGACATTATTGCAAATTCCACGGTTATAATGTTAGACATCTAACAAATACATCTGGTTCTTTATAGCATTACTGGCAATACGAAAACCTAGTTTTGTTTTATGTTATTTTTGAAATTAGGAAAAGCAGTATACATTATGCTTTGCTAAAATACAGGGTGGTCCTTAAGTAATTGTACAAAAAAAACCGTAGATTCTACATTTTAAAATATTACGATTAAAGCCAAATTGCTTTAATAAAATGTTAATATTAAGAAAGATAAAGGGTGTTAAGTGAAAATTTAAAATTTTATTTTTGCTATAACTTTTATATTTGTCAACATTTATGTATAAACAATTTACAACTGGATACTATTATATCTGAAATTATAATTTGATGCACACTTTGATATAGCTGATAGAGGGCGCTACGTATACCACATATATGGCATACATTTGCACATATTTTTTTTGCTCTTAGAGTTACCGGTATTCTTGGTGAAAAATATTAAAAATACATTATTTTAACCAAAAAATGTATACTCGTTAATATCCTCAAAAGTCAACAGTTTTCGAGATAATCGCATTTTAAAAATCAACTACATAATTCTGATTTAACGCAATTACTCCAGGCAACGAAAGAAAATTAAAGAAAAACATTAATACTTCTGAATTTTGGTATAAAATACCTTTAATAAAGTTAATAGTTAACAAATTAATAAATAAAATAAATATATCAGCAGGATAGTTAATAATAGGATTTGACAAAATAACAGAATAATTGGATTTTACATCAAATATTTTACGTATTGTATTAAATTAAAGTTATAATCAAAACGTTTTATTTACTAACCAAATTAAGAAATAGTTAAACTAAATAACATTAAACTTTTTGTCAATGTAACTGTTTGATATGTCCACCATTTTCTTCAATTCATTTGTCAATACATTACATAAAAGCTCGTCTCATATTAAATAGCATCATTGGTTCTAAAAAAATGCTGAAGTATTTATTATAAATATTATAAGTATAATACGAAGTAATTTTTTGGAATTTTGATAAATTAAATAATTATATTAATATTTCACCACATGACCAAGAATATGACTACCACGAACAATCCAACGTTCAGAAAAGTTGTATTTAATTATGTTCTCACTGCCTCTTTCTCTTAATGTGTGATGTACCATCTTGCATAAACCACATATTTCGCCTTAAGTTTGATGACATTTCTTCCAATAAATCAATAAAATCATTTTATAATAAATTAAATAAATCTTTCCATTCAAATTACAAGGCAATTCGCATATCTGTAAAAAATAGTTACAAATAGTACCAAACCATACGATATGCATTTTAAACATGAATTTTAAATAAACATATGATTTGGAACCATTAGTAATTATTATTTTTTACTGAGATGTGAAGTACTTTGTAAATTGAATGGTGAGATTTATTTACATTTTTTATAAAACGAATTTATTGATTTACTGAAAGAGTTATCATCAAACGTAACGCGAAATATGTGGTTTATGCAAGGTGGTACACCACCACATTCTAGAAACAGGGCAGTGAGAACATACTTAAATATAACTTTTCTAACCGTTGGATTGTTCGTGGTATTCATATTCCTTGGAATGAGGTGAAGTATTAATATAATTAATTAATGCATAAAAATCCCAAAATAATACCTACTTATTAAACTTATATTACTATTAATAAATACTACAACAGTTTCTTTAGAACCAATAATGCTTTTTAATATGAGACGTTCTTTTACGGAATGTATTGACAAATGAATTAAAGAACTTATCTTTACAAAAAGTTTAACGTTATTTAGTTTAACTATTTCTTAATTTGGTTTGTAAATAAAATATTTTGATAATAACTTTAATTTAATACAAAACGTAAGATGTTAGATGTAAAATCAAATTATTCTTTTATTTTTTCAAATCCTACTAATAACTATCCTGTTAATATATTTATTTTATTTATTATTTCGTTAACTATTTATTATTATTTAAGGCAAATTTAAGGCACTTTATACCAAAATTCAGAAGTATTGATGTTTTTGTCTAATATTCTTTCGTTGCCTGGAGTAATTGCTTTAAATCAGAATTATGTAGTTGATTTGTAAAATTCGATTATCTCGACAATTGTTGAGTTTTAAAGTTATTAACCAGTATACCTTTTTTTTTGTTAAAATAATGTATTTTTAATATTTATTACAAACACCGGTAACTTAAAGCTACATTAAAGCTCGCATCAAATTATCATTCTTGATGTTTAATAATACCCAGTTATGAATTTTGATATACAGTGTAGGAAAAATTTTATGGTCGGTATGGACCTTACGTGAGATGGAGTGAGAAACAGCTGTTTAGAAAGAGAGAGGTAAATTAGGTCCGCCCTTTATATCGCCAAACCACCGAACAACATGCATGCCTGGAAAGGGGAAGTTCAACGTTGCCAAACTTATTGGATTTATTTGACCTGTTGTTTTTTTTGCATTTTAACAATGTTCTAAGATAATCCAATTTGGGCGAAATTGATTTAAATGGCAGCTTACTGTTTTTTTTTATTGGGAATATGCCACAAGTTTACTTTACAATAAGTGTAATATAACATTTTGATTTCCACTTTGGAAATCGTTTTATATAAATAAAATTTATTAATGTTTCGTATTTTAAGTACGATTTCCGAATTAAAAATCTAAACATCAAAATAAGCTTATTTTAAAGTCACATTGTGCCTTATTCCCAATATGAAATAATAAACTGCATACAATAACACCACATTAAAAAATATTCATACACAATAATTTATTTGGCAACGTCGTCCGTCTGGTCAGAATACCGAGTAATGGGTAGTAGAGGTGGGTCGTGGTGATTTTATCGTTAAGAGCGTAGGCATAAAATTCGGATTAATATTTTTTAAATGCATTCATTTTTTTCGAATCCTGATAAAACTAATAAATATTCTTGAAAAATTTAAACGCAGAATGAACCAATACATTATTACCGAGGGCCAAAAGTCCCTGAAAACTTCTATAATGTTTATTTTAATAAGTTATAAGGGCGAAAAAAAATTAGTGTGATTTTTAATTTCAAATATCTCATTCAAAAAACTTTTTGTTTATTCTAAGGGACTTTCGGCCCTCGGTAATAATGTAATCTTTTATTCTGCATTTAAATTTTTCAAAAATATTTGTTAGTTTTCTCAGGATTCCAAAAAAAAATGAATGAATTTAAAAATTTAAATTTTTGTAAACAAGTAACTATGATTGTTTAAAAGTAGTTTCAAGTAAGAGAGTACCTACATAAACAAACATAATGGCTATTATCGTTTATGTGTATATTTATTGAAGTGAAAGAAACTAATGATGTATTTATTATAACTTGAAAAATAAACTAAACAATACAAATAGTAAATCGTACTTACATTTACATTACACGTTATTATTAAATCGCGAATAGTCTAAATTGACATTAAAAACATAAGTTTTTCTACTATACCTACTTCTTATTAACCGTCTTCTTTTTTTATTTCAAATTAAACCAGATTTTGAACATGTGTTCACATTTACAATACTGTATGAATATAGGGGTTAAGTTAGGATATACATGGCGATGGTTTTTCCACCGTTGTAATGGACTCTCGATACAGGTGTACGTGTAGTTGAGCCATCTCCAATTAATTAATCAAATATACACCATGAATTTAAGTCATCTTTATTGGTTTCTTTTTCTTGTACTGGTTGATTTTAAATAGTACAATCTTCTTGTTCGTTAATTATAGAAGTAACCAGCTTCTTAACTTTTTCTTTTATTTTTTTATCTTCATTTTTATCAGAAAAACCCTGCACTTTAAATGGTGAATCCATAAATGTACATAATGACAATATGCCACTCTGTTCTATCCCTTTAAATATTTTTGCTAAACCCGATATTAGTAATTGTACTACGTCGGATACTATGGATGTAAGGTTACCGTTTGCTAAAATTTTCTTGCAAGATTCTTGCAGGCCGCGTACCATAACATTCACTGAACTACCCTTCAAGTATTTTTGGTCACTCATTGTACTTGTTATTTCTTTAAACGGCCGTAAAATTTGGGAAAGCTGAGAACAAATAATCCAGTGTTTTTTATTTAGATTTGGTCTAAGTCTAAGTCTGTATTATTTAATACCGATGTGGAACGGAAATACACGCCAGTACACCGAAAATATCAAAATACAGAGAGGAGTCCGCCAGGGTTGCGTGCTGTCCCCACTACTTTTCAATGTCTACAGTGATCGGTATTTTAAGAAGCGCTCTCAGACTCAATAGAAGGTATATCTATCAATGGAGAAGTTTTGAATAACTTACGTTTTGCAGACGATACAGTAATAATTACGGATAACAACAATGATTTACAAGAACCTAATGCAACGCCTTAACGAACGCTGTCATGAGTACGGACTGAAGATAAATTTAAAGAAAACTAAATGCATGATCATGACTAAATCTGCACAAATATCCAATTGACTATTGAAGATACTGCAATTAAGAGTGTTAATAACTATAAATACTTAGGAACATGGATAACATCAGATGTAGACCAAACCAAAGAAATTAAGACACGTATTGAAATAGCACGTACATCATTTATTAAACTTAAAAAGTTTCTTTGTTGTCGGGATATAAGGTTAGAACTACGCCTGAGAATGCTTCGATGTTACGTGTTCTCTACTCTTCTTTATGGTCTGAAAGCTTGGACACTAAAACAAGTTCATCTGAATAAGTTGGCCGCCTTTGAATTTTGGTGTTACAGAAGAATCCTACGAATATCATGGATTCAAAAAATGTCAAACATTGAAGTAACTAGAAGGATAGGAAATGAGGCAGAAATAATATTAACTATTAAAAGACGAAAACTTGAGTACTTGGGACATGTGATGAGAGGGCAAAAATACGCATTATTACAACTTATTATGCAGGGCAAAATCCGAGAAAAGCGAAATGTGGGAAGACGAAGAATATCCTGGCCTAAGAACTTAAGGGAATGGTTGAATGCAGTAGTGCAGACCTTTTTAGAGCGGCAGTCAACAGAGTCGGCATAGCCATGATGATTTCCAACCTTCGATAGAAGATGGAACTTAAAGAAGAAGAAGTGAAACGGATTGCCTCTTCTAACTCAGTCATTCTTTTTAACCTGTAATAGGTGAAGTTCTACCTAGTTTCCACGTCTTGGATTGGCCGTTTGGGAACTTTGTTATGTTGTAATTAATACTTTAAAAGCCTTTCTGAAGATAAGGTACTTTTTTTTAATGTTTTTTGCAGAATTGTCGAAAAAAGGACTTTTTATTTTATCTATTATCAAATCAGTTTTGACATAACATTCCTGAAGTAATGAATCTAACAGTTTTTCTTGTTGGCGGTTTATATCCAGGAATCCACCCTGTAAACTTTTTAAAAGCTGGTTCTTCACCTATAGAAAACGGATGAAACGAGTCTTTGCATAAGTTTAGTAAATCAATAAGTTTAGTCAAGAAAAAGAAACTGATAAAGATGACTTAAGTCCATTGTGTATTTTTGATGAATTAATTGGACATGACTCATCTAAACATACAACTGTATCGAGAGATATACAAGAAGTCGACATGTATTTGTCTGATAATATATTACCCACAATAAATTTCGAACGGAGATTGGAACTGTCCATTACCGTGGTGGAAAAACCATCGCCATGTATATCCTAACTTAGCCACTATATTCATAAAATATTGTAGAATTTTAACAAAATCTTTTCCTTGTGAACACATGTTTTAAATCTGGTTTAATTTTAAATAAAAGAAGAACACTGTTAACAAGTAAAGTAGAAACACTTGTTTTTAAATGTCAATTTAGACGATTCGCGATTTAATAATAACGTGTAATGTAAATGTAAGTACGATTTAATGTAAATGTAAGTACTATTTGTATTGTTTAATTTATTTTTCAAGTTATAATAAATATATCCTTCGTTAGGTTCTTTCACTTCAATACTTATACACATAAACGATAATAGCCAATATGTTTGTGTACTCGCTAATTTGAATCAACTAGTTACAGTTTACGAAAAACGGTTCCGATAAAAATTTAAAAAACGGGAGGACCCACCTCTAGTTTTTTAGGTATATTAGGATCGGAACCACAGAATATGTAAAATATCTCTGATCGGAACTATTCGTCTCACTAATGGCCAATAGGTGTTAAAAATATTTGAGGAGGGAGACCAAGGGGAAATATGATTGTTATCTTTGTCTATTCGCTGAAAATATGATTTTATATCTGCGTTAGATATCCTGTTAAATTTTACCATACCGACCATAAAATTTTTCCTACACTGTATAAATGTTTACAAACATAAAAGTTATAGCGAAAATTAAAATTTTAAATTTCCTCTTAAAACACATTGTATCTTTCTTAATATCAACATTTTATTAAAGCAATTTGGTTTAAACCGTAATATTTTAAAGTGTAGAATCAACAGTTTCTTTTTGAACAATTACTTAAGGACCACAGTGTGTATATTTTTATTTTAAATATTTTAAATTTATTTTAGATTTGAGAAATTTAAAGCGTTTGCTCAGGAAAGTTGTATTTAAATTCTGTTCTCACTTCCCTTCCTATGTAATATAATGGTGTAATTCTTCAAATAAATCAATAAAATCATTTTATAACAAATGTAAATAAATGTCACCATTCAAATTACAAGGTAAATCGCATATCCGTAAAAAATAATTACAAATGGTTCCAAATCATACGACGTGCATTCTAAATATGAATTTTAAATAAACGTATGACTTGCAATCATTAGTAATGATTTTTTACGGATATGCGAATTACCTTGTAATTTGAATGGTGAGATTTATTTACAATTTGTATAAAATAATTTTATTGATTTATTGGAAGAATTGTCATCAAAACATAAGGCGAAATATGTGGTTTATACAAGATATAATTACAATACAGAGAAAGAGGAGTGAGACCAGTATTTAAATACAACTTTCCAGAACGTTGGATTGTTCGTGGTAGTCACATTCTATGGTCATGTGGTGAGATATTAATATAATTTTTTATTTCATAAAAATCCCAAACTAATACCTATTATTATACTTATAATGCTTATAATAAGTACTGCAGCAGTTTTTTTAGAATCAATGATACTATTTAATATGAGACGATCTTTTATGGAATGTATTAACAAAATGAATTAAAGAAAATGGTGGACATATCGAACACTTACTTCGACAAGAAGTTTAATGCTATTAAGTGTAACTATTTCTTAATTTCGTTTGTAAATAAAATGTTTATCATTCTTTAATTTAATATTAAACGTAAAGTGTTTGATGTAAAATCATATTGTTCTATTTGATGTAAAATCATATTTTGTTAAACCTATTATTAATTATCCTCCTGATATATTAATTTTATTTAATATTTCGTTAACTATTAACTTTATTAAAAGTATTTTATGAAAACTGTCAAAGTGTTTAGACGCATTTCAAAGTTTCTTCTAAAAATTTAAATATTTTGATTTATTTTTTTTTCATCAATTTTTGACGATTATTTCATTAACTTTGAACGTGTTAATAGTGAATAACAGGAATTCGACTCTGAACATAGTAGCTAATACGTGTTTTAAAATCGAGCTCTTAAAACTAATTTAAAAACTAGTGAAAAACTAAAAATATTTTCGTTAATTAGTGATCCAGCAGTGAAATAACAAAAATAAATACAACAGAGATAGTAAGTTACTTTAATTATAACAGTTTTTACTATTATCACGATTATCAAATATTATTTTGGATAACCTACAAAATCTAGGACAGGTATACCAAACCCTTTCCACTACAGACTAAGAAGGTTGTTTGCCAGGACCGTACTCCAGTTATAAATGTTAATTAAAAATGGATAGTTATATTCAATCTGAAATTGCTACAAATAATAATACATCAAACAGCTCCTCATAATATCAATTTAATGGATCACCTACATATTCTTCCGTAACAAATCAAACACCACAATTCAACACATTTCCATCAAGAAAACAAGCAACTATTTTTGATGAAATTCAAAATACCAAACTAGGTGATTACTTGTCCGCTCTGAGTCGTCTGATACAACCAACCCAGATCTTTTTCTGTTTAAAATTATCAAATAATAAAGTATGTATTTATTTAGCTAACGAAAAACTAGCTGAGGATTTTATAAACAGAAATAAAAAAATTCAAATAAACCAGCAACTCTTATAAGCTCGTGGACTAATTGGCCCCAGTCAGCGATTAGTATTGTCCAATGTCTGTCCCTCAATCCCACACTCAGTCTAATATCAGCATTAAAATCACATGGATTAAATCTTCTGTCACCTATAACATTCTTAAGAATAGGCACATCAACACCACAATTCCAGCAAATTGTGAGTTTCAGGCGCCAAACATACATATCTCCACTAAATAATCGGCCCTTACCTGATTCTTTTCTTATCACATATGAGGAAACTACATACAGGATTTTCCTATAATTAGATAACCTAGCTTGCCAAATATGTAAACAAACCAACCACTTAACAAAAAAATGCCCAATGTCTACTGCAATTACAACATATAATTCAGCATCAAATAATCCAGTTTCAAATGTAGACCCAATTGAAAATACGACTAATCTATCAACTCAAAAAACCCAGGCACACAATAAACAACAACAATCAAAAGAAGAAAGCAAAGAAACCCAACACCAAACTACCCGACAAGAAAAACCACACATGCAGCCAACCAAAGACGAATTAGAAACAACAAACTACACAAAAATAGATCTAGAAAATAAGGAAACATATAAATATAGGCAAAGCACAAAACAAACGCAAAATCTCCCAAATATTTCTACTAGCTACTGCATCTACAGAGGAACCTACTTTTATTACACCAAAAAAACAAAGAGAAGAAGGTAAAATCAGATCAAAATGTCAAACCACAAAAAACACTAAAAGAAATGCTAAAATACTGTAAAACTTTATTTGAGAACCCAAATTCCAACTACCCTATAACTTACGAACAGTTATTGAACTTTTTTGAAAACTGTGAGAACTCACCAGACCCGTTAAGTATCTCCAAAATGTATACAGAAGAAACAGCAGAGGTCACATATCTATTAACTAATATATACCCTTACCTAAAGGACCGAAAAATTAAAGTCAAGTGCACTCGAATAAAAAATAAAATATTACAGCAAATCAAATTAGACCTTCAAACAGACTTAGAAAGCGACGCATCAACAGAAAATTAATAACACATCATTTTCAACTCTCTAATTCAATGGAATATAAATGGGTATTATACCCATTTATATTCGTATTACACCAATTTATATGACTCGACCAACTTTTTTACGCACATGTAATAAGCTTCTTACAACTCTCGTTATATAATATACTATTACGTAAATTAATTACTATTTATAACTGGGAATAAGCCACAATTAAAGATAAAAAATACGTTTATTGACGTTTCAATTTCCAATTCGGAAATCGTTCTCAAAATACAAACAGTAAATTAAACAAATTTTGTTTTTTGTTACATAGTGAAAAAATTCTTGTAATAATTTAATTTTATCTGACTCATTTATATTGACAATTCAGACATACATTATGCATTTTAAAGTAGACGACTTTAAAATGATATTGCCAATATTGTTGAGTTGCGTATTATTATTATCTTATTACTATTACGCATTATTAATAAGGTAAGTAAAATGCACTATTTTTTGCGGTACGCAGTACTGCGTATATTTTTCTTATAATGATGTTTTTTGTTGTTGTTGTTTACAAAACAACATCATCCATAGCTAGCATACCTTATCTTTTAGATAAAACATCATGAGTTGAAAAGATAAAAGGCCGATGATGATATTATTAATCCCGATTTCTTACCTGATAAGTTAGTACATATGATGGGTGTCATAATGAGGATTCTGAACTATTAAATAAAATGGATGAAAATGCTGTAGACACTAGTTTAGGTATTAACACTGTAGAGCACGAGCCTCTAGAAACTCTGGTTTAATCCAAGGGCAAAAGTATATTTATTTTACAATCAATTTGTAATCAAAAATAAGAGATATTTTTTTATTTTTATACATTATACTTATAGATAAAAAAATTTAACTTATCCGAACAGTAACTGGAATTTAGATGACATCAGAAATCTTTAGACTTTACACAGATAGCCTTTTAGACAAAATTCTGAAGAAGTCAAATTTATATGCCATACAGCATAATCCTTACAAACTACTGAATAATATACAAAGTGACATTAAGCAGTTTATTGAAATTACAATATATATATATATATATATATATATATATATATATATATATATATATATATATCTATATATATATATATATATATATATACATATATATATATATATATATATATATATATATATATATATATATATATGTCTCTTATTCATTTGCTTAATACAAGGGCATATTGGTCAGAGGAAATTGGCTTTGAAAAAATAAAAAGTACTATGTCAGTCAACAGGTACGAAAAAAATCAGACAATTTTTACAATTCAATAATAACGGAAATGTCTTATCCCGTGACAATCCAAACTACGATGGAGATTTATAAAATTAGACCAATAATTGACCACCTCAATAAAGAATTTTCAAACAGAATTCCATTGGAACAATATCTGTTCGTCGATAAGCAAATTTGTTTTACCAATGCTAGGCACCACATGAAGCAGTACCTACTAAACAAGCTACATAAATGGGGTTTTAAATTCTTTGTCTTATGGAATAAATCTGTATAAGCGTATCGTAAAGAAATATATACAGGACAAGAAATGATCAAAAAACGAGACCTGCTTTTAAATCTGACCTCGGAGCAAATGTAAATGTTGTGGTGGGATTGGCTAGAATTATTCCTAGGAATATGAGTCGCAGGCTTTATTTAGACAATTATTACTCCTTTAGAACTACTCTTTGTATATCTTTCCAAACAAGGTATTTACAGTTTAGGAACCGTAAGAAGAAATATAATTCTAAATTGTAAGCTTCCGGATAAAAAGCTCATAAAAAATGAAGAAAGGGAACTAGTTTTGAGTATGTTGGTACTTGCGATTGTGTAAAAACAAATAGGCTAGTGTAAAAAGATAACGAATTAGCCACGTTTCTATAGACTTTCGCTGGCGAAGTTCCTAAAACTACTGCCAAGAGATACAAAAAGAATGAAAAGGGAACAAAAGAAGTAAGTTGTCCATATCTTTTACAAGAATACAACTGTCATATGGGCGGTGTTGATTTCTTGGACATCAATATGGGACGGAATAAAATTCTATGAAGTAAAAAATGATATTTTAAATATTTTTTTATCTACTAGATCTAACTGTTGCTAACAGTTGAATTCTTTACAAGAATTCAGTTAAACATAGAACTGGCACGAAGTCTAGATTTACACACGCTCAGTTAAGAACACAACTGACAGAAGCATTATGCAGGATAGAATACCGATTCACCATTGCAAAAAGGAGAAGACCTTCCTCAAGTGAAACTGAGGAGGTGCTACGAATAAAGACGAGAAAAGGCCCAGCATAGGTTATATCAGTAATGGATGTTGGAATGAATGAAATTCACCATTGGTCTATATGGTCCAAAAGCAAATAAGGTGTAACTTTTCACAGTGCAATGGCTATACACATGTGTTGTGCGAAAAGTGTGGTGTAGCACTTTGTTTTATTAAAATAAAGAACTGTTTTAAACATTTTCATTGTTCATAATTATATTTTTTATAAGTATATCCTTATTTGAATAACGTTGTTCATAAACAACACTTATAATTTTCCAAAATAAAAAAAATAGTTGTTCAGAGTTTTTTTATTCTTTTTTCCGTAAAAATAACAAAAATCCAGACTGCAAACTTTTTTGTAACGAAAAATAAAAAATCATCGACATCGTACATGAAAGGACATGGTATATGAAGAAGAAGATGAGAGGACATAAGTAAATACGCATTATTTCAAAATATAACGCAAGGAAAAATAGAAGGAAAACGGAATCCAAGCCGTAAAAGAATGTCATGGTTGCGTAATTTGAGAGAGTGGTTTGGCTGTACCACTAATGAACTCTTTAGGTCAGCTGTAAACAAGATAAGGATAATTTCCTTGATAATTTCCAATCTCCGATAGGAGTGGCACAAGAAGAAGAAAAATGCGAAAAATAGCAGTGTAATTCGAGCATGCGTCGTTTTCGAGGACACCAGCTGACTTATGCCCGCCCCCGTAGAACATTTTAAATGTTTTATATCAATACACCCATACCACACCAGGGTGCTATGGGTGTATTGATGGTAAGGGGTGATGACCATTTATAAATACGCTAGCCACTTTAATATATACTACAGTTTTTTATGATGCATTAAGATTAAACCTTTCTGTTTCGTGTATGTTAACTCCTTTTGAAATGGGAGCGTGCCTTTGGCAGTAATCATAACCAAAGGTCAAACAGTTAAAGATTATGCTGCAGCATACCAACTACTCAAAGGGTCGATACCAAATGCCTTTGATGGAATGAGTTGATCCAAAATATTACTGAGTAGAGATGCGAACGAAGCAAAAATAAAAGCATTTAAACGTGTTTGGAACGTATTATAAACACTTTTATTCTGTTTTCATATATGCCAATCAATTTGACGCTGGCTGTGTAACAACTTTTATTAAAAACATTTAGGCTATATTATTAGCATCGATTATAGGGAATATCACTATACACACCGGAAAACTGGAATACCTAGTCCACGTGATAAGGGGTTCAAAATATGAAATTTTGAGACTCATAATACAGGGAAAGCTTCAGGAAGAAGATCTAATAGCCGAAGGCAGAACTCATGGTTAAAGAATTTACGTGATTGTTATCAATCAATTTAATTAATCGATTGATTTGTTTAGAGTAGCAATTTCTAAAATAAAAATAGCCATTATTATTGCCAACCTCCGTAGGGGGATGGTACTCTAACAAGAATAGAGAATGTCACAAAGTCATTTAAGATTATTCTTAAAAACCAACGATTTATGCAGTGAAAGAAATATATTACTAAATATTGGACAAGGATGGAATATGGTGCCTCGCTTATAGGTATGCACCAACAGAGGCCACTGAACCAACAATTTTAGTGAAATAACACTAAGGCTTTTTAAAGACATAGTTCTACATAATAACAAAGCTTGTAATGATATAGCTTTAATAGACTTTAGCTATACTGTCTTAGAAGAATATTAAAAAATTCGAAAATTCGGCTTCGAAATTTTGTAAATAGTAAAGATGCAGCTCCAAGATTACACTTTAAAGGCAATTAGAACAAATTTAATATTTACAACAGGAATATATATTATTACAGCATATAATTATAAATTATCTATATAAAATTTGTAGTGAGCAAAATAATATTGCGCTTCACGAAATCGATATAGCAAAAGAATTTTGCAGTTGAGAAGCTGGAAGAAATTGGGTGCTTTTCGCTAGCATCAAGCTGCGATTGCACCCTTTTTTAATATGGATATCGATTTTTAACGTTACAGCTACTAATCTTTAAGATCAATGCAGATCGATACGACGTAGCTAAATTAGCTTTTGACGAAAAAGTTCGTTCAGGTCAGAAAAATTTCAGTTTCTCGTTTTATAGCAGACTTGCAGGATCCAGTAAAGCTAGTACAGAACATTATACTACAACAGCATTGATAGCATTGAGGAAAATAATATTATAGAATATACGGTTGGTTAAGTTTTTGGCATTTTAATTGAATCTAAAAATAGTTGACACGAATACCGCTACAATGCGTGAATAAAATAAAACAATAAATGACTAAACCTATACATCTCTAAGGGGTCATATCTACAGGCGAAAGTCCCGGAAGTTTCCAAATATAGGTAGTACAATTTATAAAAAGATTTATATCTCATCGAACTTTTAATGCACGAGTTTACGGTAATTCATCTAATACAAAAATTCAAAAAAACTGAATTTCCCAAAGATCTAATTTAAGCGTCTCCCTCTAGACTCTTTGTAGATAACTTAATCATTTTTCTTAAGTGGATAAATGATAAAACCCTTTAGACCCATCTACAGAAAGTGCTATGGAATCTCGAAATATGAACAAATTCCACAGGTCTTCAATTATCAACAAAAAAATCAAAGGCTATGTTATTAAAAAAAAAAGAAGTTATATCACTTTAGAATTAAAACTTTTTATTAAAAAACTAAAATATGTTGAGAAATTTAAATGTCTAGGCATGACATTTGACAACAGATTATCCTGGAACCACCACATTCATGATCTAAAGAGTTCGTGCCAATCTGTATTTTTAAGATTATAAAAACTGTTTCACACAACACGTGGGCAGCATATAGTAAAACACTGACCTTTATGTACAAGTCATTAATCAGGTCCAAACTCGATTACGCTCGTATTATTTATGATTCAGCAAAACCATATGTTCGAATAAATCCATTAGAACATGTATTAGAACTATTTATTAATATTTTTAATTTATTATTTAACTTCACTTTTGACAAAATTTACCCACTCTGTAAATGTATAAATATCAACAATTGTCAAACATTTTCAGCAGTATTTAGTATTATAGTGTTTGTGCGCTTAAAACTCTTCCAAAGAGACTACCCGAAAAATTAGGCAACCCGCCTACAACCTAGAGCGAATTTAGACGTGGGATAAGCAACATTTTTGTTTGGCAGAAGTCCTGGAAAATCCGTCAAGGATTTAAACTTCATAAAGTATACAGTGCTCTCCAAATCGGTCAACGATTTGTTCCGCTGTTGGTATAACAGCAATCAATTATTATAATCACATATATATACATATTCAATATAATACAACAGTGCCCGTTTTTGTATACACTAGAAGTGAAGTTTTTTCACATGGTTCTCTTGGTGGCCTTTAACACATGGTTACCATATCTCCGCATCTCTTGATCCAGGATCTTCGTGATAGTGACTTGAATGGACAATAACCCGCACATGGACGTTTTTGAATAACTTGTTAACTAGTAAGTAGTATTTAGTAGTAGGAATTTTGTTTAGTTCTTTATGTATTTGTACTGATTTTATTTATACTATTTGTTGTTCTCTCTGTTTTCCTTTAATATATCGTTTTATACCTTTAAATAGCATTTTGAACCATTAGTTTCTTATATTACAGGTAAGAGCTCTTGTATTTTATAACGAACAATCTATGTTATACTATCTATCTCATTTTAAGACTTTCTTCATGTTTATTCTATTGTGTAGATACCAATTTTATCTACACAATATATGATAAAACAACTCGATCAAATACAAAATAGTGCTTTGCGAACCATACTAAGTGCCTTTTATACTAGGCATACCAAAAGTTTACACTGTGAAGCTGGAGAAGTCCCCCTGGAATTTCGAAGAAAATAACTTTTACTAATATGTGCGACATCAATACAGGCAAATCCTATGAATTCTGTTAACCACTATTTAAATTCAGACCATTTTAGGAATATTTTTAAAACACATGCTAGACTTGAGCTTCCTTTTTATCAAAGGATAAATAGATACCTCAATAAACTTGAGATACCTATTTTATACCAGATATTAACACTGCTTCCCCTTGGAGTGTTTCCATCCCATTTCTCAATACCAAACTCGTCATATATGAAAATGGAGATAACCATCCCAAAGAATTATATCAATATGTCCTTCAAGAACTTAAGAGATACAGTAACCGCAATCTTATATATACTGGTGAATCTTATGAGGTGGTATGTGAGATTGTGCTCAGTGTTCGCCTTATTTTATTGGAGTGTTTTTTATATTGCATAGAGAGACTTCCATATTAATTACAAGATACCTTACAGGCAATATTAAGTGACGGAACTGATATGAAAAGTTTTACATCATACTTATATTCCATAAATGTACTAAATAAATTATTGTAAAACTTTAAATTGTACAACGCCAACGACCCTATGAGGTTGAGTATTAAATAAATAAAAAAAATGGAATAATTATAAAAAAGCACTAAACAAGTGCAAAAATTAAAAAAAAGGTATAACAATTTAAAAAAAAAACAAAAAAAGTATCAAAATGTGGTGTCAAATTACTTATTTTTGCATATTTAGTTCCTATTAAAAAATAAAACATTCCTGCTTTTATTATTTACCGTAAGCATTATGCCTACATATCCGGAGTCTAGTTCTGTGTATCTTGTTAGAGAATAAAAATGTTAACCACGGTAGGGTATCAAAATATTTAGTAACAAATCGGAAATAAGAAGGGTTTTAAAAAAGGATTAGATCTATCTTTGATACTCTTGGATTTAACGACCTTACTCAAGAATAACAGACAATAGTGCGACATTGTGTAAGGGAACATATTCGAAAAAAATATGAAAAATTTTAAAGTTGTCCTTATTCCTTTTTTTGAAAAGTTGCCTTTGTCTGTCTGTGAATATAAGCCATAAAAGCGTATCATAATTCGTTAACTTGCAGGAGGATTTAAAGGTCGGCTATATTGAATTGTGGATTTTGGTTTTTTCAACACTAAAAAATATTCGTGTGGATTTGTAACTGTTGGTTTTTCGTTACAGTTAGGACACGTTAAGGCCTAATGTAGCATTTGGCTATAAGTTAAAATAAAAAATAATGACAAAAAATAAAACGGGCCGGACTGGATTATATTTTATTTTATTTTTACAGGTGGCCCTATATTTGGATGTTGATAAGAAAAGAGAAATAAAAAAAGTATTGTCGTCATGAGACTAAAATTTAAAAAATGTAATCAATGTACATATGTACACTTTTTGTCCTTCTGACTTATAATAAATAAACAGTAGTTATTAGAATGTCATATAATAATTTCCAAGAGTAGGTAATTTTTTTTAGTATTTTTTATTCTAGTCCAAAATTCCGAAAAAGAGCACACAATGTGACTTTTTTGGCAAATTGAGGTAAATGCATTTCGTAATGAAAACAAGCAAGCAGTTTCGTATGAACAGTAGAACTAAGTCATAATTACAATTTTAAACTAGCTAACGCTAGTTAACGAAATGGAATAAATTATATGAATCTATAACGAAGGTTACAAGAGCACTTAATACTTTTGTATTTTTTGTCCAATAATAATTCTGCGTATAGTGGGAATAAGCACATAGAGTTACTTTTCAGGAGGTAGTAAAAACTGGTTTATTTAGAAATAAGACAACATAAAATTAACATTCCTTTATGAGCTAAACATTTTTACATTTTAGGGCGAGCGCCCACCAAAGTGGCGTGGCAGTGGCAAGTAGCAAGTAGCACGCGTCTAGCATAATGTAACCAATGAAAACGAATGATTCAGTTTACACCAAAATGACAGTAACGTCATTCATTCTGATCATTCGTTAGGATTGGTTACATTATGCTAGACGCGTGCTACTTGCTACTTGCCACTGCCACGCCACTTTGGTGGGCGCTCGCGCTTACACCGAATAAACTAGATTAAAATAAAATATGATTTCTACTTTTCTTAAAATTAGCCACAAAACAAGTGAGTTGATGAAAAAAAAAAGTTGGAAAAAGAAGTACCTAATTATGTTTAAGTTTTTTAAATATTGCAATTATTATTTAGTTAGTTTTAATATAACTGCACAAGAAATACAATGTTTATGAATAATTCATAATAATTAGGTACATATTCTGTTTTCATTCATTGTCTTGTTTTATATGTTTTCTAAAGGTGTAATGAATAAAATAATCTAATTAAAAAATAACGTATCTTGCGTATTTAAAATCGTTCTCGGTTTTCTATTCGTGGGTCACCATTGACCCAGCATACCTTAAAAAGATAATTAAATCACCATACCAGTTGAGGGTTAAATTCGCTGCCAATATTTTAGGATAAACAATTTTACAAAAGATTTAAAATGTAACAATAAAACACCGAACACTTTGTTTTCAAAACTTCCACAAAATTTATTATAAAGTATTATCACTACAACTGTTTCGGCGGATTGCGTTTCTCAAGTGATCTATTTTTGGCATGCGTTTACACTTTATAGTCTCTAATGAAATAGGTTGAGGAGGGGAGAGGGGGTGTCAACTACTAACCATTTTATACTGAGACTGTAAAAACATAATATTTTATTGTGATTTTCATTGTATATACTGTGTATACTTATATTTTAAATATCACATAAATGTATCAACTCTATATAATAGTTGACACTATGTCAACTATTGAAACACTTTGCGTGTCAACTACTAAAACAAAAATGTAAAGCTAGGAAGAGAGCTATTGAGCAAGTACTATGTGGAAAGCCAGTTTCAACAACAGCAAAGAAATATGGTATACCCTGAGTGACTTTGTTATATAAGTTAAAAGGCAAAACTGCACACAAAAGAAAAATGTGCCCAAACGGAAGATCAGGAGAAGATATTAGTAAAGTGGATTTTTTTGGAAAAATTTTTTCTTCTTGTTTCACGTGCTTATGAAGGAACTGAGTAAACAGAATCCGTTTAAAAATGATAAGCCAGAAAGAACCTGGTTTACTGGATTCTTAAAAATAAATCCCAAAATAAGTAACAGACTAACTCAAAATCTAACACCTACAAGGTCAAAGAAGCCATTTAAAAATGGTTTAGTGAAGTTTACAATTCATTTAGAGAGAACTATGAGGAGGTTCTTAATTACCCAAATCGAGTATTTAATGCAGATGAAACTGCATTTTTCCTTAACCCCAAAGGAAACCAAGTATTGTTAAGAAACGGTGAGAAAACTATTTACCAAGAAATTAATCCCAATGAGAAAGGATGCCTAACAGTACTCATCACAGGTAATGCTGCTGATAAACTAGCACCACCAATGATCATATTTAAATATGGGACAATTTCAAAAGAACTGGTACTTTTTTCCTGAAGAATAGGGTATTGGTAGGTCAGAAAGTGGATGGATGACAAGAACTACCTTTTACGAGTTCATTACAAATAGTTTTGATAAGTGGTTGACACTAAGCAAAATTTTTTGCCCTGTAATTCTATTCACTGATAAACATTTATCCCATTTAACATTACACACTAGTAGATTTTGCGCTGAACATGGTATTATAATGGTACCCCTTCATCCGAATGCTACACATTTGCTTCAGCCAGTGGATGTTACTGTATTTTAATCTTTGAAAGGAAGTTGAAAAGATGCAGTACAGCAGTGGCAGATTGAGAATCAAACTTCCCCACTTTTAAAGAAAATTTACTTCTGTCAAGACGCTTGAAGTCACTTCAAGAAGAAAAAAACTTTGTTAAAAAACAGAAACCGCAAAAGAATCATCACGTGATAATAATGAATCATGGGTTGAACTTGTAAGCAGTCTTGATGATATATCTTTTGAAACAAAAAGGGTGCCCCAACCTCGATATATTAATTTCAGGAGAAAGAATAAAGTATCAGTTTCCAGATTTAGTGGATGAAGATGGATGTAGACCGGGGCCGGTCTCAGCTTTTAGGGAAGAATAGTTCTGAACTAAGCAGGGATTTTTCAACGCTTCGTAGAAGACATACTGGGCGGGGAAGTCCTCAACCCCGACACGGCGCGTCCCATAAGTCAATAGGGGACGTCCTGTATATTATACAGGATAGGTGAGAATAAGGTTCGCCAAATAAACATCCGCGGATTAACTGAGGACGTGGTATAGGGCAGCAGCTATGTCATTACTAACTCCAAGGCTGGGAAAGAATGACTTCTTAATAGGCTTGGAATCAGATACTTATGGGCGACAATCTAATATTGGTTTATTTGGTTATAATACTGCGGTGTGCAAGGCAAGAAGAAACAAACACACTAAATATTCTCAAGATATTATAACTATGGCAAGTTACGGACAACAAAAGGCCCATAGTCCGTGACAGACTTTAGATGGTCAAGGATTGCTAAGAATCCCCACGACAAATGCTAGGAACCACCCGAAATTGGAAAACAAAAATTACAAGTTAAAAATTGGAACATGAAAAGCAAAATCTCTTTTTATGCCAGGAAAATCTCATAACATCGTGAAAGAAATAAAAAGAATGGGAGTTAACATTTTCGGAGTCAGTGAAGTGAGATGGCCTGGATCTGGACAGACGAACATCGATAATTCTGTGATATACTATGCTGGTAATGACGATCCTCATCATTATAACGGGGTGGCATTTATAGTTCATCAGAAAAGCAGTAAATGTATAAAAAACTTTATACCTATATCGTATAGAGTAGCTATGCTGCAAATTAATATCACTGCTCGTAATATTAACTTTATTCAAGTATATGCTCCTACAGCAGAAAAATCAGAAAGAGAAGTACGAGAATTCTACCAGGAGATCAAACAGCTAATGAAGATTACAAAAAGATATGCTGTAAATAATATTATGGGAGATTTTATTGCCAAAGTATGTGAAGGGCGGACCAAAGACGTAGTACTAAACTTTGATTTGGGCCAAAGAAGTAATAGAGGAGATATACTGGTCCAATTTTGCCAAGGAGAAAATCTAATAATCGCAAACACCTGTTTTAAACAACCCAAAAAAAATTATATACATGGAAAGCACCTGGCAATTATCAAAACCGCATAATAAAAACCAGATTGATTATATATTAATTGACAAACGTTATAGAAATGGAATCAGGGGAGTTAAAACATATCCCGGGACACACATCGGTTCCGACCACAATCCTGTTGTTAGTAAAATTTTTAACAAACTAAAGAAAATTAAATTCAGAGAGAAGATAGAACCTAGCCTCGAAAAACTTAAAGATCCAATAGTACAGGCAGAAATAGAGAAAACACCTAATGGTACACTCAAAAAAAAGTTCAATTAAGCACCCGCGGAAGTAGAAGACACAATAGAAAGTATTTGGCACACCTTCAAAACAACAATCACAACTATAGAAAGAGAACAACTACAAGAAAACATCAGAAAAACAAAGAATAGATGGATGACAGAAGAAGTCCTAGAATTGATGGACATGAGATCTTACAAAAATCGTAATGAAGAAAAATATAAAGAAACCCAGAGAATCATCGTAAACAAAATTAGGAAAGCCAAAGAAAAATGGATGAGCAGTAAGTGTGAGGAACTGGGAGATTTACTAAAAAAGAATGACTACTTTAATGTATACAAACAGATTAAGGAAGTCACAAATATGAAGAAAAATATCACTACAACAATTTAAGTAGATGATAACAACGAAATAGTATCTAGTCCAGAAAATATAGGAGATACGTGGGGAAAATACATTGAAGATCTGTTTGATGACAGTAGAATTTAGTAGAACATTATGAGTATAATACAAGAAACACTAATTGATATGTTAACATCGGAAGTTACAAAAACAATCAATACGGCAAAGCCACGAAAAGCCTCAGGTCCAGATGAAATATAATATACGTAGAGATGATAAAGGTTATCAATCAAGAAAATCTTCAGACGTTAAAAATATTATTTAATAAAATATATACCACTGGAATCTTCACAGAAAAATGAATCGAAATGTCTACCTATACCCAAGAAAAATAAGGCAAATAGATGCTCACATAATAGGTGAACCAAAAGACTCATAGAATGGAGACCTAGAGAAGACAAAAGACACCGAGGCAGACCACCAAAAAGATGGATGGACGACTTGAGAAAAACAGTCGGAAATTGGATACAGAAGGCGCAAGATAGAGAACAGTGGAAGAACATGGAGGAGACCTATATCCAACATTGGATGCAAGAGGTTGAGGAATGATGATGATGATGATGATGAGGTGCTCACAGTTCAGATTAATTAGCCTGATGAGCCATTTTCTGAAAATTTTACTCAAAATTGTACATCAACGAATATACACGGAATGCGAAAGGAACCTGAGCGACAATTAATTTTAATTTCGTATGGGGCTTGGTACAAGGGAGGCATTATTTGGCCTCCAGACAAAAATATAGAGATCAGCGAAAAACGAGTTTCTCTGTTTTATCGACTACGAAAAAGCGTTTGATTGAGTAAAGCACACCGAACTCATAGAAACCCTAACAAAACATGGTATAGACCATAACACTGTGGCAAATTGTATTGGGATCAAATGGCGGCCATCAAAATATACAATAGTCTGACAGTAGAATTGCGAAAAGAGGAGTTCGTCAGGGCTGTGTACTTTGTCCACTGTTATTTAATATATATTCCGAAAAGATCTTTCGAAATGCCCTCAAAAATATTGAAGAAGGAATAAAAATCAACGGAGAATACGTAAACAACTTAAGGTACGCAGACGACACCGTCATTATTGCGGACAGTGCGGGTTTACAACGACTTTTGAATGTCATAACCAGAGAGGGAGATAGTTTGGGACTAAATATAAACACAAATAAAACAAAAGTAATGGCTGTAACACGTGCACTAAATGTTGACATTAATATTCGTATCTATAACAAACATACAGAACCAGTACAAAGATTCAAGTATCTTGGTTGCTGGATAACAAACGATCTGTCCGCAGTTCAACGAATGAAAAAATTCCTAATAAACTCTACGTTATCGTTGGATATCCAATACCAATTTGTTAAAACGTTTATTTATTCCATATTGCCATACGAAGTGGAAACACGGACTCTTGGAATTACAAGTATGAGGCCTATAGAGGCCTTTGAGATGTGGGTTTTTCGAAGGATGCTGAAGATCTCTTGAACAGAGCACGTGACCAACAACAAGGTGCTAAGAAGAATGGGTACTGAGAGAGAACTCCTAAATATTGTAAAAAACAGAAAAACGAGTTATCTAGGACATATATACAGAGGAGAGAAATACAACTTCCTACGAGTACGACTTACAATGCAAGGGAAAGTTGAAGAAAGAAGAGGTCCAGGAAGAAGAAAATGCTCCTGGTTAGAGAATGTTAGAGACTGGACAGGTATGAACACACCTTCGATACTAAGAACAGCTCAAGATAGAGAGCAATTTGCTGTAGTTATAGCCAACCTTCAGTAATGAAGAAGGCACATTAAAATGAAGAAGAAGATGGCTAAATTTCTGAATTTAAATATCTTATTATACTATAATTAACATTAGTAAAGTTCTCTTATAATTACATACTATTAATAAAGTTATCAAAACATATTTGAGTGTCAATTACTAAAACTTGGATGTGTCAACTACTATTTTTTTTTTTCATTTTGTTGTGTCAACTACTGACACTTTTTAGAGAAAGCATAATTATTGTTCAACATAAAGTTCAACAACATCGGTTTGAGGCTAAATAATGGTCTTTTTCTTCTTATATAGTCAACTACTAGTACATTCACCTTACTGGACCACCCTGTAGAATAAATGCTCTTCTCAAATTAACATTCTTAAATGATAGATGCTCTTCACTATATAAAAACACTACTAGGTCCTAATGTAACAAAAGAATGATAACAAAAAATGCAGAAGTTGAAGATGAATAAGCGGCAGAAAACACAGTCAAGAAAATAACACGTTTCTTCGCTTAGAATAGATTGAACAGTAATATTACGACAACCAAGTAGAGATTTCATATCTGATGATGAATGAAATCAGATAGGTTTTAAAGTAAACTACGCTATGTAATAAGCAAAGGTAAATTCACATCACGAAAGTCATTACTATTTATAACTGGGAATAAGCCACAATTAAAGATAAAAATACGTTTATTGACGTTTCAATTTCCAATTCGGAATTGGAAATTGAAACGTCAATAAACGTATTTTTATCTTTAATTGTGGCTTATTCCCAGTTATAAATAGTAATTAATTTACAATGCCACAAGAAAATAGCTTCAGAACAATATTACGAAAGTCATCACAAGAAGCTGCTAACATTACATTTTGATTGTGTTAACAAACCAATAGTATTAAATACATAAAAATAAGTCATATTTTGCGTTTATTTATAAGTTATATACTTAAATATTACATAATTCATCATGGCGGTTAGTGTGCAGTTTAGGATACATCCAATATTTAGCATATTTTTGCACTTACCTTTAAAGAATTGTTGTCAAGACAATTACTAACATTATTTACCATTAAACACTTAGTCATTACACTAATAAATACAGTTTTGCACAAATTATTAACGAAAAACTAGCATTTCAACAAACAACCGACGCGTTCTTGCCGAGAACTGGATATTCCTTCGTCTCTCGGTATTAGAACAATAACAAGTTTTTATTGGCCCCGTCAAAACAATTGCTAAATGGGGCCTACTAGAAACAAACTGTCAAAATTATAATGCGCAAAGACCCTTTATCACAGTATATCTAGTTATTGTTGGGTATACTGTGGCTTTGCCCGGTTTATAACTTTTATTAGGTTTATTAAAATAAAAACAAATAATGAAATAGTAACGTTTAATTATAAAACAACGAATAAAAATTTTAACGGCAAAAATTGATCAAACTGTTTTTAAAAAAATTAAAACATTATTATCTCAAAACTAAGTTTTTTGACTTGATTTGTTTCGCTTGTAAACCAACGATATATACAGGGTGGTCCTTAAGTAATTGTACAAAAGTATTTTTAAGTGAATTGAATTTCATTTAAAATATATTACGATTGAAGTCAACTTGCCTTAATAAAATCTTCATATTAAGAAATATACAGGATGTTAAAGTGGGAGTTTAAAATTTTATTTTTCGCTATAACTTTCACGTTTGTGAATATTTGTGGATAAAAATTTACAACTGAGCACTTTTGAATATGGGAAATTATAATAGGATGCATACTTTGATGTCGCTGATAGAGGGCGCCACATATACCACATATGTGGCATAAATTTTTGCTTAACTTTCTTGCTCTTTAAGTAAGCGTTATTTATTTTAAAAAATATTAAAGCTACATTATTTTTCCAGAGAAAAGGTATACTTGGCAAAAACTCAACCTTTTTCGAGATAATCGCATAATATAATTCAGCTACATAATAAAGTTGTGATATTTGTGCGGTAAAGGACTGAATACCTTTTTTTATTGTTACATTGCATCTTTACAATCTACTCTATAAACAAAGTAATAAGTAAATAGTCTGTAAGTAAATTAACGTGAGTTAGGTACCGTCCAGTGACGGTTCTTCAAGTATTATTGCGGTAGGTCTTTTGGCCATACCCTCTTCCATCTTCTTTCGGCAAGTGTTTGGGTGAATAAATTATTTACCAGTTCGTTGTTGTGATCCGTGGTGCGATTTTTATATTTTTTTATTGATTCTTTATTATGTCCTTAATAATGGGACGTTCCAGATCATTGTGAAGTGTTAGGTTAGATACAAATCATGGAGCTTTAATTATCATACGGAATATTTTAGATTGGAATGTTTGAAGAATCTTCGTATTTGAAGCTTTACTACAGCCCCATAGTTCAATTACATATACCCAAACTGGTATAATTATAGCTGTGTACAGAAGCAGTTCATTTTCAAGAGATAACTGAGGCCTTTTGTTAAATAGCCAGCTCATATTTTCTAGTTTAAGATGTAGATCTAGATCTAGATCTAAATGATTTTGTGCTTTTTGTGATGCTACATTAGGGTCAATATCTACTGCCAAGATTCCCGTGTCATCGGCAAATATAGCTAAGAAGGTATCATTGCTGTTTGGAACGTCTGCTGCAAATATCAGATACAGAAATGGGCCCAAAACGCTACCCCGAGGTATGTCAAATTGTATGATGTGAGAATTGAGTAGCTGTCTTCAATTTTGTAAGATTAGTAAGATATGATTTTAGTATAAAGTATTGTTGGTCTGTTAGGTGTAATTTTAATTTGTAGAGTAGACCTTCATGCCATACTTTATCAAATACCTGTTGTATAACTAGAACACTCCAGCTCAAAACTTTTTCTCTTCGAGAGTTGTTTTAATTGTATTTACTATTCTGTTGCATTGTTGGATGGTTGAGTGTTCACGTCTAAATCCGAAGTGGTTTTGTGGTGTAATTTCGTTTATGGGAACAACTTGCTCGATTTTATGTAATAGTAGCCTTTCTAATATTTTTAACATTATTGGGAGTAGGCTTATAGGGCGATATGAATTTGTTTGCGTTGCGGGCTTACCAGGTTTTGGATTCATAGTAACTTGAGCAAATTTCCATTGTATTGGAAAGTATCAAAGACGTAGTATGCTGTTGTATATTATTGTTAATAGCACCACTGCTTGTCTCGGTAGCTTCTGATGTGATTCCCCCGTTTTTAAATCATAGCCAGGAGCTTTCTTAGGATTTAGCATTTTTATTTGTTGTCGAAACTCTGTCCGAGTTAATGTTGTCAAAGGAAAAAATATTTGACATGGAGTTTCAAGTTACCTTCCTTTATTATTATCTTCATAGTTATTATTATCTGGCGCTGCGAATACAGTTGCAAGTTGCTCTGAGAATACTTTTGTTTTTTCTGCGTCTATGGGGACCCAGGTCATATCCCTTTTCCGTAAAGGTGAATTTGTTATTGTCGGTCGTTTAAACTTTTTTGTAGCTTTTTTTATAGAGGTTCAAAACATAAAACTGTATATTTAAAAAATAAAATAAAATAAAAATAAAAATAAAAACATTTATTGCCCTAATAATATCTGACATTTTATAACTTATAAATTTTTGCCTTCTTTCTTCTAAACGTTCCGCTCTTGAACGTCTGCTTGTGGTTTATCTCCCTCTCGGCATCCTGGACTTCTCTGGCTGGTTTCCTCGTCTTCTTCTGTAGGTACTATCTTCTGGCCTCGTACCTACTTCCCTGCATGGCTGTTTTCGGCAACCATCCGGCTAGACCCTGATCAGATGGTCGATCAGCTTATGGGTTTGTCTATGCATCCTCTGGCTCCTGTTTTTCTCGAGGATGTCCCTAGTCTTATGGAGTCTTCTTGTAGCCTGGTGGAAGAAGTACCTGGTCCTTTTCTCGGCCACCTCCCTCAGTGGTGTATACTGGAGCCTTTCTTTGATGGTTGCGTTTGTTATTCTTTCTTCCCATGATGTTCCTTTGATGATCCGGTAATACGATATTTCAGTGGCTTCAAGTCCTGGTCAAGAACTGGTCCTGAAAATATAAGGAAGTATTAGTTTTTTAGCTATATCGGCTTTTACCTTAGATTTTTATGTATGCTTTCTAAAGTTGAGTCTTCTGTCAAGTTGGACTCCTAGGTACTTGACTGAATCTGCACTCTGGATCCTGTTTCCTCCTACTGTGATTTTGTAATCTGCTGGTCTCGTATCCTGTGAAAAAACGATAAATTGGGTCTTCTCCGTGTTGGTTTTTATCTTCCATTTTTCTGTAAACTCCGTGATTTTTCCTAGGTGGTTTTTCATGTTACTAATTATTCTTCTTTCATCTTTTCCCAATGCATACACTGCAGTGTCGTCCGCATATAGGGCTCTTAAAATTCAAGCATCTTTAGGGAGATCTGAAACAAAAATATTGTATAAAATTGGAGATAAAATGCTACCCTGAGGCATTCCTTCCTGCAATGTATATAGTCGTTTTTTTTTTCATGTAATGTCTATTTAGTCTATGACTGATCCTGTTAAGGTACGTTTTATTTAGTGGATTTCTCGTTTGTTGTCATATGCGTCGAGCTCTTCTTTTTCTGCTACCAGTTCTCTTATATGAAGGGGGATATTATGGTTTTCTTGTACACTTCGTTGGCCCTGTGCTATTGCTTACCATCCTGTTGTTTGTATAACTGTTGTTAAATAGTCTGCTGCTTTCTCTACATTTTGGTTCTCTTTTATCCTAATATCTAGTCTAATTTTTGTATTTACGGAGTTTTGGAAAACATCCCAGTTCGTTTCTTTAGTTGTGAATTTGGCTGGTGGTGTTCTACATATTATATATTATTATGTACTTAAAATTATTATTATTGTACTGTGATCTGATGTTAAATCAAAGTTTGACTCTATTGCACTATGGATGTCAGATTTCTCTTTTGTTATAGCAAAATATACCAAATCTGGAATTTTGTTGGCATCCATAAACCAGTATGTAGGTTCTCCCGTATATAAATATCTTAAGTTATTTTGTTAGATGACATTCATTAATGCTCGACCTTTAGGCGTGCTTAATCTGTAATCCTATGTGGTGCGTTTGGCATTCCAGTCTCCTGCTACTATGAATTTGCATCCAAGAGTTTGTATGAAATCATGATACTCCTGGCTTGAATTTGGATGTCTAGGTGGGCTCTAGACTGATGATACACTAAGGGAGGTGTTTGTTTCGATTTTAATCATTGCTGCTTGAATTTTTTTCGTAATATGAGGTTGGACTGCATCGTGTTTAATTTTTGATTTAATAATAACGGCAGAACCTGCATGTGCTCCTTCGTCTGGATGGTTTGCATAATACACAGTATAGTAAGGTATCTTAATAACCGTTCTTTGTGTGGCATGGCTTTCAGATATTAATAGACTGTCTATATTGTGCATTTTTAAAAACAGTGATATCTCTAATATATGGTTTAAAATACCATTAGCGTTCCACGACGCAATTCGTAGTGACTTGAAAGCTGTTTTGTTGTTTTGTTAATGACTATAGTTAACATGGTAAAAATCATGAAATTTATTAGTTTATCTGCTAATTCATTGTTATTTTTTTTTGTTATCTTCATTTATGTTTCCAATGGTAGTATCTCTATAACTAATTCTTTTGAAATTATAAGCTTGATATTGTGTAGGTATATTTACATTGGGATTGTTGACAGGATTTTGAGTGGTGATTTGTTTCGATTTGTCATGGTATCTGACATTTAGTAGTTCACGATATAGAGAACATCCTCTGTAATTAGAAGGATGCTCTCCGTTGCAGTTAGTGCAAGTTTCTTGTTGTGGCTTGTTTTTTGGTTTCTTGCAATACTTTGTGTTGTGTGATCCATCGCATTTTACGCAATTTTAGTATGGCCATATTCTTGACATCGTGAACATTGAGGTATATTTCTTTTAATATCGGTGGTTCAACCCTTATTTTACAATGTTGTAGATACTGTAGTTCAAATATTACTTTGTTATTCGTTTGAGGCTCGAGGTCCACAAAAAATAATGGTAATGGTTCACGGCTCAACTTGTGTCTGGTATTTGTAACGTTCCTTGCCTTATGACACTTTTTCTGCATTTCCGCTTTTATTTCATCTATCGGAAAGAGGGATGTAGATCTCGAATAACTGCTCTGTATGTTTTGTGTTTCTTAGGTTGGTATGTATGGTGGTCGATATTTTCCTCTCGTAAGTGATGTATTAGTTTTATGTAGGATTCAGGTGTCTTTGGTTAAATGTTGATTGCATTGTTTGTTAAGGCTTAAGTGAAGTAAGTTTTTACTTCTTCTGCTGGAGGTAAATTATCTATCACTTTACTATAGTAATTCACCATATAACTGTAATGTAATAACTGACATCAAAGTGAAGCTCAAAAAAGTCCAAGAAAGCCCCAAAACACCAAAATTAAATATAATAGAAAATGACTTAAACAATGAGCTAAAGAAATCAATAAATGAAAACAACACAGAAATATGGAACACATTTAAAGATCTTACCTTGAAAGACATAGAAAAATATTCAACAAAGTTACACAGGCGCAAAAAACAACAATGGATGACTGATGAAATCCTGGAATTAATGGAGCAGAGAAGGAAACTGAAAGGAAACAAGACAGAATATAAGGAAAAACAGAAACTAATTAAACAAAAAATAAAGGTGGCTAAAAAATGGATGAAGGATAAATGCAAGGAATTAGAAAAGTTGAACGAAAAACATGATACGTTTAATATGTTTAAAAAAGTTAGAGAAGTAGCTGGTCTTTATCATAAGACAACTCCACATGCTATAACCGATTCGTCGGGAAAAATGATAATAAACGAACATGAAATTCGAACAACCTGGTGTAATTATATAAGTGAACTGTATAATGATGATAGACCCGAAGAACCGGAGACTTTGGTTGAAGGTGAAGGACCAGAAATACTAAAATCAGAAATGCTGCGTACTATAAAGTTAGCAAAGAACAAGAAAGCCGTTGGCTCTGATTACATACTATAATGATTTTATTAGTCCCAATTTATTGTCTTCGTACATTTTAAACCACGTTCCGCAAGTTTCTTTTCTTCACTGACTCCCTCAATAAAATTTATGGTATTTATATATATAAAATGCCGCTATCTCGAAAAGTCTGGGGATGCACCGATGACGTTACATCCAGTAGATGACTCATCCAGCGGGTCTCGAAAAGTCAATCGCATTCTGGTAAATTCAGATAATCGTCGCCGACTGCTAAACTGGTTATCCGACCCTTTTGTAGAATTCCGTAGTATCTGACCTAGAACATTCGTGAATGAGTAAATATATTTACAGTTTTTATACGTCATAATATATTCATTGTAACAATACCTACATAGATGTTAAAGCTTATAAATGAGGAGAACATTGGAATACTGGTCAAACTTTTCAATGATGTTTATTCGTCTGGGGATATCCCTGAAGATTGGTTAAAGTCCGAATTCATAACACTACCAAAAAAAGAACGTCAGAAAAACTGTAGCGATTATAGAATGATAAGCCTTATGAGCCACACTTTGAAAATATTTCCACGCATCATCCACAGTAGAATCAGAGATAAATGTGAAGAAGATCAGGATGAAACACAATGTGGCTTTAGAAATGGACTGGGAACTCGGGACGCCCTTTTTGCACTAAATGTATTACTGCAGAAATGTCTAGATCAAAGGCAAGACGTCTTTGCTGTATTTATTGACTATGAAAAGGCCTTTGATCGAGTACAGCATCACAAATTAATTACAATATTAAAAGGTAAAGGAGTTGATAGTCGAGACATATGATTAATTGAAAAGTTATACTGACGTCAAACAGCGACAGCTTGCATAAACGGAAAATCAACAGAAATATGTAAAATACAAAGAGATGTCAGACAGGGTTGTATACTATCCATACTGTTATTTAATTTATATTCAGATAGAATATTTAAAAAAGCGCTGCACAATTTGGAATGGGCCGTGAAAGTTAATGAAATTCTGATAAATACAATCAGATATGCAGACGACATAGTGATTTTAAGTGATGACATGAATGGATTATAATGCCTTTTAAATGCCATTGATACAGTGGGAAGAGAGTTTGGCCTAAACATAAACTGTGTAAAAACAAAACACATGATGTTTAGCCATTTAGCACATCAAGATGCACGATTATATGTTGATGGTTATATAACTCTAAGAGTATCCAGTTCTAAATATCTTGGTTTCCATATTACTGAACAACTAGATCCAGATCAAGAGATTAAATGTAGAATCGAGATAGCCTGCACGACATTTTTAAAAATAAGGTCATTCTTCTGTAATGATAACTTGCAACTTCAACTTCGAAAGCGCATGGTTAAATGCTACATTTGGTCAGTCCTCTTATACGGTGTCCAAGCATGGACCTTAAAAATATCCACCATTAATCGTCTAGAGGCCTTTGAAATGTGGCTGCACAGACGTATACTAAAAATTCCATGGACGGCTATGCTGACAAATGTGGCAGTCCTTGAGAGAGGAAATGCTGCTCGCGAGCTGCTTGATAACATCAAATGTCGAAAGATGGCCTATTTTGGGCACGTAGTAAGGGGAGACCGATATAATATTTTTCAACTTATTAGGATGGGTAAAATCGAAGGACGCAGAGGAATTGGTAGAAAGCAGGCCTCTTGGTTGAAGAATATCAGGGAGTGGACAGGAATAAAGAAAGCTGAGCAACTATTTAGAATAGTTCGAGACAGAGACAGTTTCGCCATGTTAATCGCCAACGTCAAGGGGACTTGATAGGGAACGTTTAGAAGAATCGGGTTGCAAGTGTACATTTTTGACAGTATATGAAGGGAATTAATTAAGTCAGTAATAATAAGGAATTTATCTGGTTTGACTGTTTGTATGTGAATTAAAGCTCTGTATATTGCATACAATTCTCTAGTTATCACAGTGGATTCTGTTGGCAATTTGAAGTTTTTTATTATGTCTCTGATGATGATCCTAGACCAGAAGTTGTTTTAGATGCATCTGTGTAAACTTGGGTATATTAAGGGAAAAAAGAAATTATTCTATTATAATTGCTTATAAATATTTGTGGATTAGTTTCAGATTTATGATATGATGATAGTTCTAAATTTAAAGTAGGCAAAGGTATTAACCAGGTAGGTGGCGTGTTTACGTTTGCTGAATGTGTTGAGGGAAAAATTTCAATAGAATTTAAAATGTTTTTGATCCTTAATTGAAATGGTAAATGTGTTCTTATATTGATATTTGATAACGATGACTGAGTAAGAAAATGGTTGTCAGGTTGTAGTGATGATTGTTTTGAAGCGTAAGATAGACTAAGTAATTTCCGTCGTTTATGTAATGATGACTCTCCAAGTTCCCACTCGAGGCTTGCAACAGGAGTTGTTCAATAATCTCCAGAGATTATGCGTAATGCATTATTGTGTATAACGTCTAAGATTTTTAATTTTAACTTCGACGCTGAAGAACATGCAATGCATCCGTAGTCCAATTTTGGTCGGATTAGGATTTTATACAACAGTAATAATAGTATCCTTGTTTAGTCCTTACTTTTTTTTTATTATTTCATCATAATAGTATTGTACAATAAAGGACTCAGTGAATCTGCCTGTTTTATCCTATTGCGAGCTTCAATAGGTTCGGTTATTTTTTCTTCTATTTTTAATTTTATTGTGTTGTTTTGATAGATATTTTCGATCGCTTTGATTATTTCTAGAGGTATCTCCAGTGCATACTATAAGTGCCTTTTTAAAGCCCACGAAACATAGATATGCTGGATTCTTGTTAGGTATATATAGAGTCGGTGCATAATCTTCCCAAACTTGTTCTTCTGTTAGTATTATAATTTCATTCTGTTTATTTGTTATCACTTTGGTTGTTATTTTGGTATTGGGTAAGTAAATTAATTTGTCTGTTACTTTTCGGTTCATATTTATCTCCCTTTTTGAAGAGAGGTATTAGAATACTTGATCTCCATTCTTGGGAAATTATATTCCAAAAAATAATTTTTGGACTAATTTTAATAGTTTTATGGTGAGATCTGGTCCTCCATACTTTAAGAGTTCGTTTCTACGTATTTGTTTGTTTGTGGAAATGTGTTTTGTTTTCATTAGTTCATCTATTGTCCTCTGATCATTTTTCCATATTTAATTTTGGGTCCGTCCATCCGCGTAGATGTTTTATTTGTTCCCTATATTATATAGGGGAGAGATGGGATTGTGATCCCTGTTTGAGTGTTTAAAGATTATTTCAGACCATAATAGGTCATTTCTTAATTTCATTAAACAGGTTCATAATGTAGTTATCTTCTTTCACTGATTGTTGACCTAGAATCTCTTTCTTGTAGAACAAATGAGGTAGATCAGTTCTTGTCAAACACTAGTGCGGTTCAAAAACCCCTGTCCATGAGGGATACTTGATCCCCGTGAGTGGACTTCTTGATCCCTGGGATAAAGCAATAATGCCTGCATAGCATAGGTAATTATTGCCAATTATAAAAGGTAATTAAATGAAACAATAAAACAAATTAACCTACCTACTTTATTAAATAAAAACATAAAATACAAAAATAAATTAAGCCAAATAAGAACAATTATTTAGAAAACAACATCAAATCTATGGTTAAATTTTATAATGTCAGCAGTCCTGGCCGTTCTGCTGACGGACGACTGCAATAGCTTTTGTACGTCTGTCCGGTCCACCTTGTTGACATCCTTCACTGTTGGACAAGTGGAACAGCTTTCTTCAAGTCCCCTTCGCCTTAAGAATTTAACTTCCAATGTATTTTCTTTCAGGCACAAAACTTGTCCAACATATTGTTTTTTTTTGTAGAAAACTTGACTAAAACGCAGTCGTCTGGCTCAGAATCCGTGTCATTAATAAGCTCATCATCAAAAAGAAAATCAGAGCCACCACTGCTATCTGGAAGGCTGGGAAGATCATCCTCCTCTTCACCAGACGAATCGAAAAGTTCAGTGTTTGTAAGTTTTATAATCTTTTCTGCTCTTTTCTTATTGATTGCGGCTTTCTTAAGAGCAAGTTCTTTAATTTTCGCTTTTTCAGAGTTATCCGTTAGGATGTGATAGCGCCCCTGTCCTCTACCTCGAGAAGATTAGGTACGAGGTGGTGTCTTGGAATAGGGCATGATGTCTTGTGGAGAAAAATATTTCACAGACATTATATCCGATGTTGGAGTGCAAGGTTTTAGGGCCCCAGATAACGTTGGTTCTGTAGAAATTAATGTACTAGCACTAGGCGTTGGCTATATTGGTTTCAGATCTGATGCCTGAATCAAAATTGGGTCTGGACGGTTTGTGACAGCGCTGGTCATAAATTTATCGTCAATAAATATCTTTGGATTTATTGGCCATATTTCAAATACTTTGAACCTACTTATGATATTTGAAGGAGCTGTGGCTCTGGTAAACGTATCTCCAAGCAGTTCTGCAATGTCGTAATTTTTAATAGTTCTCCCAGAAAATTGGAGCATAAAATTTGAAGCTGCTTGGGAGTAGTAAGTCTTTAGTGGGCCAAAAACCGCGCGGTCCAATGGTTGCAACTTATGACAGGTGTGCGGTGGAATTGTAAGAAATACGATACCGTTGTCTCTCGCCTAATTTATAGCCTCCAATGAGTAGTGGCTTTCATGGTTGCCCATAACAATTTAATGTTTCCGATCTAGGCTTGGCTAAGCGAAACGAACAAAGTGTTCTAAAAATTTCAGAAAACCAGAGCAAGTCATCCATCCACTGGGATATGTTGTTGCATTGCTGCCAGGAGGTCCATGGCTTAGAAATCTGCTCTGCCAGTTTTTTCTGGAAAATATCATGTAAGAAGGCATGTGATCTCCTACAGAATTGATGCCAGCACATACCGTAACCAGTTCGCCTCGTTTTGCAGATGTAATTTTGCCCAGCTGCCTCGACCCTTTCACAACAATTATTTTAGCAGGTTTGTGTACTGTAGTGGGATCAGTTCCGTCAATATTCCATATACGTTTAGGAGGAAACTGGTACTGTATATAAACGTTTGGTAATTGATTAAAGAATGTATCAACTGTGTGACGATTAAAAGATAAGCTTCGTACCAAGCTTGTGGCTTCTGGTGTCCTTAATAACGGCGTAGGGTTTCTATTACGAAAATCTCGCTACTAGACGCGGCCAGCTTGCTTTGTTTTATTCCAGGCAGTGAGATATGATAACCTATTTGTTACAGCGTAGGTATATGCCTATTTGGGCAATTGCACCACAGAAAGACCGTAATACATCTTGGACATATCTTTCGAAAACATACCAAGATCTTTTTTCTGGTCAAGTAAAAAAATCTGGAACACCTTGTAGCCTGGTAGAGATATCATGTTTTTACTGCACAACCTCTTCTATGTCATGACATTGATTCCGAACGGACTAGCGGATGCTTTGTAGCTTCCTTCATTTTTTACCGCATTTACAGCCGCTTTAACATTTTCTGCATTAGGTGAAACTTTTTTCATGGCTCCTATTTTAGTTGAGTACTTACGTGTCATCTGCAAAAACAATTAAATTAATTACATTACCCAGAATATTAAAGAAACACAAAGTGGGATACTTGATCCTGGGATCAAGTATCCCCCATTTATTTGGATTAACTATCTCTGCAATGACATTTTTCTAACAAATGCAAGTTTTAGGTTAAAACAGATACAATTTAAATATCAATGTTTTAGTATTTAGTGGATACAAATGCTTTACCTATTTAGGCAGTATAATTATAAACTAACCGAATTAAAGTTGTTACACCTTACCTCGCACTACATTACACTACATTACAATAGAATAATTTTGATTAAAATGTCAAGCGTGTTATGAAGTAGCAGCCATTTGTCAAAAAAATAAACAGTATGGCCTCTACTTAAGTGGACAAGAAAACAATAATAGGATATCATTGGGCTCCAAATTTAAATGGGGATCAAGTATCCCACAGAAATCAACTATCTTACCTCTTCCCTTTCCCCTGGGGTGTAAAGCTAGTTCGCGTCCGTAGTAGAACACTACACGTGCATCCTGGATAACGCTAAATGAACTAGCACAAAAGGCGCCAGACAATCTAGAATCTCCTGGCAATTCAAATATCACAGAAAATCTTTCTAGAAATGATACTTGTAAACGGACCTTATCAGGACCATTTGACCAAAGAACTCGAACCAGGCATATGAGTTTGCCATTTTAACATAGAAGGCATAAGCAGGGCAAAATGTCAAATCCTGCACAGACTTTTAAAAGACAACGAAGTTGACCTAGTAGCACTTCAGGAAACGCACACAGAAAACAAAGGTCAACTAAGCTCAAGAGGAAAAATCCCTGGCTATGATCTTTTGGGCGCTACCTACGATAAAGCTTACGGAGTGGCAACATATGTCCGTTCCAACATAGAAAATGTAGCATTAATCGCCACTTCTACCGAGAACAATATCCACGAGGTAACTGTGAAAATAGGCAATGTCATAATAGCTAATATATACAAACCTCCTGCTATTACCTGGCCTGTCCAAGTTTTTAATTCCTATGAACATCCAGCCATATACGTAGGGGATTTCAACAGCCACCATGAGATGTGGAAATCCTCAGACACTGACAGAAATGGCCCATCCCTTGTGGAATGGGCAGAGGAACATGGTGCCCACCTTCTATTCGACGCCAAAGATAGAGGCACTTTCAGATCTAAGGCCTGGAGGAGAGAACATAACCCTGATCTCTGTTTTGTTACCATTGACAACAAAGGCCAACCGCTAGCAGCATCACGAAGTGTTATGCCTGACTTTCTACGTAGTCAACATCGCCCCGTCCTAGCAAGATCGGTATCAGCATTCCGATTATAAGATCGTTCCCACGCCCCAGATGGAACTTCAAGAAAGCTAACTGGTCTGCTTTCACCAGTAACCTTGACAAATGCCTAGGATGGATTCCACCAAAGAGCCAAAACTACGGGAGACTAACAGGAGCAATAATTACCTCAGCAAAAGCGACAATCCCTAGAGAATACCGCAAAGAATATATCCCTGGTTGGACAGAACAGAGTGAAAAACTGTATAAAGAATATTGCGAAGATGGAAAGCAGGAGATTGCAGACGAACTACTCCACAGCATCGATGCTACCAGGCGTGAAAAATGGACACACACAGTAGAAAACCTAGACTTCCAGAAGCCAAGTCGACAAGCTTGGTCCCTACTGCGGAAACTCGAAAGTAGCAACCCACCCGTTCGCCAAACCAACCTAGTAACTAAAGATCAAATAGCTACGCACGTAGTGTCAACCTCTAGGGCACCTCAAAATCGTTTACATACAATTAAAGTTAAAAAAGACCTCAAAACCATAAAATCTAGTCTTGCATAGTCAACAGAATATTCCATCCCATTTACACATGAAGAAATATCGCAAGCCCTAAATGAAATGAAAACAGGAAAAGCGCCGTGTTTCGACCTTTCACGCTGAGTTCCTCAAACATAGCGGCAGATTCACTAGGCGGTGGCTCGCAGAATTCTTTTCTGACATCCTTCAAATGGGAAACGTCCCCCACCAACTCAAAAATGCAAAAATCGTCGCCATTTTAAAACCAGGGAAAAGTAATAATTCACCGAAAAACTACCGCCCCATTGCACTCTTAAGTATGGTGTACAAATTGTTCGAAAGACTGGTGTATAATAGAATCAGCAAAACCATAGTCCAACACTTACCAGTGGAACAGGCAGGATTTCGGCCAAACCGCAGCTGCACAGACCAGGTACTCGCCCTGACCAATTATGTGGAATTAAACTTTCAAAAGCAATAAAAAACAACCGCTGTCTTCATCGATCTATCTACTGCTTATGACACTGTGTGGCGACAAGAGGCAATATATAAATTAATGCGAATAATCCCATGCAGAAAAACCACTGAGGTTATTAACGCCATGCTATGAAACAGATGCTTTAAAGTTATATTGGGAGACCAGACTAGTACCCAAAGAAAACTGAGTAATGGACTTCCACAAGGATCCGTGCTGGCTCCCATGCTTTTCAGCCTCTACATAGCAGACATGCCAGAAACCACATCAAAAAAGTTTGGATACGCAGACGACTGGACGCTTGCCGCAAGTCATAAAGAGTTCGAGGTCACTGAACGCATTCTAACAAACGATTTAAATGCCCTAGGGAATTATTTCCGCAAACGGAGATTGCAACCCAATCCAACTAAGACAGGAGTGTCCTGCTTCCATTTGTACAACAAGATGGCCAACTATCAACCTCAAATCAATTTTGGGGATAGACTCCTCAAATATAATAAACACCCAAAATACTTAGGTGTTACACTTGACAGAACGCTGAACTTTAAAGAGCATCTTACTAAGACTGCTGCAAAACTCCGAACTCGTAACAACATCCTGCAAACGCTCTGCGGCACTACATGGGGCTCCTCAGCACCCACACTTAGATCGACAGCATTTGGACTGGTATACCCCGTAGCGGAATACTGTGCCCCAGTATGAATAAACATTCCACATACTCACCGTGTTGATGTCCAACTCAACCAAGCCATGCGAACTATATCGGGCACAATCAAGGCCACGCCCACTTACTGGTTACCAGCTTTGAATCATATAGCTGCACCACCCATCCGTTGGGAACATTCCTTTGTCAGAGTATTTACAAGAATCAATACTGATCCTGAGCTCCGCTCCCATGTTGGAACTTCCACCAGAGACATAAATAGGCTCCGTTTAAGACACTTGCCTCCAAAAACAGCAAAAAGACTAGTAGATCAAAACTTTAATGTCTCTGAACGGTGGAGAGAACAATGGGAGAATAACGCTGCGCCAGCTAACTGGAACATGCCATGTATTACAAGCAAACCTGAGGGCTTCAACCAACCGAGACGAATTTGGACCACACTCAATAGAATAAGGACGAACTGTGGCAGATGTTCCGATTCACTTTTTAGATGGGGAAAAAAACAATCACCAAATTGGGACTGCGGCGCCGAAAGGCAAACAGTAAAACACATGGTAGAGGAATGCCCGATTAGATCCTCTAACGGCAACCCTTCAGATTATCTGGCTGCTACAAAAGAGTCTATCGAATATATATATATATATATATATATATATATATATATATATATATATATATATATATATATATATATATATATAACCTAGATGTTTGTTTGTAGAATAAGATTTTTGTATTTACTGTTGTTTGTAATTTATATAATTTATATATATGAACCTGTGATGTGGCCATACGCTAAATAAATAACCTCTTCCCTATCTATATATACATGACATATACATTATATATATATATATATATATATATATATATATATATATATATATTACCCACACTGTATCTTAACTGGAAATCGACTCGACTTTTGCCTCTCAATCCAGCCTTTCACCAACGGCTCTCCTAAAAAGTCTAGAATCAATATTGTAACCATCAAACAATCTCGCGTAATAGCTTTTCTATAATTTAAATTGTTTTCAGGGGAAACTGCAGAAATTTTACTGGCTGATTAAACAGTTTGTTAGAATAAATAATGGAAGGAAGGTTCGTCTAACAAGAGCCTCCATTAATTACCGAAGTTCTTTATGTTCTGCAGGTAGATTCCTATCGTGTTCTGCCAACGGTCGAATATTTTTATTTTTCAAAAGCTACGTTATTTCTAACAAAAATTAATTAATTTTGATTTCTTGTTGGAAATATAACTTAAATAAGAAATATTATGAAAAATAAGTTCGACAATTTATGTATTTTAAAAGATTTAAGTTGGATTATTTATAATTTGCGTAACTGATTATAATCAGAAATAAAAAACTACAGTTGAAAAAACGGTACAAATGTTGACGACTTACTTGCGAGTTACACCTTTAGAAAGATTTAGAGCCTGTCGTATAATGAAACTCTGTTAGTATCCCGTTGCCTCCAAAGTCATCCCATATGTTAAAGTACATAATACTATATACACCGTATTTTGTTGCTGTTATATTCAAATCCTTTTATTTAACAGAGCTTAAATGATGCAAATTGCTGTTTTTTAAACATTTATTTAACTTATTAATACGTTAAATACGTTTAACGTTATTTAGAATATTTTAAAAACTACAGACTTTGCAGTGTATTCATGTCTTTTTTGCAAATTGTTATTAACCAGCTCTTATGGATAGTTATCATTATTGATTGATATCATTAGTAAGTATACCGATGTGGGAGTAGTGACATAATCGTTAATTTTTTAAATAGAAATTGGTATAATGCGACACCTCATTTGAAGCAGAATTTAATTCTCTATTTAACGGCATTACATTTTTAAAAAATATATTTTTTTAAGGGTACAAAAGAATTTTTTTTTTAATTTAAATTTAACTAAATAACAAGTAATGATTTAATTCATAGTGTACATTAAAGTAACCAAATTATGCATAACAATTATTCTAAATTAAATGTTCGAAATGCCATCCATCAGTTCCTGTCATGACTTTCTGAAGTAAATACTTAAAAAAGCAAAAACAGTAAAAATAATAATGAACACAAAAAGTTATCTCATAAACACTGAAACTTTTTGTCAGACGTTAATTCAAGCAAGTGGCATAGTTACTGTTGATTTTGTAAATTGTCATCAGTTGTCAATTGTAATTTTTACTTTTGAATACTAAATTATGGCTCACCTAAATGAAACACAACGCATAGAAATATTAATTCTTAGTGGATGAGTAAATAAAAGAAGAACACAGAACGAGGTATGCAATTTATTCAACGAAAAATATTCAGACAGACTCATTAGCCAATCAACAGTAAGTAATCTAGTCCTAAAATTTGGAGAAACTGGACACGTTAAACATATTCCAAACGCTGGGCGTCCTAAAATTGAAAAAAAAGGGATACAGTCTGTCCCAAACCCTTTTTTCAGTGCGTCACTAATTTTGACGTCATATAGGATTTTAAGAATGTCGAAAATTATTGCATGACATTTTGTTAAATCTGACAGTTGCAGGATCGTAATCGGCTAAACGTGAAAAGGTTATTTTTTTTAATGCATAGCAGTTTGTCATAATTCTATTCTATTCTGTTCTATTTTATACATTCCATGGAAAGTGCTTAATTAGCTAAGATTTGTTTATGGATTTATTATTATTTATTACAAACTCTAAGGAATTGGAAGGTTTGTTTATTTAAAATAACGCTTCCTCCTAGAATCTTTGAAAAGTTTACTGCAAGGTAAAAAAATTTACTGACAATTGCAAGGCATCAAAGTAAACATTCCTGTGATAAAATAATATCGATTTAAATCAGTCATATTTGGATAAGTAATTTTCTGATAAGTTTGTGTGGCAGCCAATAGTTTAATTTTGTGAAGAGTTGTCATTAAATAGTGGAAATAGTTTAAATAGTGAAGCAGTTGATTTTTGAGTTATTCTACCAGATTTGGTGTGCAAATGAAAGAAGGTTATAAAGTTTAGTTAAAAAAAACAATTTAAATAGTTTAAATAGTGAAGCAGTTGATTTTTGAGTTAATCTACTAGTTCCGATATCCAGATGAAATCGTGTTAATGGAGTTTAGTTAAAAAACAAGTTACCGAATGTAAGTTTACCTTCTTTTTTATGAATAACAAAAATGAATATTATATTTCAAACAATCTATAATCCCATTCAGAATCTGATTCTTGAAAATCAATGATTACACTAGATATGTGGCTGGTATCAATTATATCCTACATTTCAAGAAAATGTTGTGGTTCTAAAAAGAACCGTTTTAATACATATAAATATCCATAAAGGTATTAGTTTAAGATATTTCCTCAATATCATTCCGGAATTCACAATCTGATTCGCGAACGACAGAAACTGAAATAAAGATGTCTCAGCCTCTTTTTCTAACTGAAACTAATTTAATAATTTTAATATTAGTCTTTTTTTATTCTCGGTATATATCGGAATATTTAAAATATTTTTATGACAATAAATACAAAATTTAATTTTCACTGTAGTTAAAATGTCTGAAATCACTAACCTGGAATGGCAATTATCATTATTTTATCAGTTGACATTGTGAAAGTACTGTCACTGTCATTATCAAGATCATCTGTGTCAAATTATATTTATATGCATAATTGATTGGATATCTATTTAGCGTATTCTAAACTCCAACCAATCATACGTTTGTAAGTAGAATTCGCTTTAATATGCGAATACCCGTGAACGATACCTAATTTTCTAAGTTTTATGTATAATAATCAGCGACTCACGTTTTTTTCTGTCACTTCTAGCTTAATGCGTTAGAGAGAATTCGAACAACTATGACGCACTGAAAGAAGGGTTTGGGACGGACTGTACTTAATATTTTATTAAATGTACCGGGTTTCTCATTATATGTTAACCCCCACTTATTTTCCTTAATTTCGGGAATACAAAAAAACATTTTCAAATAAAAATTGTACTATTTTATCTTTACCGACCAACAATGTAACAACAGAGCACATTTTGTACACAGGGAGCGCTCAATAAAATGCATATTCAATATTTCAAATGAGACACCCTGTATTTTTTATAGTTTTGAGTAGCCCTGTATTTCCTGATTACCAATATATAACATTATGTAGCATTCGTTTTGTTGTATGATGGCATATAGTACTACAAAAGGGTAACCATAGGTGGCTATGAAACTGACATTTAAAAATAAAACAATTATTAATTTATTATAAACTGTCAGTCCTTACAGCGAAATGGGTTATACTGCAGATAAAAAAGTAGATATATTCTCAATTTATGTAAAAAATAATAAAAACAAGCAAGCGGCAAGAACAGATTATAGGCTGATTTATCAAAATCGACAGACTCCTTCTGCAAATACATTTTTATATAATTATCGTCATGTCATAAATGGAAAAATGTTTGAACGGAAGAAACGTACTATCGTAGAAAATAATGATAAAGATCTTAATACTTTGCTTTACTTTGAAGGTAAAAATTAAATACATAAATAATAGAATAAATCCATAATAACATTTTTATTTTAGAAAATTCCGAAACTAGTCTAAACAATGCTACTAATGCATTAGAGAAAAGCCGTGCGACGATACATAGAGTTTTAAAAAAGCACAACTATAAGACGTACAAAATATTACCGGTACAAGAACTTACCGATGTTCATAAGAGTAAGCGTTTATAGTTCTGTCAAGACATGCTTACAAATTTAAACAATGATCACAATTATTTTTATAGCATTTTTAATAGAAGAAATAGGTATTCGTGGAAACAGAAAAATAATAGAAAAAGAAAAATTAAGCAAATAAAAAAGTCAGGAAGAAAATCAATAAATGTTGGTTTCAATTTATTGAAATTATGCAGGATTTATGTATCCACAATCCACATTTCATTAATTAAATCCTTTTTTCCGATGAAGCCACATTTTTTATACATGGTACCGTGAATCGTTAAAATTACAGATATTGGAGTAAAGAAAATCCACATTGGATGACTGACGTCCCACATGCAATATCCTCAGAAAGTAAATGTATGGATAGGGATCAGTAATGACAGAATCATTGGCCCTTTTTTCTTTGAAAAAAAAATCTAACAGGAGAACGTTATTTAATTTTTTTGAGAAATCAACTTATACCTGTCCTTGCTAACATATATCCAAATGCCAATAATCCAAATTTACCTAGTGAAAATATCTGGTTTTAACAAGATGGATCCCCTTTGCATTACGCGCGTGAAGTATGTCAATTTTTAAATCATGGCTTTCCCAGGAGGTGGATCGAAAGACGAGTTTTTATAGAGTGGCCAGCAAGATCACCAGATCTAATACCTCGACTTTTTCCTGTGGGGTTACATAAAATCAAAAGTTTATGACAATAGCCCCTGAGACTTACAGGACTTAAAAGATATAATTAGGCATGAAATGAGTCTAATTACTCCAGAAGTCATCCGCAATGTACTTGATGAATTCGTACGTAGATTCGCATATTCTCAAGCAATGGATGGTATGTAAACATTTAATTTAAAATAATTATTATGCCAAAATTGGTTACTTTAAAGTACTTTATTAATTAAATCATTAGTTGCATTTAAATTAAATTGTTTTTGTACCCCTAAAAAAATATTTCAGTTAAAAATGTAATGTCGTTAAATAGAGAATTAAATTCTCGTTTAAATGACTTGTCGTAATATATAGGTTTCTGTTAAAAAATTAACGATTACGTCACTACACCTACACCGGTGACATCATCTCCACTCCATGTACGTTATAAGATGGGTATTTTATAACAAAAATCGACCTGTTTCGGCTCCGTCAACACTCGACGGTCCTCGAAATAATATTCCATAATTTAGCCGTCACTGTATATATTTAAAGTATCACTTTTATAACGTTGTGTCTGATACAGTTATTGTGTTTCTTTACATCGTTAGTAGTGTGTAGCAATTAGCCACTGGCTCATTATTCAGATATTATTTTAGTACCTTATACCTTTGGTACTTAATCCTGTGTCAAACCTATACTGGGGTCAACTAGCAAGAGCAAAAATTGGCAACAAACTCACTGAAAGTGTGCAAATCAAAAGAGGTGTCCGTCAGGGGTGTATATTATCCCCACTCCTATTCAATATGTATTCCGAGGAAATATTTAACAAATGTATGGAAAATGCAAACAAGGGCATAAAAATAAACGGCGAGTTAACGAACAATATAAGATATGCCGACGACACAGTGATCCTTGCCAGTACCATAGACGAATTACAACAGGTAATGCAAAAAGTTTATTCAGTTAGTAAGGAATACGGCCTGAGCCTCAACTTCAAGAAGACAAAGTGGATGCTGATAAGCAAAAAGCAACAACCTACTGGACAATTACGGATAAGTAACATACTAATTGACCATGTAGAATCTTATGTGTATCTTGTCACCAACGTAAATGCAAAATGGGAACAGGCCACAGAAATTAAGGCGAGAATAGAACGAGCTAGCGCAGAATTTAGCAATATGAAAAAGCTCCTCATAAGCAAGGATTTGTCCCTTCCCTTAAAACTACGTCTAGTTAAATGCTACATTTTTTCGATCTTACTGTATGGTGTGGAAGCCTGAACGCTGACGGACACGCTCACGAGAAAACTAGAAGCATTCGAAATGTGGGTGTACCGACGCATTCTTCGTATATCCTGGACCGAACTTATCACAAACATAGAGGTACTCCAAAGAATCGGAAAGGAGAAAGAAATCGTGAATACAATTAAACAAAGAAAGCTTAAATATCTAGGCCACATATTGAGACACGATAAGTACCGTTTGCTGTAATTGATTGTCCAGGGAAAAATAGACAGTAAGCGGGGGCCAGACAGGAGAAGACACTCGTGGCTCCAAAATCTGCGGAAGTGATTGGGGCTCACATCGGTCAAACTATTCAGATGCGCTGCAAACAAGATCAGAATTGCCATGTCAATAGCCAACGTTCGCAACGGACAGGGCACTTGAAGAAGAAAAAGAAGATATATCCTGTTCTAATTCAGGGTCATTTGATTTAATATATCTATTCATTGTACTGGTTTCGTTTATCTGTTTTACGGTTATAAAAGGTTTGTTTTAAAAAATACTTTGTCACTTTGTATAACGTCGTGCAAATTATGCAAATTGTCTAAATCAATTCTTGATCAAAACAACTTTATTAGTGCCACCTTGTGAGAAACTTACAAATCCATGACTTGAGAGCAACCCTAAATCCATACTCTTACATTTACGCGTCATAAATCTATCTATTAAACTAAATGTGCCAAGGTACGCTGTCGTTAAAAATAAATACGCATATTTGTAGTGAAACCGTAATTGTGGTTTGTAAACAAAAAGGGGTTTCTACTTTAGTGGTTTTTTAAATTGAAATGGTGTTTAAAATAATTTTTTAAATATTTAAATCAGCATTTTACCAAAACTTTAATAGTTGTAGTATGTAATTAGCCTGAAGTTTTGATGAATTTTTGTAGTTTTACGAAATTTTAATATCGCGTGAAGTTAGGCAAATTTTTACCTCAAGAAGTGATATAGTGACAATGGTTTGAAATATATCTTTTTACCAGACTATCAAAGATGCTTTTAAAGCAACTGTACAAAAATATTTCCTGATTCTCGTAAATATACACATGGATATAAATTTAAAAATTTTTTTGCAGAATAGATCCACAGTCCAGAGCATCCAAAATTTTATTTCTTTCTGGCGCTTGTACTGAGTACGGAGCTGCAGCTACTGAAAATTAGTTGCTTAAAATGGCTGATAAAGCCGTCAAAAGTACGAAAAAAGATGCGAAAATTTGCAGGACTCAACAATGAATTTGCCTAAGCAACTTCCTAAGTCTGGAGATGAATCTTGTAATCCAAAAAGTCGATATAACTAATGTATTACTTTACCACAGGTATTACATTTTAAGAATGGTGGCAATTTTAAGGAGCAAATACCAAATGATGATGACAACCGAAGCAAAATGAAGCGGAAACAGAAGAAAGAGATGTTAAGTATATCAAAATGAAGGAAAAAGAACTGTGAAAGGTTTAAAAGCTTAAACACACATCAAAGCTTGAATTTGTGGTGGAGTAGTCATGATTAGATCTTGCTGGAGAAATATGTAGGTGTTTTCGAATTAAATAAACAGTTTTTAGAATTTAAAGAGAGAGAAGAGTTAAAATCATGAGATTTTTGAAGTAGCTTCTGCAATGTGTTTTTCTACTGAGGCCAAATTTTTTTGTAATTTAAAAATAACATCAGATTGGGCAGCTGCACTAAAACCAAAAAAGGGAGGCCAAGATGAGACTCGATCAAAGAAAAGTATGTTATTTTGTAAGACTAATATATGTTGTAAGACAGATATATGCATCTTTCACTAGAATGCCTAATATCAAAAACAAGCTGACTGCTTAATTCACAATAAAAAACAAAACTTTAAAAACGTTTTTTCTCGATATCGGTATTCCGACATTTATCTGGTTTTCGCAGTATACCGACGCGCGACGATATAATAATATTCTCTTTTATGTCACTTGCGAAATGTAGTTTACTTATGGTATTCTTGCTTATTTCTTTGTAGATCGTTATACCCAATACTTTTCAGATCAGTAAATACTCTCTCTCTCTCTCTCCCTCTCTCTCTCTCTCTCTCTCTCTCTCTCTCTCTCTCTCTTTCCCTCTCTTTTCCTCTCTCATATTTTTAGTGTGTGCAGTTTTATGGACCCGTAGTTTGTATTATTATGCAAATTGTTGTATAGTTTGCCTGTTTTTGCAAACAAGTTCTAATATACTGCTTCTCTGTTCATCTAACATTTTTTGTCCTATTTTTATATTTCTGTTCAATGAACCTGTTAGTCAATGTTTTTACTATCTCTCTTGTAAATGCCGAGTCTATATAAATACGCCTGTTCATATGCAATAAATATTTAAGTAGATTTATTTCCCCTTTTCATTGTTAAATTTCTGTCAAAAATGCGGACAAATTTGGTCAATTAAAGCTGTTCCCTTTTCCGCATTAAAAGCAAACGGCTGATTTGATTATTTTATTTGACACTGGCATAGGTAACATGTAATTAATGATTTAAAATAAACGATTTCCCTTTTAAAGTTTGCCTGTTAAAGTATCGTTCTATTTTTTGTTTTATATTTTTGTGATAATGATATTATTAAAATTAAAGTTAGAAAATGAGGTAATAGGTATGAAAAATGACCTGCCTGGAAACCCTTCTTATTTTTAATAACTACAGCTAAAGAACATAAAATCAAAGAAGAAAATTTTATCACTCCCTAAGGTCTGGTTTTAGTGTTTGTTGCAATAAAACAAAATGTATACTATCTTCAAAGAACCAAATCTCAATAAATAACACACATTTCATAAATATATTTTTTAAATAAATATAAATAACCTTTTAATAACTCAATCTTATAGAACATCACTTTCATCTAACAAACAATCACATTACACCAATCACTACTTCATTGGATAAAATCTATCTCCTCAAGAAATTCCCCGTTTATTGTCAAACAATTACAATAGCAGACTTAACTTCTCCATTGAACGATACAGGATAGTTTGAACCATGTTCTTCCAACCATCAATTAATAGAGTACCGGCATGTAAGTAATGTTTTATTTATTTGTTCATTTAATAATTTATTACAATTTAATAGACTATTTTATACCAATTTGTGGGTCTTACCTTGTCTGCTTAAACATTTTATTCATTTTGAAAACCATAGACATGTAATATTGGCTTAATTACTGTAATTTATATCATCTATCTGTGTTTATCTTTATTAGACAACGCCCTAATATGGGTTTTATTATTTCAGCATTTATTAACTTTGTATCGAGACCTAAAGATGCTTTGCATATTGTAGAAAGCGAAACCGGTCGTCTGGATAGTTAAATTAAATTGATTGTAAGTCTTATTTATTATTTCTTTTACCTATCTGTTGGAATAATTTGGTTATAACAGGGGTATGGTACTATTGGCGCAGTTTTATATTTAGCAACAGGCATTGAGTCTTTTTTAATAAATATCACTTAGGTGCTGCATTTCTTTATATAAAAGGTGCTTACGATACAACTAATATCATTATGAGAAAAATTACTTCAGGCAGGCGTTTCTGTGAGAGTGTTTAATGTTTTGTCCATTCTAACACAAAAAAACGTTTATACATGGTGGAGTAACAATTTTGTAATAGATCTCAGACAATCATTCACGGGTTTACCAAGTCTCCGTTATACCTCCCATTTGTTTAATAATTTTACAAAATAAATACAGATCAACAAATTTGCTATTTGTGCAAGACTTAATCTGAACGATATTGATAATACAAATAAGTTGATAATGGTCCCTTATATCTAGTATCATATAAAATAACTTATCTTGGAATTTACCATTTTTAAAAATTTAAGAATCAAAATTAAAGGTTTAGTTTTTTTTAAATTCATAAGAAGAGGTTAGTGGGGAGCAGATCCACAATCATGTTTAACTTTTTACTAAGCCTTTATAAGGTACATCTTGGATTACGGATGTACTTTATATGGATCAACCAGTCCTTACACCTTAAACTTAAACCCATATTGGAATTATATTAAACTAGTTACCTAATATTCTGTTTCGGTGCAATGTGTTCAACATCTTGTAGAACCACTTTGGATTGAAGCACTATAACCACCATTATTTTTGCAGGGAGAATCTGTTAGGTAAAACGGCTTTGTACAAATATTACGAATTAACTAACAAGTACTGGTTTAATAACCTTTCGCTCCATTACATATAGTCTAAGAGCCACTGGGCGGCTACCTATATGTATTTGACGATACCTGGATTTTTGTACAGTGAGACCCCTATACCTACTGAACATGAGATGGAGAGTCACTACGCTCCAGGTGGCCGACTTGGCGGGCGCTCAGGTAAGACAGGTATCGATTTTTGGCCAATTTTATAAGTATTTGACGACGTCTGCCGCTTTGAAATTTGAAAATATATTAATATTATTATCGGAAAATAACAATGGCAGACCATTATCGCGCGGTTTTCATTGCGGCAGACAATTTTGAAAGTGCTCAAAAAAATAAAATTTTCAAAGCAATTGACCAGATCTGCCATTAATATATTTCATTTATTAGGGTCTTAAAAACTTATATTGATCATGGCAGACGTCTTCATGGTGGACATACTTCAGTAGACAAGAAAATCTTAGCTATTATCCGGTCAGAAGTATGCATAGACTGTCTATAGCTATCTTACTTTTATTCTCTATCAATCACTATTGTACTCATTCTAGCTTAAGAATTATTTCGTTGTGTAGTTACTCGCACTCGAAAAATTCAGGTTTTATACCTAAGAGGGCCAAGGTTCATCCCCACTCTAACGGTTTTTGCCAGATGTTTTCAGTATATCTCTGAGCCTTCTAACAGTTACTGCGTGTTTCGTGAATTTATTGAATATAATACATAGTGTTGCTTTCTTTTGTTTTATTGATACGATTATTATTATTTAATCTATACGTGATTATGTCGAGTGAAAAACCAGAACAGAAGTGTGTCTTTTGTAACTCAGTAAAAAATGAAAAATTATTACTGTTTTCAGAAGAGACTATATCAAAATGTAAAAAAGTTTTGAGGTTAAGGAAATTTCATAAATTAAAATACAATGACATTATTTTACCGGACGAAATTTATGATTCAGCATACCATAGTAGTTGTTACAAGACATTTACAGCGTTGAAAAGACAGTATTTGACGACAGATGTTGAAAAAAAGACTTCATCACAGTCCAGAAAATCTTGCCTGCAGTTGAATAGCCATCTACATCAGCTGAGAGCTCAATAATTGTTGATACACTTGTACACGATTCCCTTGAAAAAGATGGAAACCTTCCTGAGACAAAAGAAGCAGAAAAAGAAATCGACGCTGAACTGCCGTTGGAGGAAGGACCATCTGAAAATTTAGCACAATCATCGACTGTTGAAACTTCCGATACTGTAGCTTCTGCAAGTTCAAATTCAAATTTGTGTTTTTTTTTGTAACAAAAAAAAGAAACAATTTCGTGGTAAAATTGACCCATTACGGGCTTCAGAAAAGGATCAATTTGAAAAGAGTGTCCTGTTAAACTTTAAGGCAGATACTGAAATTTACAATGAAACTCTAACTAAAATACAAAGTGTTCTCTCTCGTCAAGTATACTACCATGACAGTTGCCGGCAAAATTTTAGGAATCAAAAAAGATCACTCGTGAAAAGTCCAGTTCGTACTTCATGGCACATCTCCCGAGAAGTACCTACATGAAACTGTTTATAAAGAAATATGTAATTTAATTGAAGAGAATGTTATAAATCGAGGACGTTGTTATTTTCTGAGTTATTTGCATAAAGAGTATCTTGAAATGTTTAAAGAATTAAGTGAAAGCTCAGACTCAGCATCAATATTTATCGCATCCTATTTGGAAGAAAAGCTTCGCAAGAAATTTAATGGTAAAATTCAAATTTTGACATCTAACAAAAAAAAAGTTGTTGCCCCGATAGGTATTTCAACTATTGATGAATCATTATTTGCGCACTTAAAAGATCAAGATATTTTACGAGAAGCTGCTGCCATTTTACGAGAGGAAATTATGGGCATAAAAAAAAATAAATTGCCTGATAATTTAACCAGTCAGCGGTTGATAAAAGGTGAGTGTTCAACACCACCTATGATTTCCGAATTTTTTTCATCAATTCTCGGATGTTACAAACGTAAACGACGGAATTGCGACAGTTTTCAACGTCATGTACAGTCTCTGTCACAGGATATTATATACATTACTCACAACGGTAACCTTAAGACATCTAAACACATCTGCTTAGGCATGGCCTTAAAAGTCTTACAAGCAGTCGAAAAGTGATCGATATAATAAATCGTTATGGTCATTGTATAAGTTATAGCGCTGTCGAGGAGTTAGAAACAGAAGCCACATTTGCATCGGTTTCGACCGAAATATGTCCAGAGGTAATTAATAAAGAAGAAAATCTCGTGGCAGGTATGGCATTTGACAATTATTACCGATTTGTTGATACCAATACTGGGAAAGACACTCTTCATGATACTGTGGGAATAATGTACCAAAATATTGACCCCAAAGACGCTAACATAGAAGAGGAAGAGGAAGCAGAAAAAGAAGATACTGAAGTTAGTAAACGTGACAGGCCTAGACGACGATCTTTTGAGGCAATCGACTTTGAGTTACCTCAGTGTGCTAAAAAAATCGTTTACTAACGAAAAGTTAGTAACATTCAAGCTGAAAGCGAAGAAGAGGTTAACATAATCTTGCATAAAAGTCTTTACGATAAAATTGACAGAGTTTGGATGTTAAGTCATGCTTTGGGATTATTAAATACCCCTATGTGGACGGGTTTTAACAGTAAAATAGTGATTGATAATACTCCACAACAATTGATTACATATTTAACTCCGATTAATCACTCACCGACAAGCAGTGCAGTAGTTTTGGCAACTATGCAGCAATGCATGGCAGCCTTGCAAGAGCTAAATCAAAAATACATGCAAGTAACTTACGATTTCGCTATTGCAAAGATTGCATTACAAATTCAAGCTACAGAAAGTAACACATTCCAAAAATTATTCATACACTTGGGAGCTTTTCACGTAATGATGTCATATTTTAATCCGGCTTTCTTTAAAGGGAAAAGAAGACCTTTTACCTTATTGAAGAAAAATACAGAAGTTCAAGAAGCATTTGCTACTCTTGGTGAAGAAAATTTGACAGAGGACCAGTTACAACAGGTATTTAACAGCATTCAAAAGTTTACCTGCCAACTTTATAATGCAAAAAAATCTGTTGACGTTGATGATGGAAGATACCAACTTTTCGTCAATAATTATAAGGCTTCCGATGTCAATGAAAATTTCAGTAAAAAAATTTCGAATTTTGATGCAAGCTCAATACCACCATGTAAAAGTGAGCTTTATCAACAACTTCTGAGAGCGCATTATATTTCTACAATTTGGAAAAATGCTTACAAAAAAGAACCTACGACATTGGATCCATTAGAGTTTGGTTGGATAGAGCAAGACGAGAAATTCACATTCAAATGGTTTGAAGGAGATCAACTCCCAACTTCTGTCAGTGATTTAATCACCCAAGTTCCTGGTAAGTTCATAATAATTAATTCTTTACCGAATGTGTTCAGATCAATTTACGATTGACTTTTATTTAATAATTTATGCTTTATTTTTACAGATTCCGAATCACAGGATGATGAAGAGGAGTCCCACCTGGGGACAAATGATTCCGATGAAGATGAATAAAAATTCAAATCAATAAAAGAAAATATTTTTTGTAATTCATGATTCATTTTTTTCAATTTTGTTGTGAATAAATTAAAAGAAAAAAATCAAATAAATTGACTATTTTATCATCAAATTTCTAAATTTTAGTCCATAATTTGCAAAATGAAGTATTAATTGCTATGAATACAGTAAGAACGTAAATGATATTGATATGAAACAGGGAACGTCATACAGATACATCTGACCGGATAATAGCTAAGATTTTCTTGTCTACTGAAGTATGTCCACCATGAAGACGTCTGCCATGATCAATATAAGTTTTTAAGACCCTAATAAATGAAATATATTAATGGCAGATCTGGTCAATTACTTTGAAAATTTTATTTTTTTGAGCACTTTCAAAATTGTCTGCCGCAATGAACACCGCGCGATAATGGTCTGCCATTGTTATTTTCCGATAATAATATTAATATATTTTCAAATTTCAAAGCGGCAGACGTCGTCAAATACTTATAAAATTGGCCAAAAATCGATACCTGTCTTACCTGAGCGCCCGCCAAGTCGGCCACCTGGAGTTTAGTGACTCTCCATGTCATGTACAGTAGGTATAGGGGTCTCACTGTACAAAAATCCAGGTATCGTCAAATACATATAGGTAGCCGCCCACTGGCTCTTAGACTAATATGGCTTTTAGAAATACAAGTTCTTATAGAAGTGTTATAAAAAGACCTATTTCGGTAACAAAATCTGAATTGTTTGATATGTTGGAGCAACTAAAAATTAATATTCCTGCATATATTGAAAATGTGTTGAGAAATATAAATATATTAAGCGCCTGCTTATTAAAGACTTTCTGGAAATATAAACCGACGCATATAAAACAAAATAGTGGTACCATCAACAAACGTTTAGGAAAAGTTTAAACTAAATAACAATACTTAAAGTTTTTCTGCTAAACAACTGGTATTATTACAGTCTGGGATTTAATTGAAAAAAAAAAAAATTAAAAAAAATACACCTTTTAAGAAACTTTTTATCTGTTCTTAAATTAATCACTAACCCATCTAATATGATGGCTTAATGTGATGGCTTATGTATTCTGTCTTTTAAAGGATCAAAATAAAGAATACCTAAATTAGAAAAAAGAAAATTAAAATTAAAATGAAATAAAATCCTTGGGAATAAAGTTGCAAATTCCTTAGCCAAAGAAATCGTTAACGCTGGATAGCATTTCAAGAACTATATTTAGGAGCTTTAGAACATTTAATGATATCTAAGGGTAACCTTAAGGAAAAATGGGAATTGTATTGAAAAAAATATTTCTCTAATAACCCCACACGATATACACAGTTACATCAAAATATTCCGACAGTAGTGGGGTGTAGAGCTAGTTCGCGTCCGTAGTAGAATACTACACGTGCACCCTGGGTAATGCTAAACGAACTAGCACATACTGGCAATCAGACAATCCTTAGGATCTCCTGACCAAACAACACTTCCAACGAAAGATGATAAACAAAATAAACGGCCCTTGTGAGGACCGCACAACTAGACCAATCGGACCTATAGTTCGAATTTGCCACATAAACATAGAAGGCATAAGCTATGCTAAAAGCTAGTTTTTATCAAAACTATTAAAAGATGACAACATTGACTTAGTTGCTATACAGGAAACCCACTGCGAAACAAAGGAGCAACTACAAAAAAGCGGCAAAATACCGGGATATGAACTATTAGGCTCAACTTACCACCGAACATATGGCACAGCTACATATGTCAAAGAAGATATTGAAAATGCTTCGCGAATCTCTACTTCCACTGATGACTGTATTTATAATGTGGTCACAAAAATCGCTAGCATTACCGTGTCCAACATTTACAAGCCACCTGCTACTTATTGGCCAGTCCAAGCAATTCCAGTACAGCCTCACCCTGCTGTATATGTTGGAGATTACAATAGCCATCATGAACAGTCTTCTTCTTCTTTAAGTTCCATCTTCTATCGAAGGTTGGAAATCATCATGGCTATGCGGACTCTGTTGACTGCCGCTCTAAAAAGTTCTGCACTACTGCATTCAAACCATTCCCTTAAGTTCTTAAGCCAGAATATTCTTCGTCTTCCCACATTTCGCTTTCCTCGGATTTTGCCCTGCATAATAAGTTGTAATAATGCGTATTTTTGCCCTCTCATCACATGTCCCAAGTACTCAAGTTTTCGTCTTTTAATAGTTAATATTATTTCCGCCTCATTTCCTATCCTTCTAGTTACTTCCATGTTTGACATTCTTTGAATCCATGATATTCGTAGGATTCTTCTGTAACACCAAAATTCAAAGGCGGCCAGCTTATTCAGATGAACTTGTTTTAGTGTCCAAGCTTCCAGACCATAAAGAAGAGTAGAGAACACGTAACATCGAAGCATTCTCAGGCGTAGTTCTAACCTTATATCCCGACAACAAAGAAACTTTTTAAGTTTAATAAATGATGTACGTGCTATTTCAATACGTGTCTTAATTTCTTTGGTTTGGTCTACATTTGATGTTATCCATGTTCCTAAATATTTATAGTTATTAACATTCTCAATTGCAGTATCTTCAATAGTCAATTGGATATTTGCATGTGCAGATTTAGTCATGATCATGCATTTAGTTTTCTTTAAATTTATCTTCAGTCCGTACTCATGACAGCGTTCATTAAGGCGTTGCATTAGGTTCTGTAAATCATTACAGAACCTAATGTACGTTGTTATCCGTAATTATTACTGTATCGTCTGCAAAACGTAAGTTATTCAAAACTTCTCCATTGATAGATATACCTTCTATTGAGTCTGAGAGCGCTTCTTGAAATACCGCTTCACTGTAGACATTGAAAAGTAGTGGGGACAGCACGCAACCCTGGCGGACTCCTCTCTGTATTTTGATATTTTCGGTGTACTGGCTGTCAACTCTTACCTTGGCAGTTTGATTCCAATATAAATTAGATATAATTTTCAGATCACGACTGTCAATATTTTTGCTTTTTAATATATCTACAAGCTTTTTATGTTGAACTTAATCAAATGCCTTTTCAAAGTCTACAAAACATAAGTACATATCCTGAACCATGTCCATGCATCTCTGAGCCAGCACATTCAAGCCGAACAAAGCATCTCTTGTACTCATACCATTTCTAAAGCCAAATTGTGTGTCACTAATCTCATATTCAAGAGTTTTAACAATTCTGCTGTGAATTATTTTTAAAAATGTTTTAAGTGTGTGACTCATTAAAGCTATTGTTCTGTGGTCTGAGCAAGTTGTTGAACTTGGTTTTTTGGGAATTGCTACAAAGATTGATTGCAGCCATGAACAGTGGAAGTACAAAAATAGTGATGCAAATGGAAATGCTTTAATAAAATGGGCAGAAGACGAACGCCCATACCTTTTGTTTGATGCCAAAGATCGACCAACCTTCAGATCTGCGGCATGGAAGCGGGAATACAGCCCCGACCAATGCTTCGTCTCGACCGACAACAAAGACTTACCTCTAGGTGCTTCAAGAAGAGTTCTAACTAATTACCCAGCGGTGAATACCACTGTGATTCACCCTGAATTCCTACTAAATTGTGGCAAGTATACAAAAGTTTGGTTGGCTCGATTTTTCACAGACATCATGGAAACTGGAAATATCCCACAAGAACTAAAGTGCTCTAAGATAGCCATACCAAAGCCAGGCAAACCCGCTGACAACCCAAAAAACTACAGACCAATTGTGCTTCTCTCTGCCATCTACAAACTATTAGAGAGGCTTAAATATAAAAGAATCAGTACAGAACAAGATGATCCCAGTCGAACAAGACAAACGAAAAAGTGACATGACCACGACCAGGTCATGTCACTCACCACCTACATCGAAGCGGGTTTCCAAAGAAGACTTACAACTTCAGCGGCATTTATTGATCTTTCGACAGCTTACGATACAGTATGGAGAAAGGGCCTTATACATATATAAAATTCTCCGTGTAATCCTCTGTAAACAAATAGCACGTTTAATAGATAGCATGCTCAACGACCGAATGTTTCAAGTAGTGATGAGCACAGATATCAGCCCACCAAAGAAACTTAAGAATGGCCTACCACAGGGGTCAGTGCTCTCTCCATTACTATTTAGCTTATATTTAGCAGATATGCCAAAAACACAATCAACAAAGTTCGGACACCCCGATGACTGGGCCCTCACTACACGATGCAGAACACTAGAAATATCTGAAGAAGTTCTGACGGCAGACTTATATATATTGAGCAAATATTTTCGCAAGTGGCGGCTTCAACCAAATGCATCCAAAACAGAAGTAAGTTGCTTTCACCTGAAAAATAAACTTACTGGAAAGGAACTCAACATACGGTTTGAAAATACCACACTTTCCCACAACAAAACACCGAAGTACCTGGGCGTAACACTGGACAGAAGGCTATCATTTAAAGAGCATTTAACAAAAACTGCCCAAAAGTTAAGTACAAGAAATAACATTATACAGAAGCTCTGCGGTAACACCTGGGGAGCACCGGCTTTCACTCTCCGCTCTACTGCTTTAGCCCTTGTTTTCTCGACCGCTGAATATTGTGCCCCAGTTTGGCTACACAGTCCACACGTAAAAAAGGTGGACACTCAGCTGCACAGCACTATGAGGATGATAGCTGGTACAATTAAATCAACTCCCACCCAATGGCTTCCAGTATTAAGTCACATTCCACTTCCACATTTACGACGAGTTGACGCACTTACACGTGAATACAAAAAGATCATGAACAACATAAACCTGCCGATCCACCAAGATACCGAGGATGCACGAAATACCCGTCTACGTTCTAGAAAACCACCAATGAAAACGGCAAGAATGATACATGAGGAGTTCAACATCACGAATGCATGGTCCCAAGAATGGAATGCATGGCAAAATAACATGCCCTGTATTACCCAGAGCCACAAGGTTTTGATCTTCCACGTAAAACATGGTCCACTCTAAACAGGATCCGAACCAGACATGGCAGATGTGCATACATGCTACATAAATGGGGAAAGAATCCGTCTCCTCAATGTAACTGTGGGAAGAACCAAACGATCGACCACATTATTGAAGAGTGTCCCTCAAGATCCTACAACGGTAGCCCTGAAGACTTGCTGTTTGCAACTTCAGAGTCAATTGATTATGTTAATACACTTGATGTTTGTTTGTAATTATTTAAAGTTTGTCATATTATTACTAGTGTTTGTAATTTTGTTCTAAATGTGTTGTAATTGCCATACGATAAATAAATAAATAAATAAATTCCGACAGTGTTGTGGCACCAAGATTATGATTTTATAGAAAATGATATTGTGATCATTTGTAGGATGAAATTTGGACATGCAAGCATCCCTCAACAATTTTATAAAATTCGTGTAGTTAAAATCAAAATTTCTGAAACTTGCAAGATAGTTTGCCACCTGCATCAATTTTTTTATGATTGTAGTAAATTTAAGATACAAAGAAAGAAAAGTAATAATAGTTTATTGTTGAGAAACTTATATCCTCTTTCAATCTACTTTATTTGCTATCATTAAATATGTATAAGGTGTATGTACAAAATCATTTATATAAGTTTATGACCATGTGTAACTTAAAACTTTAGTGTATTTGCTAATCTCTTTACCTCTGTTGATTTGCGTAATATTTTACTTTTTACCTATTGGGACCGTGCAAGTTCGGAACAGCGACACCTGGTGTAGTAAATCAGCAAAATTTACTGCGCTTTTATGTTAGATCGAGGTAACCGGATAACTGTCAAGGACGTGGCCCCAAAAAAGAATAAGAAGAAAAAGTAAGATTGAGGTTATGTCGGTATGTTATTAAAAGGTAAACGTTGATGTAGCGTAAATACAAATAAATATATTGTTAAATTACAGCATTATTGTTAATATGGATTCAATAATAAAAACTGGATTTGAGAAAGTAAATCACCAAATAAATTTTCAACCATGCACTGAGTCAAAGGGAAAAGCTTTAGTAGTGGTAAATGTCAAAAAATAATGGAAGGATTAAGAAAAATAAATTACCATAAATAATGCTAATGCATAAATTAGCAGGTTAAGCCCATGATATCATCATATTGGTTTGAACAATTAATTATTTCCTTGTTAACTTTTGGACAGCAAATATATCTTAATGCATCTTCAGAAAAACTTGAACTTGATGCATTCTTGTAAACTTCAAAAAAATAAAATTTAAACATTAAACTTGATTTTTGGGTTAAAATGAACTCTAAGTGAGTGTTATGAAACTAAAATTTACACTTAAAAGTGAACTTTTATTTATTATTTATTTCAAACTGACTTTAAAATTGGGCGCAAGAATAATGCATAATTAAGATTACTTATTACTTGTGCTTTTTTATGATATAAATCCACTTTTCTCTTTGTAGTAGCTTTGTGCTTCGAAGTTGGAAACGAATAAAACTTAAATTGACAATTTTTTGTTGTATTTTTACAATTTATAACACAGCATTTCCTAAATCCCATTTTCTTCAAAGACAGAAGGTATAAATATAAATAAACAAAACGAATATGAAATATGACAATTGACAATATGAATTTATGAAATCTATGAAATGTGCAGTAAAAAATACAAAATTTCTCCGCTACTCGCGCACGATCGTTTCTCGTATACCCTCCAAGTACTTGCACGTCGCCAATACTAGCGAACGAATTTCTACGATACGGGAAACCAGATATGACAAAACAACTACTAAAACTATCCCAGAGAATAATAAAACAAAACAGAATTCCTCAAGGATGGAGACCAACCATCCTAATACTTTTCTTCAAAAGGAGAGACAAATCGGACCTAAAAAAAGAATTAGTTTATTTAACACAATACTAAATTTACCCAAATAAGTAATAACAAATAAACTGAATAAAATTGTAACTCTAGCAGAAGAACAACAAATTTAAGTTGTGAAGATCATGCACCGACGCTATATTTATAATGACGCAAATGCAAGAAAAATTATTAGAATACACAAATTGTCATACCTTTGGTGAACCTTAAAAAGGCATTTGACCTGGTCAAATTATAGGACGTTATTTACTTATTGTACGCTAGAGAGTTGCCTGTCGGAAGAATTAAAATAATCGAAAATATCTACCAAAACAACAAAATAAAAGTAATAGCAGAAGAAGAACTGACTGCTGAAAAGGAAGAACTTAAAAAGGATACCAAATGAAAAAAAAGCAACTTAACATAATTTGCTATGCAGACGACGCAATGCTACTCTCTTTACACATTTGCTGCTAGCTGAATGGGTACTTAAGCTCAATTGCAAAAAAAATAAATACACATTAATTTTATCCTTTTATAAACCTTACTAAAACTTTTCTTTGAATTTCCGACGAGAGTTCTAATAAAATGCGAATTTTCTGTATAAATCCAGTAGCAGGTGATCAATAATTACTGTTCACACACAATACACTTATATCTTGAGAAAACTACCATTGCGTGTTGCCACACCAGTGACAAGACATTTTAACGTCCTTGTTTAAATTACTTCTGTAACTCCAGTTTTCAACTTGTTGTATAAGACAATGATGCAGTGAAAGAAAATAAAATAGTTTGACGTAAATAGTCAGGAAACAATTTAATTAAAATCTGTATTTTTCTTGAGATGCTGTTCAGGAGATGTGATAATGAGTGGATATGAAGTTTTAAAACATTAGGTCAGTTTATTGGTATTTAAGTGTCAGAAAAGAGAAGAAAATAGCATTATAGATTAATTAACATATTCGAAACGGCTAGAAACGACGATAAAGTAAATAAAAGTAATTAATGAAGCAGAACTGAACACACAACATAGACTAATAATAACGAAAATAATAGAAACACCAAGTATCGAAATAGTGAGTAAATTTATTAAAGTAGATGTGCTACAATAAAATAAATCAAACACTACAGAAATACAAATAGATAAAAATTTAACTAGATGAAAAATGCAAAAAAATTAACTCCTCGTAGCTAACCCAGGGTCTCTAAGACAGACAGCATCAAAATTTGTCAAAAACCGTCCATGCATTGGATCCAAAGACGGTGCATCGCAGTAGCTTCAGAGAACTACGAAGTTTAATTTTTTGTGTCAATCATTCGTAAATGTCGGTAACATTTTTGTATAGTTTGAGATACTTTTATATTAACATTTATGTATTTTATTTTCATTTAAAAAGGTGATTTGTTGCCAATTTGCAGATTGCAATTTTTATTTATTTAAATTATAAAATAAAAATATTTCTACCAGAAATCCTATTTTAATTGTTTAATTCTTAGTTTTACGACACAACTACTAATCTGCAATTTTGCGACCTATTGATCGCTGGTCCTTCGAGAGTTTAATTTAATTTGTTTTAACAAAAGTTGAGGTAATCATCGTTTTCATTTATTAAGAACTGCGATTGAATCATATAAAATTTCACCGTTTTTATCTTTACTTTTAAAACTTTTAAAAACTGGCATAGTCTTGTCTTAAATTGTGATATGCCTTTTCTCTTTTCTGAAGCATCCATACTCTTCTTTTTTTTTCTTGGATTCCAACCTGCTTCCACAGTTTTTTTTTGATCTCGCACTCATTAAACCACTGTTATTATATATCTCGTATTTTTGTCTATACATAGTTCTTCTCCTTCTACGTTTGCTCCCATACGTTATCTTTTATTTGCTCTCTATATACATTTGCTACGTCAGGATTTTTTAGACTAGATTTTTTTTTCTCTTCCAAAAATAATTTGAACTATCCTTAAACGTTAGGTAAAATCAAAACTTGTTTGTAATTACCCAATCTATAGATACTTTCTTCTTTCCATGCTATATTGAGTAATTCTAATAGTTTTTGTTTTCCATTCTCACCCATACTTTTAGCTATTTTTACCATAATTTTATCATCTTTAGGTGCCTTTCCATTTTTTAGTTTCCTTATGTCATCTATTAATTCATCGCATGAAATGTTTTTTATAATGTCATATTCTTTATTACAGTTTTTTTCTTTTTGCTAATCGGTAGTTTTTTTTCCCCTACCAAGGTATTTGGAAATATTATTTCCGTATCTTAATGATTGTCCCTTTTTCTGGTAATAGATGGTCGTTCTCATCATTTATCGACGTTAGTTTTTTGCTTTTGCTACCTCTTAGACCTTTTATACCTTTATGGAATAGTGTTTTGCTGCTTCTACTGTTTTCTTCTAGATTGTCTTCAAAATATTTCTAGGATCCAGGTTGTTTTGCTTCGAATATTGCATGTTTCACTGTTTTCGTCTACTCTTTATATTGTTTATAGTTTTTATCTGTTTTATTACTTAAATATTTTCTCCATGTATAATTTTATTTTTACTACTAATTTTATTTACACCACCTATTTTTTTGGCTGTTTTCACTATTGTGTCTATCAGTGTTTGCCATACATTCTCCACATTTTGTTTGTCCCAGTCTCTTATTTCTAGTTATTTATTAATTGGTTCAGTATAAACATACCTTGGCTATTTAATGTTGTTCTGAAAATATTTTCTTGTGGCATTTTAAAGTAATTACTATTTAAATAGAAATAAGCTACAATTAAAGGTTAAAATAAGTTTATTGGCGATTCAATTTCCACTTCGGAAATCGTTCTCGAAATACAAACATTAGTCACAAGGAATCTACGTTCCTGTAGTTGGCTGTATACCATATATTAAAAATACTTATTAAAATACTTTGTTAAAGGTATATATTTAAAAATCCAAATGGGCTAATTAGACAAAACATTTTCGGAATCCATATTCCATCATCAGTGTCAAGGAGTACATGAATGTAGCCACTAAATATATGGGTAAAAACCTGTCAACAAATAATTAGTTACATTTGGTTTACATTATTTCTTATAATATGTTAAGATGTTGAAGTTACCGTTGGATTAGGTAACATGGCGACATATGACTCCACGTTGAAGTTGCTAGTCCTGAGACGGTGTGTCTACGAGGACTGTATGGAAGTAACTTTCATACAGTCCTCGCTATACCAAAAAAGTATGGCAGGGAAAACTATAATTATGTGGACAGATAGCAGACAAATGCTACTAACCTTGAATAGACCACGTGGCACATCAGTGTTTGTAATGGAGTGTCACAAGTCACTAACTCAGGCATCGGATGGTAATACCATCATCCTGAGGTGGGTTAAAGGACACAATAGGAATAAAGGCAACCGCATTGCTGACCAATTGGCTAGGCAGGCAGCAGTCCTAAGACTCTTAAGACATGGGGATCTTTTTGATTGGTCAAATACAACAATCACGGAAATTGTCAAATGTCATTCCCATACGCAAACTGTTAAAAGATGGGAAGAAGGGTAAGGATGTAAACTTGCCAGGGTAACACTAAATAACCTTGAAGAGTCAGCGTCAAAGAAGTACTTCAAAGAATTACTACGAGAGTACCCGTTCGGTGAGTCCTAGCCCACACCTGCCTAGATAAGTAAGACGTCTCCTGGTGACTTGTTCACCTTTCTAAAGTGGCAGGATAGACAATGAGTTAAGGGCGACAGCTTCTTGGGAGGATGCACAATGGGTCAACTGTGGCCTAAATGCTGTGAAACTTAACTCGCCCTCCCTATTTTACAGATACAGATTATCACTGCTTTAGTCTTAATATATTATAAAAAAGAAATACGATTAAACTAAATAAAATTTGAAGAGATCGTAGTGTAAGTGAAACTCTCACAGGCGAGTGCTAGATAATTTTTTAGGGCACGAGTAATCCAGGGTCAAAGAAGGACTCCACCTACATTTTTAGAAGGCTTTTTAAAATATCTTAGATTCATCGAGTTATCAATGAGGATGTGTTGCGAAGAGCTGTTGTAGGCCACGAACTATTGAATGTATTAAAACATCTCAAGGTTTCTTATTTGCGACACGTATTGCATGGATAACGGTACACCCTCTTAAAACTAATATTCACGGATAAGATTGAGGGTAGAAAAGTTCTGGGAAGAAAATTACATTACTGGCTTAGAAAAACAGAAAACTGTTTGTAATATCGAAGATTCTGGGTCGATTTTCAGCGTGGATAAGAAGAAAAATCGTAAAATAGTTGACAACTAAAACGCCTACACGCTGCTAAGCGTATGGCACAACAAGAACAAGAAGGTCGTTAGATAATCGAACTGAACGATATTATTGTTGATTTTAATAATATTTTATATCATTGAAAATATTATACCGATACTCAAATTATGCATAACAAAACAATCAAAGATAGTATTAGATAAAACGCTACTTAAAAATTGTCTTAACAAAATGTGTTTAAATGTGTGATATGAAAATTGTATGTTATGTTGAGTAAAATAGTCAATACGGATCTGACTTTTTTCTTGTTATCAATGAATGAGAATCAAGCTAAAAGTAGCTTTTTTGTTTAAGAATAGCTTTTCTATTTTTCTGAAATTATTTTGATGTGTTTTGTTCATTTTACATGTTGACCCAGTTAAAACGTCTTGACTTCGATTACTTTCACCTTCAGATATTTACACTTCGATAATTGGATTTAATTAATCACTGCCTCGACAACTAATTGGTTGTTTTTCGCTCTTACTAAACTGATCACTTCATTATCGTTATTTCTTTTACTTTCAGCATCGACGTATAATTAGTGCGTAAAATTGACTTAGCACCCCGCATTTAAAACATCGTTAAAGATCTCCGAGAGTTTACGTTTACGACGAAAAAGCCACGTTAAAGATTAGTTTAATGCCTATTTTTAGTTTATTTCCGTCATTAAAATGGGCCTTTCGGATTGGATTTTGAAAGCATTAAGTTCGTGTTGTCGATAGAGTCTAGCTTATACCGGTTTAGCTTTATTTTAATTAAGAGACAAATTTGGTCATACACTATGCGCATAATAAACGTCTCAAAATAAACCTGTATGTTAAAAACTATTTAATAAATAGTGTCTGGCTATTGCAAGATTTATTAATAATAGTAATGTTTATTTATTTCAATTTACAAGAATAATGTATAATTAGTAGTTTTCTTACGTACATGGTTAATTTTGCATTATTTGTCACTCAAAAATCAAAAAACATTTACTCATTAACCGTTGAAACTTATTGGTCGAACGAAGGAATAGTGTATGACATTTAATTATATTATTTATTTATGTGTATAATAATCTACAAACATTATGTACTATGTATATTACATATTTTCATATTACATATTATTACATATTTAATTTTCTTATAATTATTCGAACGAATATAAAAAATCACTATATAGCAAATATTCTTCTTTTTAAGAATTTTTTTGCAAACTATTAACTTTATTTAAGGCATTGTTAACAAAGTGTTAAAAAAATTGATTGCAAAATTTAAAGCTCGTTCTAAAACTGTTAAAAAATGTTTCATTGTAAACAGCGCTCAAAATTTTTAAAAAATAGTTCTTCTTTAATATACCGAAATTTTTGTTTAGCATTTCATTCTTCAATTTTTCTTCTAGGTTTTACTGTTTTCTTTGTAGAGTACGGCTACTCTTGGCATGAATTTCTTTTCCCTTTTGCTTCTTGAGTTTTTCAGTTCTGTGATTGTCTGTATCTTTTTCTATCGGTAACTATACTATATTCATTTGGGACTGATTCATCTCATTTGCACTTTCCAAAATCTCCGATGGACCCACATTTAAGAACAAACTGTTTTTTATTTCCTTTTTAACAGTTAAATCACCGAATAAATACATTTTAAGCTCCACTAAATTTTTCATGTTTATTCCTAATTTACCGTAATATCAAATTTATGGAAAAATCATTCTTCTTGTTTAAAAAGAAAAAAAAAAACACCGAAAATCAAAACACCGTGTATTTACCATATGTAAACAAAGACTAATATTATCAGGACTAGTGCATAGTCGCATGGTAACTTCTCTCGGCTTGTATACAGAAAGTGTGAGTCTCAGAAATGTAGGCGTAATAACATCATATATTAGGTTTCGATGCGATCATCACTGGGGAAAACAAAAATGTTTAGATCTTATTCCTACTTACGATAATCCGAATTAACTCTTAGAGCTACAATATTATCGCAAGTATGCAAGTATGTACTTACGGTAAAAATACATAAGTAATATTGTTGATAATTTTCTTGTAACTTTAGATATGACAAAATTATTTACTTTTTATGTGATACGGTAAAATTGGAAATAAAGTTACGATAATTTTAGGGTCAGTTTACCACGAGAATAAGATACAATTAAGCAACTTTTTTCAAAAAAATGTATTTTCTTTCAAAAACGTTCGTAATTTTTATTTTACCTGCAAAAGTGTGTATTTATATGTAGCAAAACGATCTTAACTCAATTTTGCAAAAAATAGTGTTACGATGGTCTTATTTGCGAGCATCGAGTAATCATAACAGATATGTTACAATTATTGTACTATTGCATCTTCCTTATTAGTCCCTTATCCTACGTAAGGATGCGGTGACGTTATGATGTTTCATTGACAATGATTTACCGTACGTTTGATCTTTGTGAGATGCTTGCGGAAAGGAGTATTCTGTAAAGTTTTTAATTTGATAAACCATCATAAAAGAAATCTGCCTTTTGATCTTCTGCCTTTGACGATAAAACTTTACATTTTCTTTTTCCTCTAAATAATATAAGCAGAGTACCTTAGTACATTTTTGTTAATTTTTTATAATGAATCTCGTATTAATATTCAGTTTTAGAACAAAATAATCATTTGTTGGATGTGCGAAAATAATCATTGAGTTTGTAATTTTCTTCTATATACATATTTCTCAAAGGCGTTGATTCTGTTTGCGTCAGCTTTATAGAGTATAAAGGTATCTTTATAGATTTTCATCAGTTTTGGTGTGCTGACTCAGCCATTGTTAGTCATCTTCTCATTTCTTCTTTACACCTGCCATTATTTGTTATTATCGATCCTAGTTAGTTGAACTTTCCCACAAGTTTGTATTCTGCTATGCTTTTGACTTGTACTCGATTATTTCTAGCTCAAATAATTATCATAACTTTTGTCTTATTTGCATTGATTCTATGTCTTATTTTTGACTTACGGGTCGTTGAGTTTCTGCACTATCCATTCTAGTTCTTTCTAAGATGCAGCTAATATCAGGATGTTGTCTGAGTATCTAAGATGTATAATTTTACCCTCTTCATTGCTATTTCTTGAACACAGTAATTAAAAACTGTTCCCAAGATTTATTCACTGTATATATTAAATACCAGTGGCAAAAACCCACATTCTTGGTGAACTCCTAAACACAACTTAAAAGGATCAGTATAGTTATTATTTATTCATAATGTAGTAATGTTGTTTTCAGATAGTTGTTCAGATGGAAGTCCCAGCTAATGATACGAAGACCTATTTTTCTTAGTATATCACTTATTTTATGCCACGCATCAAAATCTATATATTTTATGCCATGGTCATTCGTTTCAGTAGAATTGAACTGCATAACCTCATCCAACCACATGTACTTGCTATTAAAATTTATGTGTTAAACTGTTTTGCGCTTGTCCATACTTTACATTCGCCAGTTTATTCCGCTCCTTTCTATCTTCATCTTCATCTCTTTTGCACAAGTTTCATTGGAATAACAATTATCACTTATTTACGAGATCATTAAAGGCGCAATCACGTATTACACTACACAAAAGTGATTCTCGACTTCACCCTGACCCCTGTGCATTAGCCAAACATGTCCATTCCACTGGTTATCTCAAGGACTATACGAACACGACAATTCTCCACCGTGAGAACAATAAATCTAAAAGAGAGTTCATTGAAATGTCTTATATTTTCCTTAACGATTTTTTCATCAATGTTAAGAGTGACATTAAGAATCTAAGCGATATATACCACTTCTTACTTAAATCAGTTACCAAGAACAACACTAGATAACTAACTTGACTGATATATCTATTAACAACTAACCTTTATTAATAATTTTTATTAACTAAAAAAGATAACATTCCCTTGCTTTTCTTAGATACATCTCAATAAGATATTATTATAATACTACATGAACAATATACTAATTAAAAAAGAATTTCAATTAAGAAAATTCTAAAATAATATCTCCCCAAACTGGGATCTAACTTCATCGGTTTTACCAATGAACCTTAACGACATAAATATTCAAAAGTCCTACTTGTAATTATCAGCGCTTGCGTTCTAAGAAAACAGAACCTCACATTCAAACTTTATAACAATCAAAAATTCAGTTGTTGCCGAAAATTCAAAGAATTACTTCCTTTAAATGTAGTTACATTGGGTTTTTCGATTAACCTTGTTTAAAACTTTGCGTTTTAAGTTCAAAGCTACCATGCATTTCCAACGTTAAAAAAAGTTTTTGCACGTAGTAACAAAAACACCACTATGTTGTTACTAGTCAGTTTTTTAACATCCTAACTAGACATTTCTAAAATTTACGGTAAGATAAATGTTTTTTATTAGATAATATATGGTAGCTAATTATAATTTATTCTCTTTCAGCCCTGAATCTCTTTGACGAAAACGTTCGCCGAAATAATTGATACACATTAGAGTTTTTCTTACAGATTTCCCCAATAGAGTTTACTATATATATATATATATATATATATATATATATATATATATATATATATATATATATATAAGAGTAAGAAAAAATTTATTACATTTTAAAACACTCATCAACTTTGTTTTTGATTCTAATATTTTTATATTTAATGGTGTTTTTTATAAAAAAAATTTTTGGTAGCCCTATGGGATCTAGTCTTTCACCCATTCTAAGTAGCTATGTCATGGATGATGTTATTAGTGATTGTATCAATAATTGCACTTTTTTCATTCCATTTATCAAAAGATATGTAGATGATCTAGTTTTGGCACTTCCTAAACACAAAATTCTTGAAACAGTCAACATTTTCAACAATCATAATCAACATATACAATTTACAGTTGAGGAAGAAGTAGATAATTCTCTACCATTCCTTGACATGAGAATTGTAAGAAATACAGACAATATGTTGAAAACTAGATGGTTCAGAAAACCCATATGTAGTAATAGATTTATAAGCTATTACTCTAATCATCCAAATAAAATGAAAATGAACCTTATAACAGGATTAAAGGAACGTGTTTTAAAACTTTCTCATCCAGACTATCTACAAGAAGATCTTCATTTGTTAAAAAATATTTTAATTGAAAACTCTTATCCTCCTGATATGCTACATAGGATGCTTTTTTCTAATTTATTAAATATAAATAACTTAACACCATTTTTTGGTAAATCTCAAAACACTGTATCCAACAATCAAAACATATATTATCATTCACTACCTTTTATACCATCAATTACTCCTAAATTAATACAAACATTAAAGGTTATTGACAATATAAAAATAGCAACAAAGAACATCAAAACTATTTCATCTTTATATTCCAAAACTAAATATCCTATAGACAAATTAGATCAAACAAATGTAGTATACAGCATTTTTTGTACTCAGTGTGAAGCTAAGTATATTGGTGAGACTGGAAGAAATCTCTCAAATCGCGTTATTTCTCACAAGAGTGATTGTAGAATTAAGAAACCATCTTGTGCTTTGGCAGAGCATGTAATAGACAAAGACCATATTATGGATTTTGATAATATTAAAATTTTTTGTAATGAAAGTAATAAATTTAAAAGAACTTTTTTGGAAATGGTTTGTATTAGCAAAAGAGATAATAATTTAAACAAAAGGTCAGAAATTCAAAATTTAAGCAAAATTTATAATTATATAATTTCTATTTAATTTATGCAGTCAGTAAAATATCACATTTTGAATTTTCCATGTATTTGTTACATTTTTTCGGGCATATATCAATGGTTAATAAATCTTCTTTTTTGTTACTAAACAAAGAAGAATTTTTTAAACAAAGTTTTATTTTTGACAATATGTCAAAAATAAAAATTTTTAAGTTAGTATTTATGACATTTAGGCTGGTTGTAGCTATTCTATTTTTGTTTATAAATTCAATTTTTTTTCTTAAGAAACTTCATCTAAATTTTTCAGAGAAACATTTATTAGAATAAGACATTTTTTTATTAATATTTTTTGTATTTAATATGTAAGCAGTAGTTTTATTTAAAAAACTAATTTTATTTGGTAAGTTAACAAAAAATTTTTTATTCCTAGTTCAACTTTGTAAGACATTTTGTATTTTTTAGAAGCTCTTGATAAAAATTGTAATCACGTAATTGAAAGCTCGAGTAAAAAATAGTCAACAAATAGCCCCTTTTATTGACTCCAACCCATCAAAAACAGTGTTATATATATATATATATATATATATATATATATATATATATATATATATATATATATATATAATATATATATATATATATATATATATATATAAAAAAATTATTCAACTAGTGAATTCAGAGGTTAATCGGTCATTAAGGTTGGCAAATAAAATACAGAAGTCAACTACTTCATAAGTTTATAGAAGACGTTTCGCTTTATACTTCTAAAGCTTCATCAGTTCTCTAAAATACAAAGATGACATAGAGTTTATAAGAAATACAGATATAATAATTTATTACTTACAACTCAATATGTAGTATTAAAGATGTTAATAAATATGTACTTAAGTTTACTCATTAATATAGAACTAACTTAAAAAAAACAGAAACAAAGAACACAAAAACTTTGCAAGAAATAATCTCATTCGCAGAAACGAAGATTTAACAAAATTTTAAAACGTACATTTGGCTTCATTTAGAGATCGTTCTCCAATGAAGACAAACAAACACTGATTTATTGCAATCTCTGCAAACGACGTGACGCGGTACCGAAAATTTTTTTAAGGGCCATATTATGTGCGACTAATTCCAAGGTTTGAGACAATTATGAACTTCTACGGGGGTCATTGAAAGATTACTTGGACGGGTGGATTTGTATGACGGAAAAATTTGATATGATTTTTTTTGGTAATTTATGTTTTAATGAAACTTGGAGATATGGGACGATTGTGTAAATTTTGAACGGAAAATAAGGCTATTTTTAATGATGAATATTGGTATTATTTATTTCGTAAGATGAGAGAGTGGTAAACCTGGCTCAAATTGTCGATGTCGGTTCTTTTGTTTATTGCAGAAGGGTTTTTTAGGATCTCACACATTTCAATAAAGGAGCGTTTTTGATGGTTATTTTGTTTCGCCAGTATTTTAGTGTTTGAGAAGTCAATGTGATGTTTGGTGGAAATGGCGTGTTGTGCAAGGGCACAAGAGGGTTTGGAAAGTCTAATGTCGCTTTTATGTGAAGTTATACGTCCTAGAAGTGATCGACTGGTCTGGCCAATGTAGCAGGAATTGCATTCAGAACAGGGAATCTGATAGACAACATTAGTGTGCTCTAACGAGCTTAGCGGAGTTTTGGACTTGGAGAATAACTTTCCAATGGTTTTAGTGTTTTTTAGGGATATTTTGACGGGTAAGTTTTTGAATAGTTTAGTAAGCTTGTTCGTTATTTGTGGGAAATAGGGAAGAGAAGCATATTTTGTGACTGGTTTTGGTGTTAACAGGGAATTGTCCGTGTGTATGTTGTTGGATATGGAGGCTAATATTGCACCGTTGGTTGCTTCAGAAATAGAATGACCATAGCTTTTAGACAAAAGATATCTGTTGATGATGGATATGGGGTAAGAGTTATCAATGAGAATGGATTTGAGTAAATCCAAAGATTCCCTCTTGTACCGCGTATGGGTCAACGTGTGTACTCTAAAGCTAAGAGCTTGTACAAGGTTATGTTTGTATCTCATTGGGTGTGTAGAGTGGTAATTTAGGAACCGGTTACTAGCCATTTCTTTCCTGTACCATGTAGTGCCCAATGTGTTGATGTGGGATTGCGGGGAAGTGGCTGATAATATTTATTATCATCTAGAAGTTGTTGGCTTAGGTTTAAGTACTGCTCTCTCATCATTAGTACTGTTGCATTGCCTTTGTCACTGGTTAATACCATCAGGTCAGGGTGTTCTTTAAGGAATGTGGACGTTTGCTTATAGACATCATCTATATCTGATCTGGCATAGGGAGGATTATGTGAAAAGTTGGTGAGAATATTATTAGCAGATGATCTTAATTCGAGGAGTTCATTGGCTTCCGAATGTAAAAGTATGTTTTCTATGTCAGCTACGAAATTGCATACGGAATAATCGTTAAGCGAGGGTTGTAATCCGAACTTAGGTCCGAGAGATAGAAGTTTTGACACATTTTTAGGGATTTGGATGTTTGTAAGATTTTTAATCCATTTATCATGAAATGGTAGGCGACTGAAAGGAGTGGACCCTAGATTATTTAATTTTGTTTGGAGATGAGATAAAGAATTGTTTAGAAAGAAGGTATATTTTTTGAGAAGAGAAGTTTCGTATTGATCCAAAATGTTGGAAGGTAGGAGAGGTTCAAGTTGGATGAATATGTTTGACATTTGTCGATGAATGAATGCAATATCGGAATGTACCGACAAAATGTGGAAGTTCAATAATCGTGCTCTTACCTGTGTGTTGATGGCATCCGCTCTTCTTTTTAATTTGTTGGATAGTGTTCCCATAGTGGACTGCATCAGGTGGTCGGTGCGATCGTTTAGGAACCTTGGGTATCTCTTCGTCTTTCTGCATTGAATCAGGAACGTCTTTTTTGCTTCAGTCCTCGCCAGTTTTTTATTAAGTTTACTCCATCTCTTGAGTAGTACGGTACAGTTTAAGTTTATATTAATTGACGGTCGTAGTCTTTACAATGTCTACTTATACAGAGGGTTTTTTCGTAACCATCAAACGAAAATATGGCTTGCAAAGTTTTTGTGTTCTTTGTTTCTGTTTTTTTTAAGTTAGTTCTATATTAATGAGTAAACTTAAGTACATATTTATTAACATCTTTAATACTACATATTGAGTTGTAAGTAATAAATTATTATATCTGTATTTCTTATAAACTATATGTCATCCTTGTATTTTAGAGAACTGATGAAGCTTTAGAAGTATAAAGCGAAACGTCTTCTATAAACTTATGAAGTAGTTGACTTCTGTTTTTTATTTGCCAACCTTAATGACCGATTAACCTCTGAATTCACTACTTGAATAATTTATATATATATATATATATATATATATATATATATATATATATATATATATATATATATAAATTGACTCATGGATTGGGTTATTATTTTTGTTTAATTTTTTCTCTTTGCTGCTTTATTTTTCTAATTTGGGATTTTTGAGTTTTTCTACATCTTTCTCTGCATCCCTTTTTCACCCGGTTTTTGGCCTACTTTTCTTCTCCTTTCTTTCTATTTCTCCAGTTAGTGTTGTTTTTAGGTAGCCTCATGTTTGGTATTCTTTGGTTATGTCCAAACCCTCTTAATATTTGTGCATTTATGATCCTCAAGAGATCTGGGACGTATATAACATTCCAATGTGTAAAGGATGAAGTAATAAAATTGGTGAATTATGTTAAGTAATAGTTTTACAAAAATATTTAAAATTTAAAATTAGTATCCCATAAACTAAGAAAAGCACATTTAAAAATTAAATTAGGTAAATGTGCGTTTCTACAGAAAAAATTGAATTTCTTGGTCACAGTTTTACACCAAAAGCAACTAAACTTAATAAAAACAAATTAATAGCTATACGAAATCTCTAATTACAAAAATACAAAAAAAGATTAAATCTGTTCTTGATCCTCTCTAACCTTGAAAGGTTATTATCGTAAATTGATAAAGAAGATTAACATTAGAAGAAAAACAAAAAAGTAAAACATACAAAAGAATTTACCGATTGTTTAAATACTTAAAAACCAATTCTAGCCCACTCTATTTTAATAACAAAATTGAAATAATGACACACGCGTTAAAATATGCCATTGAAGCAGTATTATTACAGGAGGGATATTGTATTTCATATGCACCAAGGGTATTAAATTCAGTAGAAATAAACTATTCTACTATCAAAAAGAGTTGATGGCTATAGTATCGAGTAAAAAATACTTTAGACCATACTTAATTGGAAGATAATAATTTATAATTATAACTTATCATAAACCACTGCAATGGTATAAAAAGTAGCGCGTATATACCACATATGATGGGGTTATAACTACTTGAATCTACTGCTCTCAAGTGACAAAATTTGACAACGAATTAAAATTACTAAAACTTACAAATAGATAAAAGCACAAGCCTTCTGTTGGTAGACTGATAATGTGTTTAAAATTATTAATTAATCTAAGGTCTCATAGGTGCTGGTTCACTGAGAATGGATAATTAGCTGTGTACGCAATATACCAGAGAGACTGCTTTTTACAAGGCTTAAACCTAGCCCAATAAATATAAAGGGAGAGGTGATTTTAACACATTTATTCTAACTTTAATCGATTAAAGGGATACGTAAATGTATAAAAGTCTAAATAACAATAAAAAGTATTACTAATGTCTATCTATCTATATAAGGATTTTCACAGCTGTCGCCGCCTTCCTTCTTTCAGCCAACGTCTCCAGTCCTTTCTGTTCTGCCATTCTCCATCTCTAAGGTCTTTCCATGGCCTCGTCCACTTCATCCCTCCATGATCTTCGGGGTCTACCTCTTTTCCTTCTTCCTATTGGGCTCCAATCCGAAATCTTTGCTATCCACCTTGTATGATCTGTTCTTCTCACATGTCCATACCAAATTAAACGTTTTTCTTCGATGTAGCTGAGTATGTCTTGTTCTACTGCCATTCTTCGTTTTATCTCCTCATTTCTGATGCGATCTATTTTTGTCACTCTGCAGCTTCTTCTCATGAACTCCATTTCAGTTGCTGTGATTTTGGACCTGTTTCGTTTATTTATTACCCAATTCTCTGCTCCATAGGTCATTATACTGCATACCAAGGTGTTATAAATTCTCTTCTTTGTATTTCTGGTAATCTGTCTATCCCACAGTACCCCGTTCATTTGTTTAATACATGTTCTTGTCTGTGCTAATCTGCTGATTATCTCTTGCTCGGTGGTTCCATTTTTTTGAGAGTATAAATCCTAAATATTTGAATTTTTCAGTGCCGTTAATTTCCCTATCATCGCTCATTTCTAAGTTTCTCACTGGTTCTTGCTCTGGTGTAAATTCTTTTATAATAATTTAATTTAATATTTTAATAATCTTTTCTAGATTTATTTCCAGTCCATTTTTTGTGTATTCCTTTTCTAATTTTCGGAGCATATAGCACAGATCTTCTTCATCTTGAGCCGTTACCACTTGGTCATCTGCAAAACTTAATGTGTACAATAAGTTGTCCCGGATTGGTATTAATATCCCTTCACAATTTCTTTTTCCATGGTTTTAATATTTGTTCGAGGAATATCTTGAACAGTGTCGGAGATGTAGAGCATCCCTGCAATAAGCCTTTTGTGGTCTTAAATTCGTTGGAGTATTTATTGCCGGTTTTAACTCTTACCTTGTTGTTGTTGTAAAGGTTTTTTACGGCTTCTATTAACCTCTGAGTTATTCCGATTTCATTCATCGTGTTCCATAGTTGTTTTCTGGGAACCGTGTCATATACTTTTTTTAAATCTATGAATGCCATGTGTACTGGTCTATTTTTTGCCATTTTTTTTTTCAATTAATTGTTGGAGTGTATGTATGTGGTCTATGCAAGATCTTCCTGCCGTGAACCCCGCCTGATCTTCTCCGATTTTATTTGAGATATATTTTTCCAGTTTTTCTTTCAGTATTTTTCCATATAACCTGCCCATACATGCTATTACACTGATGCCTCTGTAGTTCTCGCATTTCTTCTTATCTCCCTTTTTATGTATCGAGGTTATATATATGCTTTGAACCATTTATCTGGTATTTCGTTTCGGTTTATAGCGTTACTAAACATTTTATGTATAATTCTGTGTAGTTTGTCCGTTCCGTACTTAATTAGTTCATTAACGATTCCTCCTGCTCCCCCTGATTTTTTTGTTCTTTAAAGTCTTTATGGCATTCTTTACTTCGATTAGTTTTATCCCAATCTGTTCTTCATTCTGACTTTGTTGTTGTTCATGTTTTGTGTCTGTCTCTAGGAAATCTGGGCGGTTTTCTGTGAGTAGTTCTTTATACTAGTCTTCCCACTCTTTTTCTGATATGTATTGTATTCGGACCTTTTTATTGTTTTTTTTTTCCTTAAAAATTTCAGTGTTTTCCAGAATTCCGAATTCCTAGTTCCTCCTATGTATTGTTATATTTGTGCGCATGTTTCTTCCCATTCTTCATTCTTTTCTTTTGCCCTTCTTCGTTTTACTTCTCTGTTTTTCTCTTTGTACTTCAGAGTGGGGATTGGCTGCTCGTACTTTTCATATATAGAATTTTCTTCTCCTCAATACATTTTTTGGTTTCTTTGTTAATTTTTACTTCGTGTTGGGTATCTCTTTTCCCAAGTTTCCCCAAAGATTCTAATTCCGCCTTTTTTATGCTGTGTTTGACGTGCTTGTACGTTTCTTTGACGTTTCCGAAATCCTGTAACTTCTGGTCCATTCTTCTCTGGTATATATCTCTTATGGATTCCTCTTGAAGTAAATTTATGTTGAACTTCATTTCTTCTTCTTTCTGTTAATTTTCTGCTTGGTCTTCTTTGTTTTCTTTCTTTCTTCTAGTTTGGGTGTTCAACGGGTAGGAAAACGCCATTTGTGAAATTATTAATCGGTGATCAGTTCCATATTCGGCTCCTCTCTTTACTCGGGTATCTCTTATTTTGATAGTACTACTTTTGTTGACAATTATGTAATCGATAATGGATCTGATGTTTCTCGTTGTTTGTACATACGTGTATTTATGTATATCCTTATGTCTGAAAAAGCCGTTAGTAATTTTCAGATTGTTCAGTTCGCACGGGTCAATTAGTCTTTTTCCATTATCGTTTGTCACATCTTCTCCAAAACGGCCTATCGTGGTGTCATTTTGTCGTTTCCCTGATCTTCCATTTAGGTCTCCTGCTATTATTATTTCTTGTGTTGGTCTCACTTTTCCGATCTCTTCTTGTAAGATATCCATGAACTGATCCTTTTCTGCTACCAGACTGTTATCCGTAGGGGGGCCACATACACTCAGTATCACGATTTGCCTGCCATAGATTTCCATGATGAATTTTACTATTCCTTCATTTATGGGTTCCCATGTTTTTATTATTTTTACCCATTTTTTCTTGACCACTATCCTCACTTCGGCAGCTGCTTTTTCTTCCTTTTTTTCCGCTTCAACAGTAGAAAAATTCATTTACAAATTGTACCATTTTCCTTTTTCTTGGTCTTCGTTGTTACCAAAATATCGAGGTTCATCCTCTTTGTCTTTAGTTCGCCATCCTTGGATGTTCCAGATGATACACGTGATTTCCCTCTTTTTTCTCTGTTTCTCTTTTCGATTGGCTGATATTTAAGACTGGGCTTCTCTTACCAAAAGCAGAATTGGCCCCCCCTCGTATGCGATAGGGCTCCCTCCACCCCGAGGTATGGATTACCACCCGGGTAAGTGTATTTTTACTTTTCATCCTGCTTCTTGTACTTTCGCCCTTTGTTGTTTTTGCATGTGACAGAATTGGCCCCCCCTCGTATGCGATAGGGCTCCCTCCACCCCGAGGTATGGATTACCACCCGGGTAAGTGTATTTTTACTTTTCATCCTGCTTCTTGTACTTTCGCCCTTTGTTGTTTTTGCATGTGACAGAATTGGCCCCCCCTCGTATGCGATAGGGCTCCCTCCACCCCGAGGTATGGATTACCACCCGGGTAAGTGTATTTTTACTTTTCATCCTGCTTCTTGTACTTTCGCCCTTTGTTGTTTTTGCATGTGACAGGATGCTAAAGCCTGACGCCAGAACCCCCACGTTGGAGGACCTGTACTTTTAGCCGCCCATTCTGGATCAGACACTGCTTAATTCTACACAAACGCTAAAATCTGGGGGTGCCACTTCCGCCATCTTCGCGGTATCGAAGGTCTCCGTCTCCGCCGTGACTACCGTTGTTGTCTTCATCTGTAACCCTGGACAAGGGACCCTAAGCAGGTACTAGTTTTCCGGGTCAGGATATACCTGAAATCTATGGGGGGCAGGGAAAGATTCATTTTCCCTGATAAGACTATCCAAGGAATTCCAAGGAGGTCCTACCCACTACCCACCCTACCCTACTACTATTACCAATGTATTACACCTAATGAAAATGACCGGAAACTAAAACTAGGATAATTTATCTGTATAAGTTCCTCACACGAAAACAGTCTTATATTTTCTTGCTTTAGTCATTTACCGGTAGATACTATACGACCTTATAAAACATATTATTATGTCCTTACCTTATCTGAAGGGCTGCTAAGTATCTCTTGCCTAGATATGCACTTGTTTCGATATTATAGCTTCCACTAATTTTCCAAGAAACATTTAGCTTAACTATACTTAACTCTTACGAGTTAACTCTTACGAGTATCGGGTGCTATAGATAAAAAGAGGATAGAGATAACCTTTAAAATTTCATATGAGTCAACTCATAGGTTCCTGTACTAAATACTGTTCTATGGAAATACAGAAGTTGACTCTCACTTCCAGTCTTATTCACTGCTTGTTTTATGTTTTTAATAATTGGAATTGCTTGACCTTGATCTAGTAAAATACCTGGATACTGTCTATGTGCCAACGATATCTTGAATGCTTTTTTGACATTGTTAAATAACTTATTCCTCGCGTTACAGTTCTAGGTTTTTGAGCGACTTTTTTGCAGAAGAGGTAATGGTATTCTATCGAAATACTGTATATTCGATCAGATAGAATAGTAAATGGAGTGTCAAATGAGAGCGTATAACCCAAAGATGGTAATAACAATAGCAAATTTAACCTAGAAATTCGGGTTCCAAAGTCATTATCATTAATATTATAAAAATATCAGTTGACGCTACAGCCCTTTGTGAGTTCTGCCTCTGTATATTCAACTTTCCTCCCTTGTCATTTTAATTAATTCTACCAATCCTTTTGGTATTCGATCAAATTCGATCATAACTGAATATAATTGGAGTCTGTTAACAGTGTCATATGTTGCCTTAAAATCTACTAAGATGTAATGGTAGTCTATGTCGTACTTCGACGTTTTTTCTAGTAGATGTCTGATGGATGATATATGATTAATAGTAGATCTGTTTTTCAAAAAGCCTTTTTGGTGGAATTCTATTATATTCTCAATATACTGTGTCAATCGTTCTTTGAATGTGTCAATCGTACAAAATTTTTTATGCAGTAGTAAAAACTAAAATTTCTCTTAAGTTGGAAAAGTCAAGCATATTTTTATTTTTGTGTATAGGGTATATAACTCCAAAATTCGAATCTTCTGATAAAGCGCAATCTGGCTGTACCTCCAATAATTGCTTGTAAAAGAGGGTTCCAAATGTTTGATCACCAGATTAAAACACTTCTGCCGGTAGGTTATCTGCTCCAGATGACTTGTTTGTGGCTAGAGACTGAATTGCTATTAATTTTTTCTATAGTTGGTAAAGTTGGTAGCTTAGTTTCTTCCTAGTAGTTCTATATTATCTCCATCTTTAGCTCTACTTTTTTTATTAAGTTGCATACTTAAGTATTCCTGACAACTTTGTCGTTCAGAAGACTTTCATTATGAGAATTGACTCTGTTCGCTTGCTGCTTGAAAACTTTTCTCTTTATATTAACCTGTTTTTAAAATTCTCTGTGTCTTCTTTATTCAGGTTTTCTATATCTTTGATATGGCAATGGGTGTACCTAAACACTTGACTCACCTTATTAGCAAACTGTATCAAGATAACCTGGCATATATTCGAATGGACGGATATCTGTCTGACAAATGCACTTTGGAGAAGGGAGTACGCCAAGGATGCGTTTTATCTCCCTTATTATTTAACATCTATTCGGAGTTCATAATGCGCAGAGTTTTGGATGGTTGGGAGGGAGGAGTAAACCTAGGTGGTGTTAAGATATCTAACTTGCGTTTCGCAGACGACACTACACTTCTAGCCTCTACTCCAGAAGAAATTACTAAATTATTAAAAAAACTCGAAGTGGAAAGTGCTAAATTTGGACTCATGGTTAACTACAACAAAACCAAAATCATGGTTATTGATCGCCAACAACAGTTTCCTGAAACCCAAACTATTGCGGGATGCGAGGTAGTCTCATCTATGATATATCTTGGAGCTCTAGTTAACAACACAGGCAGTTGTGAATCCGAAATTAGAAGACGCATTCAACTAGCAAGAGCAGCAATGAGTGAACTAAACGGGGTCTGGCGTGATCGTCACATTACTATGACAAACAAAAAGAGACTCGTTTCAACTCTGGTCTTTTCCATATTTTACTATGCATGCGAGACATGGACAGTCAAAGAATCAGATCGACGACGTATAGACGCCTTTGAAATGTGGACATGGAGACGCCTGCTTCGAATTCCATGGACGGCTCGCCGTACAAATATCTCGGTTCTGGATGAATTAAACCGGATCAGCGTCTCTCCAGTACCGTTTACTCTAGAATTTTAAAGTTCTTTGGCCATATCCATCGAAGTGATCACAAAATGGAGCGGTTGGTGGTCCAAGGAAGGCCTCAGACTCAACGCCAACGCGGAAGATCTCCACAGCGATGGGCGGACATTACTAAAAAGCTTCTCAATAAACAGTATACTGAGGCAATACATATAACTGATGACCGCGACCAGTGGAGAAATATTATCAATCAAACTATCCGAGCTGCTGAAGCCCAATTATGAACCACAACACATCTACTAAGATGTTAATGACTGTGATGATGATGATGATATCTTTGAACTCTTTATTGATTTGTTGCTACTTTTTCTGTTTGTTTTTTTGTTTCTCCCCTCTTCTTTATAGTCGATATTCTTTAACATTGCTGCTAGTCCTTTTGTTTATCATTTTCAGATATGCGTAATTCTTCTTTCTGATTACTTTACTTCATTACTCTTCAAACAAGTTGTTTCGCAGCCCTTTGGATACCTTATTAAATATTTCATCTACAGTCTTTTGCAGCGTGGTTTTTATGATCTCCCAATTTGTATTTAATTCAGTGAGATCTATTTAACTTCTGGGTTCTTCTGATAGTAAATGAAATCTATGCATATTTAAATATTTCTTACAACGTCAATACACTTTAATTTATCAACGTTCTATTTTTATATTGTTTGCTTAATATTATCATTCCTGGCGTTTGATATACGTGCTCTGAGACTGCCAGCTATAAGATAGTGATCGGAGTAAATCTTAGCGCCTTTATAAATTTATCAGTCTAGTACCATTATTCCTTGTCTTAAATAAATTAGTACGTGGTCTATCTGATTTTGGGTCTGTGGATGTCTACGTAATTTTACTTATACGCTTATGTTGGGAGTATGTACTACTGATCGTTATGTTTATAAATACTGCAAAATGTACAGATCTCATCGCAATATCATTACATTTTTTGTGGTGATTCTATGAGGTCCTATTATTGACCTTCGCATATCTTCTTGCGCTACCTTAGCATTTGTTCCCAATAGTCAACTTAATTGTCTTAGTGGGGCATTGCCTATATGTTTTTTTTTTAAATTTCTCATAGAATTATTTTTTTCTTTGTCTGTTTTATTCACAGTGACAGCGTGTGTTTATGAAACTGTAGTTAAAAAGTGTTCCTTGTATTCTTAAAACACGTTATGATCTATAGCGTTGAAAAATATTATCAGATTACTAAATTTTTACTAACTACAAAGCCTACACCAAAAAATAATGCATTTGAGGGCAGCTGTAGTATATTGTGTTCAAGTTCTTCTAAATAGTACCGGTCCTATTCATCGGTCCGTCGTACCTCCTGTATAGCTGTTATATCCATATTATATTTTTTGTTAAAAGTATTCAAGAGGCATCTCAGATCGTCTACATAGGTCTGCAATAGAATGGTTAATATTTTTTCAGCTCTGGTTTAGGGTAACCATACCTAATGCGGTTGCTTAAGAGCTTTCTCAATTTAATGAATTTGGATCTTGCTATTTCAATTCGGATCTTAATCTCTACGTCTGGGTTTCACTTATCATTTACTGTATATCCCAGATATTTAAATCGGTGCACTCTTTTAATACGTTCGGCTTCAATAATTAGGTCGATATGTTGGATGCTCTTTTTACTGATCACCATAAATTTAGTTTCCTTTCTATTGATTTTCAGTCCAAATCGGTTGCTTGAATCGGTTCACTCTATTTAGCATCATCTGTAAATCTTCGATGTTATCGGCCAGTATAAAAAAATTACTTATTGGTACGTCATTGGTCATGTTGATGTCCTCGTTGTACACTTCCAGTGCCTCTAGAAATATTTGTTCCGTGTACAAGTTGAAAAGCAGTGGCCAAAGGATACAGCCCTGTCTAACCCCTCTCGAAATGGTTAAGTTTTTACTCACCATATGTCCATTCTTCATGTGGGCTGTTTCATTTATTTGACATAATGCATTTGAATTAACAACCCAGATCTAAAAATAATTAAAAATCCTTACTGGAATCAGACAGGAACTCTCAGAGTTGAAGGTGAACACACTGACTATGTGCAAATCATGCGTGAAGTGAGGCAAGGCTGTGTTTTGTCTCCTCTAATCTTTAATCTGTAGTCTGAAAGACTATTTATCGGAGCTTTGCACGAAACTGAAAATGGTATTCTACTGAATGGTTACCTGCTAATTAACAGATATGCAGATGACACCATAGTATATGCGGACAACTTAGAAGACCTACAAGTTCTAATGAACAAAATCGCGTATTATAGTCAACAATATGGACTCAATGTAAACGTTAAAAAGTCAAAGCTTGTGATAATATACAACAAAAGGATAACAGAAGGTCCACTCTACGTCAAACAATCCCCTGTAGAAAAAATGACGCACTACAACTACCTCGACACCATAATAAATGAAGAATGGAGATTTAAGCATGCATCGGAAAAGCTGGATCCAGCTTTAATTCTAGACCACTGGAAGCATTTGAGATATGGCTATATCGGAGAATACTTAAGATCCCGTGGACTGACCGAGTCACAAATGAGGAGGTGCTCAGAAGAATGAATAAGAGCCGAGAGGTACTGACCACCATCATATCTCGAAAGTTACAGTTCTTCGGACATATTATGCGAAATGAATCCAGATATGCTGTCCTTCAAACCATGCTGCAAGGAAAACTATTTGGAAAACGATGTCCAGTAAGAAGAAGAACATCTTGGTTAAAGAACCTCAGAATCTGGTTCAATACATTTACTGTGCAGCTTTTTAGATTTACTAAAAATAAGTAAAGGGGTTCAATGGGTAGTGATGCATAAAATATGACGCTGCATCCTGTTAGCGTCACTAGCCTCTCCTACCCAATTCCAACTCTCACCTCCACGCGGTGAACCCTGGTAGTCTGAGCAACTCTGTGGAAGATTGTGGTAACCAACCCCAGTGGGAAGCAGAGTCAGGGCAAACGAGAGTGGGAGAAATGGTCCTTCGAAGATTAAGGGGTTGGGCAAAAGGTTAACGACCTCTTCCCTTAAAAAACCATTGTTATGAAAGCACAAAGTGGAAAAGCCGGACTGTTTAATTCACGACGACCTAGCAAACGACAATGGAATAACTATTTTAGTTCGCGGGTGTATTTTATTTACAACCTACCTGCCGGTCCTAGAATCGGTTAGTGTGTTATCCTATCAACCACTTGGAGACGCATCCGATTTGAGACAGAAAACTGCACTTCTTCTTCTTCGTCTTTAAGTGTCATCTCCTCGGCGGAGATCGGCAATCATTATAGCTATTCCAACTTTTGAAACGGCTACTCTAAAAATTCGTTTGATGTACATCCGTTGCGCAGCTATGACATTCTACGCCTCCCTATGCTTCTTCTTCCTCGAATGTTTCCGTGCATAATCAATTGGAGTAAGGTGTATTTCACTCCATTTGTAATATGTCCGAGATATTTTAATTTTCTTGTTTTAATTGTATTTAAAATTTCTACTTTTTTATTCATCCTTCTTAGAACCTCTTTATTTGTGTGTCCACGACATTTTCAGAATTCTTTTATACACCCACAGCTCGAATGATTCCAGTTTTTTTCATTGATGTCGCATTTGAGGTCCAAGATTCCATTTCATAAAATAAAGTCGAAAAAACTAGATATACTCTGCTATTCTGGTCACCAGTCTCTCAAGATCTTTAATTATTTCGGCTAAGATCACAGCGTCGTCCGCATATCTAACGTTGTTAATGGGAACTCTATTTACCTTTATTCCAGCTGTTTCACCCTCAAGAGCGTTTTCAGGATCTCTTTGGAGTAGGCATTAAAAAGAATTGGCGACAATACGCATCCCTGTCTCACTCCACATTTAATTTAAATTTCTTCTGACAGCTGTTCGTTAACACCTATTTTTGCTCCCAGTTTATAATATAAAATTTATATGATCCTGAGGTCAATCTTCTTTGATTTCAGGACATTTAATAATAGTTTATGTCGTACTTTATCGAATGCTTTATTATAGTCAATAAAACACGGGTATATATCTTGATCGACGTCCAGGAATATTTGTATCAGTATCAGCATATTAAGTGAAATAGAAAAATAGAAAAAGAGAAAACTCCACACCGAATAATAATTGAGATCGGTAATTAGTAAAATCATATATTAATCGACACAAAGCTCACGAAGTTTACGAAGAGTTCAAAGGACTAACGAAATCTAATTGCCTGTTTAATATTGATTGTGTTGATTTTAATTAATTTGCAGGAACTATTATATTACTGCGTATGTTCTTATTTATCGTCGTACTATTTTCCTTTTTTTTGTCTTAATTTATTACTTGCTCTTAGTCACGCGCCATTAATAGAGTAAATATATTTATCGCATCAGTTTTCTTTTTAACAGTGCCGATCCTGCTACGTTTTTATCCTGGAAACACTACGCACCATGTAGCTATTGGACCATAGCTTGAGACTTACACTCTATAAAAGAGTGATTGATTACAGGAATTATGCAATATAGCAGTATTTTATTCAAGAAACGAGAGCAGGTAGAGTCGATATTTACTCCAAGCAATCTGCTGCGTCTCAAAGGAAAATACGCACGGAAAAAATTTGATGGAAACGACACAAGTTATAAATTGTTGGTGTAACGAGCGTTGACTTCCCTTCGTCTGCAATGAGAATGAATGTACGTGCTGTATTTCCGGCAGGAATTTTACTCTTGCTTTTGTCACGTCACAAAAACTGTATTAATAAATAAATCCTGTTTTTTAAACGGATCTTTATGGTTTTCTTGATCGGAGAATGTGAACAAGAATACACTCAACATATTTTCTTGTAGAAAGCATATTGAATGCTCTTAATTTTTTATTTATTTGTAGTTTCACATTTTTATTATTTTTTATTTTAGAAATAATTTTTTTTTCTATTTTATATATTTTGAATTGTATGCAAAAATCATAAATGAATTTTGTATAAGACTAATTTTTGACTCACTTCTTTGGCCCTGTCGTTCTCATTATTTGTTTTATGTAAACATATTTTCTTGTTATTTTTAGTATCACGATTTTCCCTTATAAATCTCTTTCAGTTTTACTTATCATTAGATATTTGAATGCCGATTTTATGTACTCCTAGACCGTTGATTGGTTGATTTACATGTTAAGAAAGGACAATCATAATTGTCGTATCTTACATTTCGAACATTTGTACTAATGGTAGTGATATTTTCTGGAAGTTGACCACAGTTTAAAGAAGAAGGAGAAAAAAATAATATATCCTGCTTCTTGACAGGTGACTAGGCGCGAATCACTTTTTTTTGATCGCACAATAAATGGTAAGTCAACCAATCAATTAATTGTCCATCACATTACATTTCGAACATTTGTACTAATGGTAGGCTGTCGAAAGATTAGACAATATTGTGCGATATAAATAAACAAAATTATATTGCCATCCCCCAAAAATCTATAATTCACACATTTTATTTATTTATTAATTTTTTTTATTGGGAACTACAAAATTGGATAACAAATTACAACAATTAAGGGTAATGTTTATATTTTAAGTACATAATATGTGTACCTTTAACCAGGTAAGAAAAAATAATAATAAGAAAATTAATGTTATGTCATAACCATAACCTATACATATAATTACAAAATTCATAACAGAATTAAACTAAACCAAAATGTATATACAATTACATGGACTAACCAGATAATATAGTTTTATACATAATTTTCAAATATTTTTTAGCCATCTACTCAATGTCTGTGTAGATGCTGCTTTATATGTTTTTTTTTTAAGTTATAAACAACTTTTCTTCCAATTGAGGACGAATGTTTTTAGAAATCTCTAAATACTGGCATAAAGTCGATGCTACACACAACTGTGGGTTTTTCTTAAAATATGCATATCTTAAAACAGGTTGATTTTTATTTTTGACGAAGTTTTTATCATATCTGGTATCAGAATCTCAATATTATCTTGATCAATGAGAATATTTTGAATTTTTATTAGGGATATGGTTTGCAACCTGTGTGCTGAATTAAGAGCAATTAACATTAAGTTTGTAAGTAAGTTCCTTCATGGAAAGCCTGTGAGAGGAAATAATGTTTCTAAATAAACTAATACTGGTTAAGGGTCCCAAGTAAATTGATATTTGGGCAATGAAGGTTTGAGGTTATATATACGTTTGAAACATTTTTTAAAATGTTTTTATGATTTTCTGGAATATTTATTATCAACGCCAATGTAGCTTTGTGAATGTTTATAGAACTATAAGTGTAATCCTGATCTACTATAGATTTAATAAAATTAATAATATTTGATAATTCATAAGCAAAAGGGTCTATATTTTTTTCTATACTATACCTCCACCATCTCTTGAAAACAGTATTATACAAACTTAGTGTTTTTGTTGTAATAGATGCAGTCATAATTGGGATGGAGTCCTCAGGAATGCCTTTTCTTAAAACCGCTTGCCTGATAAACATGCGGCAGCCAGCGTAAGATGTTGGTATCTCGGATATGGAAGCCTAAAAGGGTTCAAGATTAAATTTTCACCAGCTCCTAAAATTATCTTTTTGCCTGATACCAGCTTATTAAAGATTGGGTACCAAGGCTGACTTGGACATTCTGATACTACCACAATCCCTATGCTTTGTCACATATTATTTTTTCAAACTCGTGCAATTATAGCAAAGGTGGAAAGCAAATTTAATCTGCATTAGAGTGATGCATCACCTTTTCCGATCCGGGGTCAGGTTTCCAAGACACATACCTTGCACATTTTTTGTTAAGATATGTGGCAAACAAATCTATATCTGGAATATGAAGCTGCTCAAAAATTATATTAACACAATTATCACTTAAAGAATACTCTGTTTCTATTTTTAAAGATCTTGACTCTGAATCAGCAATAATATTTTCTTTTGTACTGATATAAGATGCAAATATTCTTAAATTTCTGTTTTCACAATATTGCCAAATTTCTCTAGAAATGCTATTTAGATTAGAGTACTGCACACTCCCCATCTTGTTAATACAAGACACCGCTGTTGTATTATCTATTCTTAGCAAAATGTTACAATTCCTATATCCCTTGGAAAAGGATTTCAAGCCATTATATGCTGCCAGTAACTCAAGTGCATTTATATGTAGTTTCTGCTGTTCATAACTCCAAAAACCATGAGTTTTGTTATCATTACAGCATGCCCCCAGGCTAAAAGAGATGCATCACAAAATATTTCAAGTACATAATTTGATTCTTTTATATTTTGCTTACTAATTGGTATGTTATTTAACCACCAATTGAAATCGTTTTCCAAGTATTTAGGTATGGTCATTTTAGTGTTATAACTATTAGTTTTAGAAAGAGCAAGCCACTTTTCTCTTTCTAAATTTTTTAAGTATAATTTACCATATTTAACTGAAGGACAAATCGCTACCAACTGACCGATTAAAGCTGCAAATGATCTTATCCTACATGTACTTTTATTTTTGATTGTCTGAATTCTATTAACAATCTTTTCTTTTTTGTCAGCAGGTGCAAAATATATCATTTCTCTGGAATCAAACGTAAAACCAAGAAAAGTTATACTTTGCATGGGTGAAAGTATGCTTTTTTCTTTATGTATAGTAAAGCCTAAGCGGGAAAACATAGAACATGCTTCAGCAATATTTTCTTTACATTCTAAATATGATTTTGAAATTAGTAAAGTGTCATCTAAAAAAATTACAGAAGTAAAACCTCTTGTTCTTTCATTATTTAGAGCTGGTTTCAAAGCCTTTGTAAATATAAAAGGCGAGATATTTAAACCAAATGGTAAGCAGTTAAAATGATAGAGAATATTTTTGTACTCAAATTTTAAATATTTTTTAGAATTTTCATGAACAGGTATAGCAAAATAGGCATCTTTTAAATCTAACTTTGTCATAAAACAACCCTTGAAAACGAGCTTAAGAACTGACCTATAGTCTTCCAGCTTAAAATGTGGGGCTTGTCTAAAGCAGTTTAATTGTTTTAAATTCAAAACAAATCTGTGACTCCCATCCTTTTTGGGCACTAGAAAATATGAAGAAAGAAATTGCCCTTGTGTATATGAAGAGTGAGAAATAGCTCCTTTCTCAAGTAATTGTTTTATAGCTAAGTCATATGACTCATTTGGGTCTATCAAAACTTTTGGTGCTCTGTCTTGAGAGGGCGTTGTTTTAAATAAAATATTAAAACCTTGGACCCAACTTACAACTTTGTTGTCCGCAGTAACATTTTTCCAGTTTTCAATCTAGTTACCCACATTACCTGCTAATTTCTTATTTACCTTTAATAGGACCTCTTGGTTATTCTACTCTGGTCCTGTTCAACTGCTTGTATCTTGATGTTGGTTGCGGACGATTTGGGTACTGGCTTTGTCGAAATCTTGGTCTGTTCGAAGCTGGATTGTAGTTTAAACGCTGCTGATTGAAGTAAGCTAGATTCTGTAAGAACTCTTGGATGTTGAGCTAAAACAGCAGGTTTATGAAGTTGGCACTTGTTTCGATACTCCTATTTTCACTTAATTCCAATTCGACCTCTTTATAAAAAGCCATAATACTTGCCGCTAAAATTGTTTGCATTGACTGCAAGTACTTATCTTCCCTAACTTGACTTTTATCTTTTATTACAGATAAGATCTTAGGATTTAACTGAGGTCTCTATAACTCTAAACTGAGGAAGTCTCTCGCAGTTTGTAGCAGGTGGGAATTTTTCTGTATTATTTAGGGAGGCTGAAGGGCGATGCACCTCCACAAAGGTTTCTATAATATTATTTGACCTTCTGTTTGCCTCTACTTATCTAAAATTCAATAAATAAAGAAGGACTGTATTATTTTTGACAATACCGAACAAAAAATTTAGTATTGAAGGTAAAAAACTATGTAAACTTTTTATGGTTGAAAAGTAAAAACCAGGTAAAATGTACAAAAATAATTAAATAAAATCTATTTCTTTTCCACACTTTTGGGCTACTGTAAAGTACCTATGAGAAATGGGAGCAGGTCAAATAATCATAAAGATTTACTGGGCCACTAAAAAGTAGGTACCCGCGGCTCTAGTTTTTGTTAAGACGTTAATTATTTATTCTGCCTTACTTTGGACTACCTAAAGGCATCCCAATTAAGACAACCAATATAATATCTTTTTTCCAAAAAGCGTGTAGAATATATAACATAACCTATAAATACCTTGGTCACTTTCTTTCAAATCCTCCCTTAACTTTGCCAATTTCTGTCGTAACTTTTTATATTTACGCCTCTTCTGGGATACACTACCCTTCTCTGATAACCTTTTTGGCATTTTGAACACTTTTTATAACAATATTCGGAAAACACTTGTGATCAACGCACAGAAAAAAAAACAGTGATTCGCGCCTAGTCACCTGTCAAGAAGCTGGATATCTTCTTTTTTCTTCTTCTTCTTTAAACTGTGGTCAACCTCCAGAAAATACCACTACCATTAGTACAAATGTTCGAAATGTAATGTGATGGACAATAGTTATTAGTCAAGACTTTGTAGTTGTGTGGCTTTCAAGCAGCTATTATCACGTGTTTGTATTCGTGTTTGATTATCTTTCGTTGTGAGTCCTGATATTTCATATCGTTTATTATTTCCTTTATTAGTTTAAAAATTTTGTTTTTAAGGTTAATTTTCGTCGTTTTTTATTATGCCCGTTAATAGGTTCTTTCAATCTAAACAAAAGTGGTGGAAAATTAGACACAGCCAGCGAGTATATGCTGAAATTTGAATATAGTTTTCGTGTTATTGTGTTTGTAACGCTGTGTTCTCATTCTAGATGTGCCTACTTTGGGTAGTTGATTGATGTGCAGTCGTAACATTCCCTCAAGTTACGCAGCCACTAAATTCTTAAGAAGCCAGACTGGAAAAAATATTTACAAGCATATTATTCCACAACAAGGAGGATTCATCATTATTATACAGCCTTTAAAGGAACTCGACTTATGGAACTTTCTTCGCCATCCATTCGCTAATAGTCATTGGGAAAATAAACGGTCAGATAAAATATTGCAGCTTATTCTCAAGAAAAATTGTAATTGCATTAAGATAACACAAGAAAATAGCTTTAGAACAATGATATGAAAGATATCTGCTACAAAGATTATATTGGTAGACGCAGCTTTCACAATGTTACTTATTATGACAATGAGTTAATTTTGAGTAGTATGGCAGTTGCCAAAGACATGATTGCGGAAAGTGGTGTTATGTCATTCATTCATTTTACGAGGACCGAATCCATCAATCACCGACTTCGAATACGATCGAATCGTTGCAATCATTTATTCGTTTCAATACTTTCTTTGCCGTTTATTAGAAAAAACGAGTAACCGATTGATTGAGCTGAATCGACGATAATCTAATTTATTGGAATATCACGTTTATTATATATACATTATATGGAATATAACGGAAAATTAATTAATAATTTAAGATATAGACGACACTGTAATCATAGCAACGAGTATAGAGGATCTACAACATCTTATCGAAAGCTTGAGTATAAATAGTGCTGAGATGGGAATTACTATAAACGCTAAAAAAACCTAACATGCTGATTACAAAAAGGCCACAAAATATACATCACCTATTGACAATAAATGGTAACGTGATAGAACAAGTAGAAAAATATCAGTATTTGGGAGCTTTGATCAATGAAACGAATGATCATACTGTAGAAATAAACAGACGAATAGAGAGTGCCAGATCAGCATTTATACAAATGAAGCCACTCCTAACGTGCAAAAATCTAAATTTGGAGATCAGACTACGTAGCATTCGCTGTTATATATTTTCAATATTATTATATGAAGCTAAGACTTGGACACTAAAAAAATGTAATTTAAAAAGAATCGAGGCCTTCGAACTCTGGTTATACCGCAGATTATTGAAAATATCATGGACTGATAGAATTACAAATAAAGAAGTACTGGAGAGGGTTGGTAAAGAAACAGAACTAATCACCACTATACAAACCAGAAAACTGGAATACCTAGGCCACGTGATGAGGGGACCAAATTATGAAATTTTGAGACTGATAATACAGGGAAAGATTCAAGGAAGAAGATCTGTTGGCCGAAGGCAGAACTCATGGTTAAAGAATCTACGTGATTGGTACCAATGCAGATCGATTGATTTGTTTAGAGCAGCAAGTTCTAAAATAAAAATAGCCATTATGATTGCCAACCTCCGTAGGGAGACGGCACTCTAAGAAGAAGAATTATATTAAGTAAATGTTTTTCAACATTTAAGTTCGTACAGATTCTGAAGAAATTATTTGAGAATCTAGAATTTATTATGTTTTTGTTTTTCGGTTCACTAGTGAAGCAAAAATAATTATAAATTTATATAGAAATATGTGTTGCATCCAAATATAAATATTTGTTCTCATTTAAACGTTTGGCTTGGTATTTAAACTAGCTTTGTTAAAAAGGCGTGCAAATAGTGATGTTATGATTTTAACTATTGTACCTAAGATTAACAACACGTCCCTCGTATGGTAAAGCAACGAATCTGCAAAATTAAAATTTTACAGGAGAGCTAAAGAACCTTTTAGTTAATGTGAAAAATAGGGATATTTTTTTTTGTAGTAAATTCTTTAAATGTGTCTTTATATAAATAACTTAATCCACATTGCAATATACTTTATTAAAGCAAAAAATCTCAGATTCGTTAGTTATCTATTGCAAAATTATCCCTTTATCCAATATACTTAGGCTAATGTAAAGTATTGAATATACTTTAATATTTTATGTTTAATATATACATCACATAATAATAACTTAGGTACTAACTACTAATAACATTTTTTATTGACAGCTACTAGGAAACATAATACAAAAAAAAAAAGATAATATAAAAGAAACACAACTATAACCAAACATAAAACCCAAAAATTACTACAAAATGCAATATAATTATATTGTGTCGTCATATTGGGATTCTTCTGAAATCCATGGTATGCACGTGGAATCTGTAGATCTTCGCATAACTTTTTCAGGTCTCTGTATTTGGCAGTGGAAATTAGAAGTTGATTAGTATAAGGCGTAGCTGATTTGAAGTTTGATGAACGACCTCGTTGTAATTTAAGCACATATTTGACAAAGGGTGTCATTTCTTTATAGTTTGTTTTAACGAATAGAGCATTTAGATCTGTTTATTTGTACATAAACCAAACTACTTTTCTAAATGGTAGACTTGTATTACTGTTGTCTTTACCACGGAAATTACATTTATCTGGACAAAAATCCATAAATTCTTGGTACACTAAATGGTTAACTTCAAATGGGTGAGGTTTATTGCGAGCTGTTCTTATAACTTGAGTCCAACTTTCTGTTGTATACACTGGAACTTTCTTAACCTTTTGCTCAATCTTAGCGTGTATTGAATTACATTCCATTTGACTGTGTCCGGGTTCAAAAAATCTATGGTTAATTTGTTTTTTATTTGGATGCTCTATAACTATAAACCTAAAATTTTTCTGTTAGCTCCCACAACTGTCAGACATCATTCGCACATACTCTATCGTAGGTCATGCCATTATATACTTAAAAATGCATATTGAAATTTCAACACGTTCACGTAGTCCCTCTGTTTCGGCCCAAACATAACAAGTTGCACTTGCATCTTTAAGGTTATAAGTTGTCATGTTATAAACTACAGATTTCTAACATACAAGAAGGAACCACTAGAGCCTTTCGGAGTAGACAGAACAACTTGAAGATAAGACTGAAAGGATTAAATATTGCTTTGCTCTTTGCCACTTTTTCTATCATTGTCTCTTAGTTTTCGATCAGCTTCTTTCCGATTGCAATGTTATTTATAAAATTCTTCATCATTCTTACCATATTAAGTATGTTTTTTATTGGCAGTACATAATTGACAACGATCTTTCTTAGGTTTATAAAATTTAAGTTTATATTCCCTTGAAATTAAAAATTCCATGTTTCAATGGAAACTGTTGTACGTTGAGTTTCCAAATACTTTTCTTCATACAAACTGTACATAATTATAACACTTAATGTTGATTCTAAAAATTAATATATGTATACTTTTTTACGGCAGTAATGAGACTCGATACTTGGAAAGGAATGTATGTGATCCCTAATGAACGTATCGTCTTCTGATTTAATTTTATTCGGTGGTGCTTTCTTTCCTATCATATCTGAAAGAAGTATATCACTGGAATTTATTTTTTTATGCTCTTCTTACTAGCCCCTCAGAAATAATTATTGTATCTAAAAGAATTTCTGCATACAGTGTGCTTCTCTCCATTTGATGTCAGAGAATATTTCTTTGTACTTGATTTTCTTGATGGTTCAGCTGTTGTTCTCCTGTTTACTGGTTTTATTACAACATGAGTTATAATAAACTGGCGCTACTCTTTCAAAGACAGTAAACTCCGAAATTCTTTATAAATTCGTTCTCTTTCTAGTTCAGGAATTAATATTAAACATTTATGTTTATTTCGGTCCAAGCATCTCGGTACTTTCAAAGGACTCGCACTACTGACTTTTCGTTTACTGGTTAAATATTCGTCACCTCTAAAGCTCTTAATTTTTTCTTCCCTCTTGTCCTAAGTAACCAGTTTTGATTTTTACGACTTACAGGTGAGAAAGCTTTTGTTCTATCTTGTGGACTACTTTGACGGTCAAATAGATGGACAGTATCTTTAAGAGGAACGTTCTGCTTGGCACTGGTACCTCCAATTTTATTGCTGTTAACACTGTCAAAATAAGCATAAGTATTGCTGTTAAATAAGCAACCTTATAAGAGATATACCGAGACACGAACTCCTTATAATCATGGGAGATTTCAATGCAAAAATAGGTAACGGAAAAGAAGGGCAACATATTGGTCCACATGGATTAGGAGAGAGAAATCAACGCGGAGAAACAATGAGTATCTTTGCAGCTGAGCATGACTTAATCGTGCTAAACACATTTTACAAACTACCGCCTAGACGCCTGTATACGTGGAAATCACCTAGAGACAACGGAGAAGACGTTATTATTAGAAATCAAATAGACTATATGCTTGTTAACAAAAGATATCGAAATAGTTTCAACAGTGTTAAAACCTACCCAGGCGCTAATATTCAATCTGACCACAATCCTTTAGTGGGCGTGTATAGAACTAAGTTAAAGAAAATAAATACACAATAGAACAGAACAACTTAGGACGAGATCCTACAGCATACACAAGGAATAATATGAGGAAAATAACAATACCGTACATAAAAGGATTATCAGAAAAACTTAAAAGGATAGGAAATAAATTCAACATTTCAACAACATTCAAAACAACAAACACGTTGAGATCTATTTTGTCCAAAACCAAACCTAACAATGAACAAGAAAGGACAAAGAATTGCATTTATAAAATACCTTGTGAATGCGATCAGTTTTATTTAGGTGAATCATCAAGGCCATTAAATGTTAGAATAAGTGAACATCAATCTTATATTAAAAATAGAGAATTTGATAGATCTCAAATATGTAAACACGCATGGGATAATGAACATAGGGTTCAATGGAATAATTCAAATATAGTCCTAAAAGAAACGGATGGTAAAAAAAGAAAAATCAAAGAAGCGGCTCTAATTATGCTAAATGAGGCCAATTGTGTCGCAAATTCCTCGGCAGAATGTAGTAGGATCTGGTTACCAATATTAAAAGAGGAAGTTATTAATAAGAAAATACCAGTATTAGTAAGTCAGTAACATATAGAGGATACATCATTTATGTTTTTAAATTACGTAACATATAAAATCAGAATTTTTGATGTTTGTTGAAGGTAAACTAAATTCACGAACAAATACTTACAATGTCGGGATAGTATTATGAGGTTTTTTTTCCTGGTTTTTCCCTCATAATTTACTATGGAATCACTAACAGGAGAATTTTACTGTCATCATGTCATGTGTTTGTCTTTTTAAAGACGAATTAGATGCTATGATTTTTTCTGACGGATATTCTCAAGTTAAAGTTGATTTCATGTAATCGAATGAACTATCTTATAAGTAAAGTCGTCCCAGGAGCGCAACTCAACAATATTGGCAATATCATTTTAAAGTCGTCTACTTTAAAATGCCATAATGTATGTCTGAATTGGCAATATAAATGAGTCAGATAAAATTAAATAATTAGAAGAATTTTTTCACTATGTAACAAAAAACAAAATTTGTTTAATTTAATGTTTGTATTTTGAGAACGATTTCCGAATTGGAAATTGAAACGTCAATAAACGTATTTTTATCTTTAATTGTGGCTTATTCCCAGTTATAAATAATAATTAGTATTTTATGATGTTATGGATATGATAAAATGCAGTTCTATTTTAAACTTTTATACATCTACGGATTTTTTGTAGATTGTTCTGCAAATAAACCAAAACGTCATGTTTTAGTTAGTTAACCGATATCCATTAAATTGAATTTTATTAAAACTTTAAAAACAAAGTATCACAAAAAAGTAAGGTACTTACTAAAACAATAGTAAATAGCCAACACCATCCGATATACAATAAACAAGTCCAAGCTTGCGTTATTATACCTAAATAAAACGAAATAAACTACTAAAGTGAGTAATTCCCCGAGAGTTAGATTATTTTACGCATGGGTGTGGTTTTGTTTACATTTTTTTTGCAGTTCGTCCGATAATATAAAAATATTAATTCTCTTTATAACACATATTGTCTTTATAATATCGCAAGTAAACTCGCGAATGTGCAATATTCGTAATTTTAGATGTGTAGAATTTTAAAGTCCCAATGGTACCTACTCTTACGAATCTAATTATTCGTAAGTTCATTGTTGCAAAAGTGTGAAAGACGAACACATAAGTATGTTACATTGAAACCGTTAATTGTGAGTTTAATATTGAAGATACATATTCAATACTTTAACAGACTGCAAATCTAGTTGTAATATGTAATCCTAACTAGTTAATGCAATTTCGTGAATTTCGCAGATTCGCTACTTTACTGTAGATGAGACGAACATAAGCATAAGCAATCGCTGGTGTCCAATACAATATTTTCCAATGGATTATTTAAGTCTGGCGTCACAATAGGCGGGGGTTTTAAAAATCTCTCCAAACATTTCCAATTTCTGTGTGTTATCTGTTGTCGATGAAATTGGAAATATTGTTTTTTTTTTATTGTTTAAAGAGCAAATAAGGACTTTTGGTTATGAACGTTTAGTCTTTGCGATTAGTAGAGGAGAAGGTGGTAATATAGCCCCTGCATATTTTATGGCCCCCCTCCGTATTTTAATAACAAAGTGCTGAAATCTAGTGGAAAATGCTTTAACTAGTTCACTAGTATACCAACTGGCCGGTAGGAGCGCTGTGAGCCATTAAGTGCAGTCACTCAGTAATTGTGCAGTAGTTTGTGTTTTGGCCAATCTTCAAAACTTTGAAAGGTATGTAAATTTCTTGATTTTAACTTACCATAACTAATAATAACTTAGTTCTAAGTATCGTGCATATGAATTAGAGGTTATTACCTACAGTTTAACACAGACTAGAATGTTCTAAGTATTTTACATTTTATCTTGTAACCACGTGTTTTAAACTTGGAGATGTGTGTATTATGGCCCCCCTAGGTAATGGTAATATGGACCCCGGGGTCCATATTACAAGCAGTTTCAATATTTGTGGTTTTTTTATTTTTCAGATGCCTAGAATCAGCTTAACACCTAAACCAGCCAGAAAAAGGCAAATTTGGGACAAGGACAAAATGAAAGAAGCAGTAGCAGCTGTCACTGAAAAGAAAATGGGTGTCAAAAAGGCTTCTAAACATTTTGATGTGCCTAAGACCACTTTAAGAAGATATGTTAAAGAGGCAAGTACATCTGAAGCCACTGAAGTTCACACAAAAAAGCTAGGTAGGAAACCAGCTATACCTGAAGAACTGGAAAATGAACTAGTGGAGTACCTGAAGTATATGGAGGCAAAATTTTACGGGTTCACTCGCTTGGATGTTCGTCGAATGGCTTACCAACTAGCAATTAGAAATGGGATTCAAACCAACTTTAGAAACGAAATTGCTGGCAGGGCTTGGTTGGACCATTTCCTTAGACGACACAAAGACAAGTTGTCAATCCGAAAGCCAACTGGAACATCATATGCTCGTGCAAAAGGTTTTACTCGTGAAAGAGTTAATGCCTTTTATGACTTGCTGGAGTCCGAATATTCAAAACACAAATACCCAGGTGACCGTATTTGGAATGTGGATGAAACGGGCCTGAGTGTAGTTCAGACAAAAATACCACAAGTTATTGCCAGTAAAGGTAAACGCCAAATATGTTCTCTAACTGCGGCAGAACGTGGATCTTTGGTCATAGTCATATGTTCAATCTTATGATTGAACATATGACTGTGACCAAAGGTGATGGAGGATCTTATGTCCCTCCGATGTTGATTTTCCCAAGGATAAACATGTCTGATCTCCTTATGAAAGGAGCTCCTCCTGGGTCAATTGGAAGAGCTCACCCGTCTGGGTGGGTTCAATCAAATCTGTTTAGAGACTGGTTAGCTCATTTTATTGAAAAAACAAATCCAACAGAGACCTCGCCCATACTACTTATCCTTGACGGTCACTTTTCACACACAAGAAACATTGATGTGATCGACATGACACTCCTGCAGTTGAAGTCAATCCTCATCCACCAACAACCTTCGCTGTGTCTCCTAAAGACATTCACCCCGTTCAAGAAAAAAAGAAAAAATCAAACCGTGGACGAAAACCCTGCATCGCAAACGTCATTACTAGTTCTCCTTATAAAGGAGAGCTAGAAGATTTTCTGGCAAAAAAAGAAGCTGCTGCAAGTCGTCGTGGTCGTGGCCGTGGCCGTGGCAATGGGAAAGGCACTGGAAGAGGTGCTTCAACAAGTGTCACTCGAAGTTTGACGTTTGTTAACCCCATACCATCTTGTCTCGGACCTCAAACTAGCGCTGTGACGTTTGATAACCCCATACCGTCTTGTTCTGGGCCTCAAGCTAGCTCTAAAGGACAAGCAGCCAAGTCTGACTGTACCCCACGTGCCAACGCTGGAAAATCAAAGAAGAACAACCCTAAACACAAACGTCAAAGATGACGCATCATGTATTTTTTGTGATGAAAAGTTCACCAACAGCGTGCGGAGGGAACTATGGGTTCAGTGTCTCATGTGTTCACTGTGGGCACATAACGAATGTGCAGGGGCAGAGAAGGATGAGTACGTCTGCGATTTCTGTCGTTGTTCGTCCATTATTACCATGTAGGACATTTTAATTTTGTAGACTAGACTATATCTACCTATACATACATATTATGCTGTATCTACTTATATACACTCTATCTACTTATGTATAATAAAAAGGTTTTTTGTTCAATGCAGTTATAATTTTCAGAATTTGCCAATATTTCCTTAAATTAATAAGGGGGTCCATATTACAAACACCATGGGGGCCATATTAACTGCACATCCCGTTTTCTGATGAATGTGTCAACTTTTAAAAAATTATTTAAAAAAAATGTAAAATGAAGTCTTCAACCGCTTTAACTATTACAATGTGTTCGGTAACTAACACCATATCGTAACTAAGCTAACAATCTCTGTTTTTTATTAATAATATCAATTTTACAATAAAAAATCAAAATGGGGGTCCATATTACCACCTTCTCCTCTAATATTTGCTGTTCGTGAATTTGTAATGTAAGAATATAAAAGTATTAAGATATTTACTTCCAATGTATTTTATTCCTATGTCAAGTTTTTTGTTGTTGCTTTTATCAGATCTACTTCAAAATAAATCAATAAATCATTGAAATTATTTACGAAGGTAAAAAAATATTTAAGTTATTGTTTTATTTTTTTTTTTTCGTTGCCAGTGATTGTATCCTGTAGAAGACTAAAGATATTCGTGTAGTTTAAAGAGTTAATAGTATGTAATCAATGTCTATTATACATCTAGTTGGTTCTTTGCAGATTGCTATGGTTTTACTTTTCTGTGATGTTAGTGAAAGTACGTTAAATCTCTGGTGCAATATTTGCAAACTGGGGTTTTAATGGAGTAGTGATGCGCATCATAAGGTGTTGCTTCCAGATAACACCTCTAGCCTCTCCTACTCAATTCCTATCCTCACCTCCGAGGAGTGTGATCCGGATCACACGGGTGAACGCCGGTAAACCTGAGCAACCCTACTGGAGACTGGGTAACCAACCCCAGTGGAAGGTAGGGTCAGGGCTGACGAAGAAGGGAGAAATGGTCCTCCGAAAAGGGGGTTGGGCATGAGGCTAACTCCCTCATCCCATAAAAACCTATTGTTACGAAATCTCGAGATAGAAAAGCCGGACTGAATTCAAGACGACGACCCACGCACCGAACTAAGGACAATGATTTAAAGATCAGTACTTGGAATGTAAGAATGCTGTATAGGACAGCGGGACTAAAGCTGCTGCAAGATCAACTCCTAAAATATAGAATAGACATTGCAGCCATTCAAGAGATGAGATGGACAGGAACCGGCATTTTGCAGAAAAAAGAACATGATATATATTACAGCTGCAACCCGAACCGACATGAGTTCGGAACCGCGTTCCTAGTATCAAAGAGAATCAAAAATTTTATTATTGGTTTTAAAGCCATAAATGATCGGTTATGCATCCTTCGAAAAAAAGGAAAATTTTGCAACATATGCCTGATCAACGTGCACGCGTCAACCGAGGAAAAAGACGAAGAAATTAGAGATCTATTTTACGAAGATCTCGAAAGAGCATATGATAACTGTGCCAAAAACGATATTAAAATAATCATTGGAGACATGAACGCCCAGATAGGAAAAGAGATATGCTACCAAGATTATATTGGTAAACATAGCCTTCACGACGTTACTAATGACAATGGTTTAAGGCTTATTAGTCTGGCAGCTTCCAAAGATTTAATTGTGGGAAGTACATGTTTTAATCACAAGAATATCCATAAAGCCACTTGGATATCACCAAATGGACACACCACAAATCAAATCGACCATGTTATAATTGACAGAAGGCACTTTACAAACCTAATGGACGTAAGAAGTTACAGAGGAGCAAATATTGACTCAGATCATTTTATGGTAGGGGCCAAGTTACGACAAAGAATTTCCAATGCCAAGAAAGAAAGGGGCACTAGACAAGTAAAATATAATTTACATATGCTAAAAAATGAAAACAAGGAGAAACAGTTCCAGTCACATATAAAAGAAACCCTAGAACACACCTGGGCAGTCGACCAGTCAAGCACGGAAATGTGGAACAACTGCAAGGAGGCTCTGAAATTAGCAGCCGAAAGCACATTGGGAATATCCCGAACCCAAGAAAGAAACGACTGGTTCGACCAAGACTGCAAAAAAATAACAGATGAGAAGAACGAGGCATTTAGGACCATGCAACAACGAAAAACTAGAACAACAATAGATAGATACAAAAACTTAAGGAGAGAGGAAAAACGCATACACCGAAAAAAGAAACGAGACTCGGAAAATGACATGTTAGAACGGCTCGAAAGCCATATGAGTCACGGAGAAACAAGAAAGTTCTACCATCAAATAAATAGTATTAGAAAAGAATTCAAACCAAGAATCAACTATTGTAATGATAAGGAAGGCAACTTACTTACCAACAAAGAGGACATCCTTTTACGATGGGTAGAGCACTTTCGAGAGTTGCTGGAAGGGGAACCTACTAACAATATAGAGCTGGAATACCGAAATGAGGAACTCGTGGAACCCCCCTCGGTAGATGAAGTAAAAATATCTATAGAAAAACTAAGGAACCATAGGTCCCCAGGTAGCGATGGCATCCCAGCAGAGTTATTTAAGCACGGTGGAGAGCAGCTCACCAAGGTGATGCGAGAAATTGTTTGTAGAATTTGGTCTGAGGAGCAAATGCCAGAAGAATGGAGCTTAGGCTTAATTTGCCCGTTACACAAAAAGGGAAACCAACTGGAATGCAATAATTACCGCGGAATAACTCTCCTAAATACAGCATACAAGATATTATCAAATATTTTGCACGAGAGATTAAAGCCTTATACTGAAATGTTTCTAGGGGAATATCAGGCAGGATTCAGGCCTGGACGTTCAACCATTAACCAGATCTTTACACTACGACAGATCCTCGAAAAAGCGCAAGAGTTTAACATAGATATGTATCATATTTTTGTCGATTTTAAAGCGGCATATGACAGTGTCTTAAGACCAAGTCTTTACAACGCTATGAATGAGTTAGGAATTCCAAAAAAACTAATATGTTTGATAAAAGTGACAATGGCGAAGATGCTATCAGCAGTAAAAATTCAAAACGACTCGTCAACCCCATTTCAAATACATAGGGGGTTAAGGCAGGGAGATGCGCTGGCGTGTCAGCTTTTTAATGTCGCCTTAGAAAAAGTTGTACGAGACGCTAATTTAGATAGCAGGGGAACAATATTTAATAGATCAGTCCAAATTCTAGCATATGCAGACGACGTGGACATTATAACAAGAACTAGGGCGAGAACTGCGGAAATCCTAACCGAGCTAGTAGCAGCAGCAGAACGAATGGGGTTACATATAAATCAAAATAAAACCAAATTCATGGCGACTAACACAAACACAAGAGCTGGAAATGTTGACACAAATTTAATCATCAATGACCAAAACTTCGAAGCAGTCAATGAGTTCATATATCTAGGGACATCGGTTAACCCCAATAACAATACATCTGAGGAAATAAAAAGGCGAATAATAATTGCAAACAGGTGTTATTATGGTCTATCAAAGTACTTAGCTAACAAACGTCTGTCTCAAAAAACTCGTATAAGGCTGTATAGAACACTGATAGTCCCCGTTCTCACATACGGATCAGAGGCATGGACGCTAACGAAAACAGATGAATCCGCTCTATCCATTTTTGAAAGAAAGGTGCTACGCAAGATATTTGGAGCGGTCTGTGAGAACGGAATATGGAGGCGTAGATATAACTTCGAACTGCAGAATATCTACAAGCATACGTTTGGTGGTAAAGATATTACCACTATAATTAAGCGAAACCGCCTGCAGTGGGCAGGACATGTAGCCCGGGCCCCTGAATCGAACATGATAAAAAAGATTCTAACAGCGCAACCTGTGGGAATGAGACGACGGGGTAGACCAAAGCTGAGGTGGATGGATGGGGTAACACAAGATGCGGAGAAGATCGGAGTCGGCAACTGGAAAATTCAAGCAAGGGACAGAACAGAATGGCGTAGAAAGCTTGAGAAGGTCGAGGCCCTCTAAGGGCTGTAGCACCAAGATGATGATGATGAATATTTGCCAACTATCTTGATCTTGGACTATCAATATTGCGTTGTTTGCTTAACTAAGTATTTTTATTTCTGTGGTTCCCATTTTGTATCCTGTTTCTTTTATCCATAAATTTTAAGGCTTAAATGTGTTGGCAATATTTTAATTAAGTTTCTACTTAATATTTCTACTACTAGAGTATTAAATTATTGAAATAGAAAATTGTTATACTACTTAAACACCTCAAAATAAAGTCATAATAAAATTATTGTTTTACCACTATATCTACGTTTTAAATTTTTTGACACATAGAAAAAAAAAAAAGACTAGCGCGAAGCTTTATACCATGTTTTCAATATTTTTAAAATATTATTATTTTTAAAAATGAATGAAATAATTTTGTAATTTATTTATTATTAATATTTTAAACAAATTAAATCTGTTTAAAACGTATATATAAATAATTCAACAAATTAATATTTGTTTTCTAACGCCACCTGTTGACGTATTAACAAAGCATACGTTGCTTACTTATAAAAGACCTATCAAATTCAAACAAAATCGCCATAGCATTTTACTATAGAGAAAAAAGTAATACAACTCAAGAAACTAAGGTTAGCTTAGTTTCTTGAGTTGTAAAATAAATACATTTGTAATAAACCATGCCTTTATCTACGCATCAAAAGCGTATATTATTCTAAATAATTTTATAAAGACCTACACTATTGTGTTATTAATTATTGTCAACAATGTTAAATGTACAGCTGATAGTTTTTCGTTCCAACCACACCCCATTCTATACACAGGTCCATTCATCAAAGCTCTCACACCGACCACCCTCTGATCAACCCTCTTTTTGGGCTGAAACCATTTATTAAACCTACAAGATGGTCTACACGAAGTGCCCCTTAATTTACTACTACTAAAACAGGCGTTCTATCTTTAATATCTTTCCTATCGTCGATTGGATAATTGGGTAGCGGCGATAAGTATCTTCAGATTTTATCATAATCACTAGATCAAGTAAAGATGATTTAAAATTTAATAAAATGGGCAGTTCAACAAAAAAAAATAAGCAATAATATTTTAAAATATTAAACCAATATTTTTATTGTTATATATTTCAACAGGACGTGAAGTTTTCTAACTTAAAACTTATAATACATAATATAATACACATATAGTTCAGAAGTTAAGTTTTAACAATATCCAAGTGATAAAAGTATTTTATATTATCTATGCTGAAGTAAGCGATTTTGATTTATCATTACCAATAAATTTCAATCTTTATACGGAATACATACACAAAATTAAAATCGCAATTTTTAAAGAAGTTAAACCTGTCACTAATCGGTAATTTATCGACAGAATACAGGGCCGGCTTAAGAATTATTGTGCATTTTAATGCAAAATAATATGCATTAATAATGGCTAATACAAGTCTAAGCTAATTCACCAACTACAAAATCAAAATCATACAAATTACAAAACAGTTAAAGGCAACATCATTTCGAAGCAAGCAATAAGCTATAGTAAAAAATTCTATCAATGGACTAAAACTAGAAGAATATCTGGAAGCTATAGGCAGCATAATTAATCCAAATAATATTATTTACTTTTTGTGACATACTGGAACCACACAGAATACGTTCGAACAGAGAACGGAAACACCAAGTACACAACATAGTACGAGGAGTGTATCAAGGGTGAATGTTCCCTTCTATTATTTAATGTACAAGCCGAACATATAATTAGAGCTTCTCTTAAATATCGCCCTAAAGGTGCCAGAGCCAATGAAATCATCATCAACGGTATAAGATATGCCGATAACACCATAGTATTAGCAGACACAGAAGACCCACTAAAATATTGATAAACATATTATCAGAAGAAAGACAGGCTGGGCTTGGAGATTAACTTTTCTAAAACCAAAATTCTGGTATGCCACAAAAACCCCTATGAACAAGTTACACCTAACATACAAATAAATGGTATCACCCTTCGAGTTCACAAAGCTTCATATACCTGAGCAGACAGCTAAATAGTCAACTAGACCACTCAAAAGAAATTAGAAGACACATTGAAATAGCAAGATCTGGTTTCACGGATATGCTTAAAATGCTCTGTAACCCCAAGCTCTCAGTCTCAATAATATGGAGAACACTAAAGTATTATGTGTGGTCTCTATTACTATATGGCTGTGAGACCTGTACATTAAGACAGTATGACGTCAACAAATTAAATTCATTTGAAATGTAGATGTACTGCCGAATGTTAAGACTAAGCTGGACCAGCCGAACTACGAATGAAGAAGTACTGAGACTAATGAACACACGCCCTCATCTGGTCAATACTATCAAAATTAGAAAGACGTCATATCTAGGACACATAATGCGCCATAGTAAATTTGAGTAGCTCCAGGTAATATTAGAAAGCAAGGTTGAAGATAAAAGGGGCATAGGACGAAAGAAAAAATCTTTGCTACGAAACATCAGAGATTGGACCCATACAAAAGGAAATTCAACATAGAAGGCACTTATTAGTAGGAGAACTCTTTGTGAATTAAAAACAACCAAATATACATATATTTATTAACCAAAGAATGTGTGGATGACCTCTAACAAGAGTCCAATGGAACAACTAAAGTAAACAATGAATTCTTTCCCATTAGTAGATTACTTACGCCAAGTCAAGGACTTATACTATCTAATGTATGTCCAAATATACCACTTCAGACCTTATAACAAGAACTACATCAATTACGTATCCATCTTTCATCGACAATAAATTTTCTAAAAATAGGCAAGTTGAATCAAAATTTTAATCTCTACCTAACTTTTGGTTAATTTTGAAAACACACATTACCTTATTTTTCTCTCATATGAAAGCCACCCGTGTTTAAATTGTAACAGAAATGGATATAATACTAGTAATTGTCCAAGCACGTCAACACTTACATCAGAAAATAATTTTGAACTAATCACAAAATACCAATCAAATGAACAATAAATATTCGTCCTCCTTCAAACCAAACAACGTCCATCCTATGTACATCTAACATGTAAAACTGTCAGAAGACACTCCATCTATAATGCTATTTAATGCTCTGGGTAGAAATAGAAAAACAAGGAATAAATAAAAAATATATCAAAGCCGTACAACAGCTTTACAAAAATATGACAATAAACATTAAAACTGGAAATAAATTAATTAGAGAAAATCCTATTACTAACCTTAAACAATGCTAAGGGCTATAAGCAAGGTTACAGCATAGCACCTACACCCTTCAAAATATATCTAAATAAGGCGCTGTCAGTGTGAAAAAGAAAATGCTGCAATATGCCAAGCTATTCTAGCTGAAGACAAAACTAATATAGACTTTATGCTTAAAGGAATTAGAGGTAGAGTACACCAAGTAAGACTTCACAATTCTTCTTCTTCTAGTGTCGTTTCCACTAATGAAGGTTAGCTATAACCATTGCAAATTCGTCTCTATCTTCTGCTTTTCTTTAGAGCATCTGTGTTTTTAACCCGGTACATTCGCGAATGTTTTTCAGCCAGGATTTTTGTCGTCTTCCAGGATCCCTTTTTCCCTTCGATTTTCACCTACCTAATCAGGGGCAACAACTCGAACTTATCATTTCTAAGTATGTGTCACAAATATGTTGACTTTGGCCTTTTAATGCTGGTCAAAAGTTCTCTGATGATTGGTCCATGATATCTTCAAAATTCTCCTAAAAAGCCACACCTGAAAAACTTCTAGTTTTCCAATTAAGTCAACATTAACAGTCCAGGCTTCGGCCTGGACGAAGATGAATAGAGTGGATATACCATTTTACCATCCGATATCAGATTTGCAGATTGAGTCTTTGGTTACTCAGACATTTTCTCATCTTCAACTCTTACTGATAACCATGGAATGAAATACTTAGGAATAGTTTACATATATATATATATATATATATATATATATATATATATATATATATATATATATATATAAAGAAAAGAAATTTAATCTTTGCAGATAAGTTAAATAGTAAACTCTTAAATATTGGGGAAATCTGCAAAAAAACTCTAACGTGTATCACTCATTTCACCTAATGTTTTCGCCAAAGAGAATTAATTTGGCTTCTTCAGGGTTGAAAGAGAATAAATTATAATTAGCTAACCATATATTATCTAATAAAAAACATTTACCTTACCGTAAAAGATTAGAAATGTCGAGTTGTGATGTTAAAAATCTTTAGCTAGTAACAACATAGTGGTGTTTTTTTGATACTATGTGCAAAAAAGTTTATTTGTTAACGTTGGAAATGTATGGTAGCTTTGAACTTAAAACGCAAAGGTTTACCCAAGGATAATCGAAAAATCCAATGTAACTACATTTAAAGGAAGTAATTCATTGAATTGTCGGCAATAACTAAATTTTTAATTGTTTTAAAGTTTGAATGTGAGCTTCTGTTTTCATAGAACGCAAGCGCCGAACAATTACAAGATGTCTTTTTATATCTATGTCGTTAAGGTTCATTGGTAAAACTGATGAAGTTAGATCCCAGTCTGGGGAGATATTAGTTTAGAATTTTCTTAATTGAAATTCTCTTTTTTAATTAGTATATTGTTCATGTATTATTATAATATTATCTTATTGAGATGTATCTAAGAAAAGCAAGGGAATGTTATCTTTTTTGTTAATAAAAATTATTATTAAAGTAGGTTAGTTGTTAATAGATATATCAGTCAAGTTAGTTATCTGTGATGTTGTATTGTTCTTGGTATCTGATTTAAGTAAGAAGTGGTATATATCGCTTAGATTCTTAATGTCACTCTTAACATTGATGGAAAAATCGTTAAGGAAAATATAAGACATTTCAATGAACTCTCTTTTAGATTTATTGTTCTCACGGTGGAGAATTGTAGTGTTCGTATAGTCCATGTGATGACCAGTGGAATGGACATGTTTGGCTAATGCACAGCGGTCAGGGTGAAGTCGAGAATCACTTTTGTGTAGTGTAATACGTGATTTCAATAATTGAGATGTTTGGCCGATGTAGGAATTGTTGCAAGAGAGGCATGAAATGTTGTACACAGTCAATGGGATAACCATAAAAAATTAAAATGTTAAAGCGTTACTCAAGGCCAACTGATCAACAGTGGGAGATGTTAAAACACACAACTGTGAAGATGGTATATCTAAATAACGCAGAAATATGGAGAGTGTAATCAACGACAACTATAGATAAATTGAAACTGAGCAAGCTAATTTTGTAAATTTTTAAAGAAAAAAATAGTAATGTTAATCGAAATATGCAATTGATAAATTCTTAATGGGTATACTTAGTGCAGAAAGTCTAAACAGCCGAGCTGGATCCCCTACGCAGTGAAGCTGCAACAAAGTTTTTAAAAATAGGTTTAAATTTAGTACAATTTAAATTAATTTGAGTATTGAGACAGTGACAGTTTTCGTTTGTTGCCCTTGTAATCCCCAAATCATCCAATAAATCCAACTCCAAGTAGTTTTTCTTTCTAATAATGTCATGTAAAACAGATGAAAAAGTTTTAATATTAGAATTGTGTTTACTGGATAATAAGTGTTGATCAAAACTAGAAGAGTTTAGTATTTTTCAAAAGTTCTGAAATTCTAGTAGAAAATTTTTGAATGGGTAGACTACTTTCGATTCATGTTTGCTAAAGTTGACGATCATGAACCACCAATACCAGAGGTGATGACAAACGAAGGAATAAATATTGAGGAGAAAGACGTAAAGAAAGCATTAAGGAAATTAAAAAAATAGAAAATTACCAGGAGAGCATAGAGTACCGAACGAACTACTAAAGTACGGAGGACCAGATCTGATCAAAGAACTATTAAAACTAATTCAAAAAATATTAAAACACAAATTTGTTAAACACAACACTAAAATTAACAGTCAAAGTAATAACAAATAAATTGAATGAAATTTTAACACTAGCAGAAGAATAAAAAGGCTTCAGGTCGGAAAGATCATGTATTGACGCTATGTTTATAATGAGGCAAGTGCAAGAGAAATTATTAGAATACAACAAACCGGCATATCTATGTTTCGTGGACCTTACAAAAGCATTTGACCGAGTCAAATTAAAAGTCGTTATCCACTTACTGTATACAAGAGAGATGCCTCTAGGAATAATCAAAATGATCGAAAATATCTACCACAAGAACACAATAAAAGTAAAAGTTGAAGAAGAACTAACCGACCCTATTAAAGCTGGCAATGGAATAAGACAGGGAGATTCCTTGAGTCCTCTATTGTTCAACCTGATTATGGATGAAATAATAAAAAATATAAGAACTAAAAAAGGATACCAAATGGGAGAAAAACAACTTAAAATAATCTGCTATACAGAAGACGCAATACTACTCTCTAAAGTAAAGACGATTTACAACGTATGCTGCACCAATTTAATATAACCGTCAGAAAATTTAACATGTTAATTTCCCCAACAAAGACAAAATGCATGGTTACAACAGCAAATTTACTGAGATGTAAATTGGAGCTGGAAGGTCAAGTAATAGAACAAGTGATGGAGTTTAAATATCGAGGCATCACATTATCTAGCTACAGAAAGCTCGAAACCGAAGTGAAAGATTAAGTGAATAGAGCAAACAGAGCCGTAGGCTGCCTAAGTAAGACAATATGGAGAAATAAAAATATCGAGAAAGAAACGAAAGGCAGAATTTACAAAACAGTCATCAGACCAATAATGACATACGCGGCAGAAACAAGACCTGACATACAGAGGACAAAAAGGATTTTAGATACAGCAGAGATAACAACACTTAGAAAAATTTAATGGTAAGACACTATGTGATAGAGATGCAAGGTGGAGAACATCAAAAACTAGGTAAGAAATTGAAAAGTAGAATGGAACGATCAGATAAGAATAATGACAACAAATAGAGTAGTAATGACGGCAAGAGACGGTTCCTCAATAGGAAGACGATCAGTAGGAAGATTACGAAAACGATGGAATGATAACTTACGGGAGGCTAACTGAAAAACAAAGTCATGTCTATATAAAAAGAAGAAGAACTTTCGAATGGTTATACCTACATAAGAGGCATCTAAATCGTCATAGTTTTAATTTATAAATACTAATTTTGTTAAGTGTGTTGATTCTTTTTTTGGTGTTAATTAAAAAGGAACCTAAAGTGTTGTGTGACTTGAAGAAAATTTTAATGTTTTCAATTATAGAAATAAAAAGTTTTAATATTTTAGGAGGAATAAGGTAAGTAGGTAAGATTGGGTTAAAAATTGGTTAATAACAACAACAAAATACTTTTTTGGTCAAGACATCTTGATGATTGTATAACTCTCATATAGGGAATCCAAGATGATGGTTTACAGATTATGGATGATCTTAATAACCTCCATCCTTACATCTTCTGTACACTGGAACCATCACCTGAGAATAAGTTAAACTACTTGGATATGACTATACCTCGTAATGAAGATTCACTAGAGTAGAATATTTACAGAACACCTACTTAAACAGATCATGTTATACATGAAACATCTAATCATCCAACACAACATAAAATGGCTGCTTTCAACAGTTACGGTTATAGCTTTCTCAAATTTACACTCTCTAAGAATAATATTAATTTAGAACGTAATACTCTCAAGCAAATTGCTTTAAATAATGGTTATAATCCCAACATTATCCATAAGCTTCTAAATAGAGCTTAACTTCAAGTTGCAGAAAAGTTTCCGTATTCATCACAATTTTTGTTTCAACTTAATGCTTCAAATAACATCATATATTTTTCCTTTACTAATATTAGTAACATTTCCAATAAAATATCAAAACTCTTTACTTCTACAATGGAAATATCAAACTTTCCTTTAAGTCATAAAACATTTTGGGTTCCTTTTTAATCAACACCACAGGATGAACACACTTGACAAAAGTGGTATTTATAAATTAAAATGTGATGATTGTAATGCCTCTTATGTACTTAGGTAGAATCACTCGAAAGATATTTCCTAGAATTTTAGAACATTTGTAAAGACCAAACTTTTCTATTTTTGGTCAACACTATTATCCACTAAACACAATTTTAACACCAATACTGGTTCATAATATTTTACATGACATCAGTAGAAATAAAAACTACTTAGAGTTGGATTTATTGGATGATTCAAAGATTACAAGGGAAACAAATAAAAACTCTCATAGCTTTAATACTCAAATTAATTTAAATTGTACTAAATTTAAACCAATTTTTAAAAACTTTATTGCAGCTCCACCTCGTAGGTACCTATCTCGGCTGTTTAGACTTCTTGCACTGAGTATACCCTTTAAAAATTTTTTAATTTCATATTTTGATTAACATTACTATTTTATTCTTTAAAAAAAATTAAGTACAGAATTTAAATAATCAAAAATTGCATACATGCCGTAGCAGAAGAAACTGTTAACCAAATAAAAAACAAAAATATATTAGTCTTATTGGTGAGATAAAGAAATTAAAAAATAAATAGAACAAATAAGACAGTTTTTGTCGCTGGTACCCTGCAAAAAATTTACTTGGTGCAGCAGTGGGAAAATTTGTTTATTGAAGATTAATAAAAAATTAAGAAATAAAAGGTATAGCTCGAATCTAGATTTAGTAGCTTTAATTCTGATTCTTGCAAATATTTGCATTACGGTAGTAGGTGATTTGTTTGAACACCTTGTAATAAACTAGTTTCTTGTTTTCTAGCAATTATTTGTTTTAATGTTTAAAGAATAAATTTTAGATGTTTGTTTTTTATCAGTAACTTATTATCAAGGATAAAACGCAAAAATTATTTACCTTTACAAATGAATTTGTTTTAGTCCATCGATTCATATTCGGCAACGATGGGCATCAATTTTTAGACTACAGTGTAGTAAATAATTATTTTTATCTTCCTCATTAGTATAACATTATTACTCCTAAATTTCATTTATATTAATAATTATTATTTTAGGTTCCTCTCTATTGACCCAAAATCTAGATAAAACCTTTTTCGAACGCATCCCTTTTAATACTTTATGCATGTATCCTTATATCCGTGTTTTCCAATATGACGATGAAATATTTATTTTGTTATGCTCCTGATCACCTAGCTCAGATTTTATTGACAGTGATAAGGATTGAATTGGTCCCAGCATATGTCTTTTTTCATAAATTGTTTATATCATAAATAATTTGGTTAATTTTAAACACAAAAATTCACAAATTCGTTGTTTGAAATCCAGTTATGTAAACTTGTACTTTTATGGCGCATATGTTTACCTAACTGGTATTCCGAGAATAATTAGGCGAACCTGCTATTAATGAACTAGGATCTGAAAATTTTATTGATCAACGAAGGTCTCTTTGGTACTAATATTAGCTTTTTACTAATATATTTTGTAGTGAGTCTATTAAGGGAATCTATACTGCCCGCGCAATTTTTGGAAAAATAGCAGGGTATTCTGCTCTTTAATAATCTTTTGGGCCCATAATTTACGCTTAGTGTTACGGGCTAGTGTTACGCTTTAACAGCCTATTGTTACCCCTATATCTCTCTGTCTCTTCAATCCTGACCCCCCAGGGGGAGTGTAGTGGTCGACGTGATGTCGTGTATTGTCCGTCTCCAGAGATCTCTGTCTCTGGTCATTTCTTTTAATTCATGCATAGGTCTTTGGCATATTCCTGTAATTTGATTTATCCATCTTGTTGGGGATTTTCCTCGTGATCTTCGGCCTTCTACCTTTCCTTGTATGAGACTTTCCATGTTTTCTGTGTTTGCTCTCATAACATGCCCAAAATATTTTAATTGTTGGAGATGGACTTTACTAGAGAGTCGTTGGCTAACTTCTTAGCTCTCTTAAAATTGAATTATTTGTTCTGCGGTCGGTCCAAGGAATTCGTAGCATTCGTCTCCAACAGAACATTTCAGTGGCGTCTATCTTTCTTCTCTCCGATTGTCTCAGAGTCCAAGATTCACATCCGTAGGTTAGTATTGGGAATATTAAGCAGTTGATCAACCTCATCTTTATCGCTCTTGAAATTTGACAGTCCTTCCATATTTTGGTCATTTTTGCTGTGGCAACTTTTGCTAGATAAGATCTACGTTTAATCTCTTCTTGTAATGACCCTGTGTTTGTGATTAATGATCCCAGATATAAGTATGAGCTCACAACCTCAAACCGGTCAATTGTGGTTATGTGTGGATGATTGTTGTGTAGTCTATTCACTATCATGATCTTTGTCTTTGATATGTTTAATTGCAGACCAAATATTTGAGTTTCTGTGTCATCTGCGAAACGTAGGTTGTTTAGTTTATAACCATTTATTGAGATGCCCTTTTCCCATCCTTCAAGTGCTCTTCGCATAATATACTCCCCATATATGTTGAATAATTGTGGAGATAGTATACATCCTTGTCTGACACCCCGTTCTGGATGAAATTCGTTCGAAAGTGTGTCAAGTACTTTAACTGATCCAGTAGTGTGTTGATATAGTTTGGTTATAAGCGTAATTAGATGTTGTGGTACGCCTACTTCTTTTAGTATTCGCCATAAGTGTCTCCACTTGACCCTGTCGAACGCTTTACGGTAATCTATAAAACAGATGTATAGTGGGATGTTGAATTCCCTAGATTTCTCGATTATCTGTCTTATATTCAGCAGGTGTTCTCGAGTACCTCTACCTTTGGTAAATCCAGTTTGCTCTTGTGGAATTTCTCTTTGAAGGAATGATTTCAGTCTCTCATTAATTATATGTAGCATTATCTTGCTGGCATGGGATATAAGAGAGATAGTTCTATAATTGTCGCATTTATGGAAGCTGCCTTTTTTATGTATGGTCGTTATTGTAGATTTTGTCCAGTCTTCAGGCCATTGTTTGGAATGCCATATTTGGTTACAGAGTAGATGAAGTAACTTTACGCCGCTTTCTTCTGTGGCTTTAAGCATTTCTGCTGTTATCATATCTGGACCTGGTGCTTTGTTATATTTGAGCTTGTTGATAGCCTGTCTTACTTCATTTTCGAGTATATCAGGTTCTTCTTCCACCTCGTCAGAGATTTGGCTAACAAGCTCTTGGCGTTGATCATCTTTATATAGGTCCCTGCAATACGATCTCCATGTCTCTGCTATGTCTTCTCTGTTTGTTCTCAGGGTTCCAGTGTTATCTTCAATGGCCCAAGTTCTGGCTCTGAAGTCTCTTGTCAGGTAGCGTATTTTTCTAAATAGATCTCTCGGCTGATTATTCTGACCATGTCTCTCAATTTCTTTGCATATACTTTGATAGTACTGTTTTTTGTCGGCCTTACATCTTCGTTTTATTTCTTTATTGAGGTTTCTTAAACTAGCTTTTTCCCTCTCACTATGTACACCACTTTTACAAAGATTTCTTCTATTCTCAATTATTTTAAGAGTTTCATCTGTTATCCAGTGTTTCCGTTTCACCGGATTATTTTTCTTTGAGCGATCCACTGGTGTTGTTACGCAATGTTTAACAGTCTCCCATATTTCTTGTGATGTTCCGTTACGAATAGAGGGCATACTTTTCTGTACTTCCTGTAGAAGGTCTTCTTTCTTTCTTAGTTCTATCCTCTTTATCTCTCTTTGTTTGTTGGGTGCTTTAAGTTTAAGCATTACTTTAGCTACGAGGAGAGTATGATCGGATCCGCATATCGCCCCTGGATATGATCTGACTGTTTGAATGGACGATCTCCAGCGAATATTGGTGAGGACGTAATCTATTTGATTTCTAAATCTATCTCCAGGACTTTTCCAGGTATAAAGTCGACGTACATGGTGTTTAAATCGAGTATTCATGATGGAGTAGTTGTTTGTGATAGCAAATTCGATTAAACGGTCTCCTCTTTCGTTTCTCTGCCCTATGCCAAACTTTCCCAGTACATTCTTTAAGTCGTCATTTTGTGTAGTGTTGCCAACTTTTGCATTAAAGTCGCCACATATTATAGTAAGTTCTTTATTTGGTATGTTAGCGATTGTGGTCTCCAGTTTTTCGTAGAACTGCTCGATCTTTATGTCATCTGATGTGCTGGTTGGCGCGTAAACTTGTATGATATTAAGTTTATGTGGTTTGCCATCCAGTTTAATGAGTACTATCCTATCGTTCACAGCTTTAAATTCGACAACTGACTTTTGTAATCTTGGTGAGACCAGAATGGCAACACCTGTATAGTTCTGGGTCTCACCGCCAGAGAAGTAAATATAATTGCCATTGTCTGTTCTAAAATGGCCCTCTCCTAACCAATGAGTTTCAGCTAGTCCAGAGATTTCTATGTTGTATCTTGCTAGCTCGTTTTCAATAATCGCTAGCTTACCTGTGATTGTTTTTAGCCCTTGTATATTCCATGTACCGACCTTCAATAGCTGCCTGAGTTTTACTTTATCTTTTTGTAGACCAGTAGCTGAATTTCCACACGATGCCTGGTCACTAGCATTTGTGTGGCCGGTGGCCAATTTTACACTACTTGACCCGGACTCAAGGTAGCGCCGGCCGTCAACCGGGCTGCGTGACAGCATCCGAGTCATTCCATTCGATGACATCACGCATAACTTTCTTGGAATTATTATGCAATGGTTTCCCCTGCCCTATTGCATCGCAGTATCACAACCTTTCTGCTGTTACAGCTCCGCTTGTGAAATTCCAATGATAAGCCGGTTCAGGATAATTTCCTATACGCCTTAACTTGGTACTGGTGGTCGCTGCTGCCCTCCGTCAGAAATGTTTATCGACCTTCCGGTCAAAGATTGAGGAATTTAGGAGTGTGTGAATGGGGAGAGGCGCAAGTTACGCAGTTTGTGTGTAGGGAGCGCGACATGTATATGCCACACACCCACCGCGAAAAGTGGACCTCTTCCACTCAAGCACGGTCAAGAGGACTCATCCGACACTCGGGGTGTGGCTGAGATAGATTCTTGGTAAGTAAATGGGTATGGGACGAGACGGACTGTTGGGTAAGGACAGCGGTCAGCTGCTCCTGCAGTCGCCTCTTACGACCAGTAGGAGATACTGTGGGTGTATTCTTTTTAGAGGCCCGCATCCCACACGGCTATACACGGGTTACCCCTATATATATTTTTTAAATTTCTGTATTGTCAGATTCCAGTAAGATCCAATTTTGACAAGCAACAGTGGGGGAAATCTTTTTGGTTTTTGGTCATCTACGTCGCGGAACAAGAAACACTGGCATCTTTCTGCTGAGCAGGATACTAGGCGAGAAGACCCCAGGATAGTGCCGGATTAATCGTGTTCCGGCTAAAACGTTAACCATCGTTCTTGGACTTGCCACTCAATGAAGACGTTAGGTCATAACTAATAAATAATATTAACCATAAATTTCAAATACCTGGCTCAATTTTCTGCTCTGTCCTTCTGCTTCTTTTCTTCATCACCCCAAATATTAGACTGTGTAATACACAGTCTCTTGTTCTTTCTCTCCGCTTAACTCTCTCCTCTTAACATTAGGTTGACAATCTTTTTTTCATCCAGCCCGAAACCCATTCTCCCCTTGAAATTACCCCTCTCATTTGCCCATCTCTAACAGTTAAAAATATGGGCGGGAGCGTTCGGTACTCGAACGCTCCCGCTTTCAAGTACCGAGCGTTCGGTACTCGAACGAATTTGTCGTCTTTCTCTGCCTCTCTTTTCTAACCATGGCCTCCATTGTTGTATTTCGTGGTTCCATCTCTTATCCTTTAGTCGGGCACTGTATCCTGCGAAACTCCATTTTAATTTGGCAGCATGTACTTCTGCGTCTTTTACTTTAGTTTTGCTTCTAATCCATTTGTTTGTTTTTTTGTCTGTAAGTCCTACCTTTCCGTCGCTCTTTGTGCTTCTACTATTTTATCCATATTAAACTTGAAAAATCAAATACTAATTTAACCGGCTTGATACTGCGAACCCTTACCAACCCGTCTGACAAGTGTGGTGTTTTTATTAATGCCATTATAACCCTCAAAACACAACACGTTAAACTTGAAACATAAATGGAACGATACCCCAGGTGGGTAGAGCTAGCAACCTGGACATCTTCCATTATGAAGCGAAGAGAGGATTTTTCCCGGTTCCCTTTGAGAACTAACACCTCAGTTTTCTGAGATGTTAGCTGTAGATTGCTCTCTCTGATATAACTACTAATGCGACACAGGTGTGTGTTAGCCGCATTAGCCATGTCCATTTTTTGACTCGTCTTCGTAACCAGTGTGAGATTATTGGCATACGCTACAAGAGTATATCCACTTGGTATATGTAGCCTGAACACCCCGTCGTAGAGGACATTCCACAGGATGATATGCTGGTATTTTTTTCTCTTATAGACCTGTTAGTAAAATATCTGTCAATTACGTTGACCAGTTTGCATAATTCTCTCAGTCTGGACATAATTTTTTTCCGTCATGCCGTATTAAAGGTCTTCTTGACGTCAAGCAGGATGAGAGCCACCCATCCCTTTATATCCTGTATAACTAAAGAGATTACTTCTGTGACCACATCTATGGTGGACCTTTTGGCCTTTCTGTTCGTACAATTTGTCTATTGGACTAAGAAGGCACATTGATCGAAATCGCACCTCTTCCTCTACACCTCTACCTTTCAGGATAAGGAAAATCTTAGCTTCTTTTAACATTGTTGGAAACTGCTTTTGTTCAAGCATTTTATTTAACAATCTCAGGAAAACCTGCGGGTATCTTAGTGCGGCGAGTCTTACTGTCTCTGGCATGAATCTATCTATGCCAGGTTGTTTTTGATCTTCATCCGAAAGGCATTTGGTATATATATATATATATATATATATATATACATATATATATATATATATATATATATATATATATATATATATATATATATATATATATATATATATATATATATATGTGTGTGTGTTCGGAAAGATTTCGGCGGTTAGTCTCGCAGTTAGTTCGCGGTTAGTTCCGCGGTTTCCAATATTCCAAATAAAGTTTATGAAATATCTTGTGCAGACTGTCCCCAATCCTATATAGGCCAAACAAACCGTAGAATCCAAAATAGGATTTATGAACATTCCATTTCTGTTCGCAATTCTGATTCAATTTCAGCTCTCGGTCAACATCATCTTCATGCAGGTCATAAAATCGATTTTGAAAACTCCAGAACCATAGCCCCCATCCGCTTCTATAAACCAAGAATTATCCGAGAAGCCATAGAAATAGAAAAAAGGCCAAATTGTCTTAATAAAAGAGATGACGCCATACGGTTACCTTTTACATGGAGACCTCTCATAAAGAAAATATCGCCCCCTCCATCCTCAAATCAAAATTCCACAGTCGTAAATATTCGCGTCAACCCCAGCACCAACTCTCGTGCCAACCCCCACCCCAACCCCCACCTAGGCCAGGCCATAATTGACCGTATAAATGAACCGTCTCCTGTTCCCAGCCGTAGTAGTAACAGGGCAGTGATTAGTGAACAGTGTAGTAGTGTCTGGGGGCTCGGGAGACTGATACCTCGGAAGCCCTGAGGAAGGCATCAGAGAGGATGCCGAAATCTCGGCAAAATGGATATCGATGCTGTTCAACCCGGAAGACTGCTGAGTTTGATATTAATTTTAGTAATATTATTAATCTTAGCTCTAGGTTTCATTCTTCTTAAAGTGCCCTCTCCTCAATGGAGGTTAGCTACTACAATTTTAAACTCTTCTCTATCTTCAGCTGTTCTTATTAGCTGTTCAAAATTTAGCCCTGTCCATTGTCGGATGTTTCTGAGCCATGATAGTCTTTTCCTTCCTAGGCCTCTCTTTCCCTCGATTTTTCCTTTCACTATAAGTTGGGCATAGGTTTCAACATTGGCATTTACTAGGTTTCATATATATATATATATATATATATATATATATATATATATATATATATATATATATATATATATATATACAATAGACTCGCGAATATCCGAGCCTAGGTTATACGAACCCACACAATTGCGAACAGCTATACGCTGTTAGTTCAAGCCGGAATTTTCATCTGCCAAGTTGGTCATTTCTTTCTTCTTCACGTGCCATCTCCACGACGGAGGTTGGCAATCATCACGGCTATTCTGATCTTAGATGCTGCTGCTGTGAATAGTTCAACTGATGTGCATCCGTACCATTCCCTCAAGTTACGCAACCATAAGATTCTTCTTCTTCCTACACTTCTCTTGCCCTGGATTTTCCCTTGTATAATCAATTAAAGTAGGTTGTATCTTTTATTATGCATAACATACCTAAGGTATTGCAGCTTTCGTGTCTTGATGGTTTCCAATACTTCCATTCTTTTGTTGATTCTTCTCATGACTTCGTTGTTTGTTACATGCTCGGTCCATGATATCTTCAGGATTCCTTTATACACCCACGATTCAAATGCTTTCAACTTTTTAGCAGTCGACGCGTTAAGTGTCCATGCTTCCATCCCATAAAGCAGAGTCGAGAAAATATAACACTTTGCCAGCCTAACTCTCAAGTCCAATTTTAGTTCTCTTGCACAAAGTAACTTTCTCATTTTATTGAAGTTTCTCTATTAGAACTTTGATTTCTTTGGAGTAATCGTTTGTGTGATTAATTATTTTGCCAATATAGTGGTAGTTTTCAACTTGTTTTAAAGCACTACCGGTAATTGTCAGGCTTTCACCAATATTTTGGGTCTTTGATAACCTCATAAATTTAGTTTTCTTGGTGGTGACAATACACCCCCCTGTCGCATTCCTCTTTTAACTTCGAATTATCTTTGATGTGTGTTCATTAATTCGTATGTATATCTGCTGTTTACAAAATAAATTTGTTATAATTCGAAGGTTATTGTGTTGTAGTTGTTTTGATTTGAGGATGTCCATTAGCTCTTTGTGGCGGACTTTGTCGAAAGCTTTGTTGTAGTCTATAAAACAGACGTAAATATCTTGGTTCACATCCAAACATCTCTGTATTAGTACGTTGAATGCAAAGAGAGCTTCACGGTTACCTACGCCAGTACGGAATCCAAATTGAGTTTCTTCAATATCCATATCAAGTGTTTTGTAAATGCGTTTATGAATCATTTTTAAAAACAATTTAAGTGTGTGAGATATCAGGCTTATGGTACGGTGGTCGGTGCATTCTCTAGCATTTTTCTTTTTTGGCAGACAAATGACTGTTGAGGTCAACCATTCGTTAGGTATGTCACCCTAACAGTATTCATTTTCTATTATTTTAAGGATATCAATAGGCAGTTGATCTGGCCCCGGGGTTTTTCCGTTTCTGGTGTTCTTTAGTGCATACAGTGTTTCTTCCCTTGTAATTTCTACACTTGTTTCTCTTTTCTAAAAAGACAAGTCCTGTAGGTTGTCTCTTTCGTCGTCGAAGAGTTCTTCCATATACTCTTCCCATCGTTCTAGTTTTTCGTCAGTCGTTATCATAGTGTTTGAATTTTTATCTAAAAGAGTTGTGTTGTGTTTTTTTTTTGTAGCCCTACCATTTCTTTAACCTTTTTATGTATGTTGAATAGGTCGTATTTGTTCTAAAGATCCTCTATCTCTTTATATTTTTACTTATAGTAAGTTTGTTTTGTCTCTCTTATCTTTTTTCTGATTTCATTGTTAATGATTTTGTAATTGTGACTGTCTTTGTTCTTGGCTTGTCTTCGTTGTTCCATCATGCTGAGTATCTCGTCGGTCACCCAATTGTCATTCTTTCGTGTCGGTTTCATTCATATCTCAAGGTTGATTCATATCTCATCTTCTTTCAGTTTTCTAACATCTACTTTTGGAGTTCTTTTTGGTTTTCTAATACATTTAAGCTTAAGAGTGACATTAGCGATTAATGGGGTATGGTCTGATGCGATATCTGCTCCTGGATACGTTTTAACTGATTTGATGGTGTTACGTTATCTCTCTTTAATCTTTATAATATAGTCGATTTGGTTTCTTACAACTTTTTTTTGCATTTAAATCACCCATAACTACCGTGACTTCCAGTGCATCTTCAATTTGTTGGCTGAGTTAGGCCACCATGTTTCGCTTACTCCTAGTATATTTATATTCAGTCTTCCCATTTCCTAAAGGATGTTATACATTTTACGAGGTTGATACATGCTTTTAACGTTCCACGTACCTATTTTTGTTTTTGATAGTTTTAGTTTGTCTTGTTTCGAAGTTTGACAAGAGTTTCGCCGGTTAACGACCTGGGAGTCCTTGTCTGTTCCTCCCCTGCCGGATCTTGGGCTCCGATTCCCATGATCAGTTTCTTTGTTTTCTTTAGTATTTATTGCCAAGATAATTGTACTAGAAATATCCAATTGGATCTTTAATGCAGTGGTTTCTCTTTGCCTTCTGCATCCTTATGCCGTTGACCATTTACTTGATTCATTCGCCTTGGGTGCCAATTTCTTAATACCAGGACAAAAGAGTGCCCTTCCACTTACTAACTCATCCGCCCGAAGCCATTGGTCAGTAAGTGTGGGATTGCTTATACCGGCAATCGCGCGGTGGAATTTTCGCCATATCTGGCTACCTATACTTAGTTTAGACTGCAGATCAATGCAGTTGCCCAGGGTGTGGCACGTGTAGCCATAAGTGAGAGTGAGCTGTCTTATGAGGACCAGTTATCAACAACCATCTCCCATCTATGACGCTCGATGTGGTCGTTCCGATAAAAGGTGCTACCTCTATAACATAACTCTACACCCATTCATTTCCTTAATTCCTTATTTCTAGAAATTTCTGTGTCGCGTTTTGTCTACAATTATTTTTCCTATGTTAATTAGTGTAAGTGAAACAAGGGTGAATCAATAAAGGAGGTTGCTTCAGATTTAAGTATTGGAGAAGTAACTGTAAGAGTTTGGAAGCGTAAACGGAATAAAATCGAACAGTGGGTCAACCGAACTGTGAGTGGTAGGAGTAAATTGGAGCGGAATATCACGAACAAATTTGTGAGGCGTTGTTCTTGTGGTTTTCACAAATGAGAAGATTGGGCAACCCGATATTTAGTCCAATACACTACTACGATACTACAACAAGCAAAAGCTATTGAATTCCACAAAAGAAGTTTATGGATAGAGGAAAAAACTTTTGTGCTAGTGAGGGATGGATTGATATATGGAAGAAGAAATATGGTATCCAATTGAATCTTTGCGGCGAAAACTTTTTGCTGACTCAATTAAAATTGGAACATTTTATTAAACATTACAAGACATTATTCGTAAAGATGGACTGATTTCAGACCAAATATTTAACTATGATGAGGAAGGTCTTAATTTTAAAATGTTTCCTTGAAAAACATCAGCTGCTGCTGCTAAAAACAAAGGAATTGCACCAGGTTATAAGAAAAGCAAAGAGAGAGTTACAATCATGAACTGCAACAATGTTTCTGATTTATTCAAATTAATATCTATTTTAATAGGAAAATTCAAAAATCCAATGGTATTTAAAAATATTCAAGTGAATTGCTTATCTACAACCCATAAAAACCATTAATTGTTTAGTGGCGAGATAAGAGCTGTGTTTTTTCACCCAATATAATGTCTTTCGTCCAACTCCTACACCAAGGCGTTATAGAAGCAATCAATAGGAATGATTGGCGAAGGCTTTTTCAGGTACTGCTAAACAGGTTGGATGAAGAGCTTACTTTAGTTGACGCATTTAAATAGATCATGGTTATTAAAGATGTTTGCTATTGGATCGCATCTGCATTGGATGATGTAAAAGTGTCTAATATTCAAAAATCATGGAAAAAATTATTTCAGAAAGAAAACAAAAAACTGAATCTTCAAAAAAACTGATATCTGTGAAGTTGATAGTATAGCTAACCTAGCAAATCTTCTTCTTCTTCTTCCTTTATTAGGTAACAACCTAGCAGATCAGAAACAAACACATAATTGATTAGATGAATGGAGATAAAGAAATGAAACTTGACAGTTGACGTAATTTCCGATATAGATCTAAACATTAACCCTAAAAAAGAAGAAGATACACATACGATAACTTTATTTTCAACGTTGCGTTGGAGCCACATCGCTGCTTTAAAAAGAAGAATGAAGCAAGAACTTTTTTAAACAGTAATATTTATAAGGTAAATATCTTTATCTTTAATAAAAAAACCACAGTTATTGTTATTTACGTGTTTTTATCAGTACCACCACTCTAAGTGTTAACCGAGTTTTTTCCATATCCGAGGTTGTAAGGGTTCTAAGTATCTCGGGTGATCGCGAGTCTACTGTATATGGTATATTTGCTTAAGGTAGTCATTTTATATAGACTTAAGTCGACCTGGGCCTGTAGATATTTTGAAAATAGCTAGATATTTTCCCTGACGCTGGGGATAGTTCCCCAGCCTTCTGCAGACACTAAATCCGACACTCTACAGCCTAAGTTATCCAGCCCAGCTATATATTAAACTTTTGAAAAATTTTAAATATGGTTAAAAATATCGTACTGTGTTGGAATTGGTCTTTTAAAGAGTTCTAAATTTTCAGTCAAAAGTAGCAGTAACAGCTAAACTTAATCTGAAATGGGTATATTTTCGTCCAGATTCCTCAAAGAGCTTTACGTTTTTTTTGTACCTTTGACCTAAGTCGACCTGGGCCTGTAGATATTTTGAAAATATCTAGATATTTTCCCTGGTGCTGTAGATAGATCCCCAGCCTTCCATAGACACGAAATCCGACACTCTACAGCCTAAGCTATCCAGCCCACCTATCTGTTAAACTTTTGAAAAATTTTAAATGTGGTTAAAAATATCGTACTGTGTTGGGATTGGTCTTTTTAAGAGTTCTAAATTTTTAGTCAAAAGTAGCAGTAACAGCTAAATTTAATCTGAAATGAGTATCTTTTCGTCCAGATTCCTCAAAGAGCTCTACGTTTTTCTGTACCCTTTGACCTAAGTCGACCTGGGCCTGTAGATATTTTGAAAATATCTAGATATTTTCCCTGGCGCTGGGGATAGATCCCCAGCCTTCTGCAGACACTAAATCCGACACTCTACAGCCTAAGCTATCCAGCCCACCTATCTATTAAACTTTTGAAAAATTTTAAATGTGGTTAAAAATATCGTACTGTGTTGGGATTGGTCTTTTAAAGAGTTCTAAATTTTCAGTAAAAAGTATTAGGTTAGCAAAGATCAGACTAATACACATTTTTGTAATAATCTGGACCCAATGCATGCACCAAAACATAAAAAAAAATTTTTTTTTATATAAAAATTTGGAAAAAATGAACAAAAGGGGTACCCTTGGATTTTTTTCAAATTTCGTTATTCGGCTATATTGGCGTAAATTTTCGTCCTAGAGTCAAGCGGGTAGACATTTCTTACATAAAATTGACCGCTCGTTCTTTTGCCATATTTCTCAAAGAGCTTTACGTTTTTTTGTACCCTTGCCTTATGGATAAAATAATCGTTTGGAAAAGTATCGTTGAAGAAGTCAGCCACTTCACTATATAATATACATATAGATGTTTTGCCTTAGGAGTAGGTAATGATGTTTAGTCTTTATTGTAGAGCTTTTATAAACCCTTAACAACTGTCAGCTTTAGTTATTAATAGAATTTATTTTCCAAACTTTTCAATAAATGTCAAGCTATTGTTAGTTTTATGTATTAATGTCACAATAACAGCATTCTATGCTTACTGAAATACTTCAAAACTATTTGACACTTACCAATTTTATTTATCTAGACCTTCGTGGCTAGATTTAATACAAAATTTTACATATGGTACTGGCTTTGAAGTAAGGATTTCACTAATAATACAGTATGTATACGGAAAGTGTTGTATAAAAAACTAAAATGACTAATGATATCATAATTTCCAACAATAAGGTTTGGATATACCTATTTAACCAATAAAAATATAGTTGATGAGCTTATAAAATCTCAATATACCACACAAATTGGATTTCTAACTTTAAAAATACGTAAACTCGTTTCTCCTACAAAAAGAATCTTTCTGAAGCTATTTTCTTGTGGCATTTTAAAGTAATTACTATTTAAATGGGAATATGCCACAATTAGATGTTAAAATACGTTTATTGACGTTTCAATTTCCACTTTGAAAATCGTTCTCAAAATACAAACATTAGTAAATTGTTTACTAATTTAAAATTCCAATAAACAATAAACATCCGGATGCTGCATACCTGAAAATAAAATTGTTTTAGATTTGTTTTAGGAAAACTTTTCATGAAAAGTGGGGACAGGTGAAAGATGCCTGAGTGAGAACACTAAAAGATAAAAAAAATTGCAAGACGTCTGTTCCGCTGTATCAAACACGAAGCACTACAAATACCAAAATTAGATGCTGTTTTTTGAAAACCTCGTAACTGATTCATAAGTAAATTGTAAGCACCGTCTCTAGATTTTTGGGCCGTAAGTGGATGCTGCCAATAACGTCGAATCTTCCTTCTCCGACGATAGTACCAGTACAACACGACAGCGTCGATCCTTAGAAGCGGTAGAAGCGTAGAATAGCGGTGTATACACTGTCAGTTTTCTGTTCACATCGCATCCAGTAATGACGGATCCGTTGAACTTTATACGGTGCCTATGAGTGCAGAGCATAAATTTATGACGTATTTCCAGAACACATGGACACATAACGTCCAAAATAAATACAATCTTGGTAACAACCTGAAATACATTCTTACCTCAAACAGCAGCAACTTTTATAATGTAATATTAAACTATTTTAAACGTATTTTTAACAAACACAAAGCTGTAAAATTTATTTAAAAAACATTGTATTGTAATAACATGTAAAAGTGTATTGTAACTAATATTATTCCCAATGTAAAAGTAATAAAAATGTAAAAATATAAATGTAAATTGTAATTGTGTCAATAACCACTAGCAGTCGGGACACATATTTCGAAATATTTTTTTTTAATAATATACCACAGTATTTATAATCTATGCCAAAATATGTATTAAATTGGCATAACATACTGGCCTATTTATTAAGTTGTAGATATTATTGAAATAAAGTTACATTAGTAACACGTTTTTAACTTTTGTAAAAACAGAAACAGGAATAAATAATAATTAGAACTTAACTAGATTACTCGTTGAATATTTTGATAAGACTTAAATACTTATTTCTTATAAAAATTCAGATATTCGAATATTATATACAAATCTCGTTTTTCGTAAAAAAGTTTTTCATCGAAATCGCATAAAGTGATATTTTCAAAATAGATATAAAATAAAGTTTTTCAATGATTTCTATTGAATTCAATTATGAAAAATCTTGTTCAAAGATTACGATAAAATCAGCAGTCAAAACCAGGCTAGAGAAAGACAAAACCTGATTTATTTGTTTTTATATTATATACAGTTTCTCTTTTTATTCCCTTCTAAGCCAAATTCAACAATTGATTACATGGCCCGTCAACCAATTTAGCTGGATTCGTAACCTTAAATATATTTGTGTCTTCCTTCCTTTTTTGTTGTCCCTTAATAAAACACAAACACAAAGCTTTGACAAACAATTGTTCAAAGTAGCGTAAAATTTCAAAGTCACAAGAAACCACAAGCCGCTCCGTGCTTTATTTAGTTGTTTAATTTCAGGTATCTTATAATTACAATAACTTGAGAGCATCTCAAAGACGTAATCCATTTTGCCGGCGAAATTTGTACAGAGCCCCAAATGAGCATGGAAAAAAAGTATTACTCTCATTATCATAGTACAAAGAAGTAAAATTTTAATATATATATATATATATATATATATATATATATATATATATATATATATATATATATATATATATATATATATATATTGTTATGATATGTAAAAGCAAGAAAAATATTGGTTTGCTTAAAATATTTCAAAGTTCAAAAAACATTAATATAATTCAGATAAGTCAAACAATAAACTACAAACATTTCGAAAAATGAAAGTCTTTTAATTTTGGATTACCTGTATTTAACAAAACGTAAGATATGCATAAATTATTTTCTTTGTTATAATATACTTGAGTGACCCGCATAATTTTAAGTAAAATCCATAGACAATTGAAGCGGTTTTTCCAAATAAATGTTGTGCAGTAATTAGGACAATAGAATAGATTTTAGAAAGATATGTTTATGTTAGTTCTTAGGAATTGGTAGGAAAAGAATATTTTGTAAAACAGTTTTAGGAAATTTTATAATTGTAGGTAAAAAATTGTGTGTTATCGAAATGAAGAAATGGGAGATGTATGAAGCGTTTTGATGGGATGAGATTGAAATAGGTGGGATGATTGGTTTAAAAATAAGACTTTAGTTAGTTTTTTAAATAGAAAAGATAGTCAGTTGGTTTCCAAGGGTAGAAGGCGAACGGCCGCTGTTCTCGGGTAGTTTCCCAGAGGTAGGAAGCAGTAGCAGTAAAAGTTTGTGAGTTTTCGTGTAGTAAGTGTATCTGATAGAAGCTGATCCAGTAAAAGATTGTAAGTTATATTTTCTACTTATATTCCACGAGTCACTGTTCAGGCCAACGAGAGATTCAGTTTATCGTAAAAAAAAGATATTACAAGAGTCATTTTTCCCTCAGGCCAACGAGAGATTCAGTTTATTGAGAGAAGAAGAAGCTAGCATAATTTGAACGATTCGTGCATTTGAAGATCATTAAGGACGATAAACTTGCAATAATTTATTGTAAGATTGCTGATTACCTAGGGATCGGCTGAAAGTAGATAATATAGTCTACAAGGAACAAGGATTTCGACCACTCATCATCAGAGAGAGATATAGTTTTGTTTCCTGCAGTTTTTCCTTCATTGATAACACAATTTTTACAATTACTTTGGAAAAGATATAAATATTTCGATTAGCAGATTTAGAATAATAATTGGGATTTTGAGTATTTTTACTAATATTGTTTGTACCATTAATTTTGGAGGTTCACGTACGTAGAACAAAATTTTGAGAATCATTATATGCAAAGTCAGGCAAATATGCAGGCTAAAAAGTAAGATATATGCGCATATATATGCATATTATGTATGTTAAATATGCGTGTATATGCATTTATTTATGTCAAATATGCATGTATATGCATATATTTTTTGTGTCAAATATGCATGTATACGCATTATTTAAACAAAATGTGCACTTCATAAACCGTTTAAATATAATAACTTTATAAAATATTAGTTGAGTGCTTGATATTATAAAATAAAACAAACCTTTTAAGCAACTATTTTAATTAGATAAATATATATTATACATGACTATTTATTTAAAAAACAATATGTGATAATATGTTTTTCAAAATTTTCTAACAAAAAGTTTTGTCGCCTATCTGTATACATATGTTTGTTTATAGAAAAGCTCCGTTCCACATCCACCGAAGTTATAGGAGCGTATTTAAAATTATTTAAAACTACAGCCTCTATATTTAATGTTTCATCAAACACCCCACTTAAAACATTTGCAACCTTAGATAGAAATATGAAACCAGTATTTTTATCTATGACTGACTTAAATTTTGCTAAAATGTCTTTGCCAATTTGACCCTCAACAATTTTGCAAGGTAGTTCAAATTTTTTTATTACTTTAACTGCTTAAATTAACGATAAATTCGTATCCTGTAGCTGAAGGATGCAAATTGGCACAAAATCATAGTTTGATTTTATGTATGAAAGTTGCTGTGGTAGTAATTTATTTTTCAGTAATTCTTTGGAAACTGTAAGTGCTTCGGAAGAATCGTCAGCTAATTCCATTATTACTGGCTTCAATTCAGAAAAATGTTCTGCATAAAACATTGCAGCCTCTAACCAAAATCCATGTAAGGTGCAGCATCTGAAAGAAACAGCAAAAATTTTTCATTGGGAACAGCTAAAGGAAGAAAAAAATTTGTTAAACTATCTTGCAAAAACCTTGTAACTGTTAGTGCGTTGGTTTGCATCTGCAAAAAAATTCCTACAGTAAACTAAATAATTTTTAGATCGAGGGTTACTAAGGCATTTATTATGCCTGGTTGCACCAACACATCTTAAGCTTAAAACGTGCCTTAAGCTCAGCTTACGAAACATAAGCTTTATACTCGAAAATGATGATGCAACGTAAGCGAAACAAAAAACGGCCCTATCTAAAAGCTGAGCTTGGCTAAGCTGGAGATTAAGATTTGTCGGTTCAACCAGGCATTAAATGTGTAACAAAATAACTTAACCATCAAAAATGCATATTTTTTTGTTTCTGATTTAGTCTACTCGCAACATAAGGAGTCGCGTGGGAAATTCTAGCTCGCCGTGATTTGATGGTGGTATTATAGGTTTTTGGGTCGCTTAATCTAATGGAAGTGTTCTGGAAGCCCAAATATTACCCTTCTTCTCCTTGCAGTAACGTCTCCTATCGGAAGTTGACTACCATCACAGCAATTTTAACTTTGTTGGCTGCAGCTCTGAACAACTGTATTGAACACATTTCTCTTTCCCCGAGATTTTTTTTACTTAGATTGTGAGTCTTAGCAGGGAGTACTTTTCTCCTCTCGTTATGTGGCCTAGGTATTCCAGTTTTTTGTTTGTATGCTGTATGGTAACAAATTATGGTAAAATTAGGTATTTTTCAGGTATTATTAGAAGCCCTGCAAAAAAATGATAGTGTTATCTTCTCTGGTGTGTTTCTGCTCGCTGAATCGAATGCGACTAGTTGCGATTACTCAAGATATATTCTTATTTTGTTAATAACAAAATAATTGTTTATTCGCCGAAATGCTCGAAATAATGCGCTCTCTACATAAAGTATGTAGTCTTTTTCATAGCTTTTTTAAGAACAAGATTTTTGGAAAAATTACTTTTTGAGTTATTTACGAGAAACCGTCTAAAACGTGTTTTTTTTTTGAAAAATGAGCATATTCACTCGCAAATAACTCAAAAAATATTGACTTTGTAGAACAAAAGTTGCTTAGAATAATTAATCACTTAATCAGTTTATCCACTTCTGGACTTATTTTAAAGGTATTGTTTTCACCCCCAAAAAAAGAGATGAAACTCACCCCCAGGGTAAAAACACACATCGGCACAATATCAGTTTTTTGTTTGACATGTTAGATTGCGTGTATGCCAAATTTAATGTTAAGTCAAGTGGCTTTTTAAAATTTAGAGCAAAAACCGTGAGTTAACGTACTATAAAAACAGCTATTTTTGCAATAATTTATTAATAACAAAGTAGGGGCGCGGTTTAATTCATCACGACTAGTGATAATCGATTTAGTATAAAAATACTATCAAAAAAATTACAAACTTGCGGTAGATAGCGCATTATTTCGAGCTTTTCGGCGAATAAATAATTATTTTGATATTAACAAAATAAGAACATATTTTGAGTAACCGTGACTAGTTAGCTTCAGTGACCAAAACCACAAGAGAAGACCTGGACCTTAACACTATCAACTTCTTTACTGGGCTTCTAATAATAGCCCTTTATTGGGGGTTTAAAATAAATATACCTTTTACACAGAAGATTTTCCTTAAATTTTTGTAATTAATGGTATACAGGCAGCTACAGGAAATTTTTCCTTGTGAACTTCTAAATAATACTTGAAAAATACTTAATTTTACCATAATTTGTTAATAACAATTAAACGGGTAATATTTGGGCTTCCAGTCCACTTCCATTAGATTCGGCGACCCAAAAACCCGAGAATACCAACGTTAAATCACAGCGAGCTAGAATTTCCCACGGGACCCCTTATGTTGCAACTAGACTATTTATTTTAATGCAATTTAAAATATTCAGGTTTACTTGTTAGTTTTGTAATTGTATTTACTTACAATTTTACTACATGCTGAACAAAATACTTTTCCCATATCAATGACTAATTCTGGATATGTCTTGATCCACGCAGATACATTCACTTCTTTCGACATTGTAACTACACTGGATAAAACTTTTTATCACACAGTACACTCCAAAAGTAGGTACAACAGTAACTGGTATTTAACAACTCAAGTTCAATAAATAAACTTGGTTGAAGTTTTTCTTACCTAAGTAAATGAAAGGCCAATAATAAACCCCAATAAACTAATTCTTGGTAATTTTTACCTTCTATTTTAAGGTATCCATTTAGAAAGTGTTAAGGGATTAAGATAAGAATAACATTTTATATTTTGGAAATACCAGGTACTTATGAAGGTATTTTAACCATGAATCAACAAATAAATTCATTTTGAAAACCTATTATATGCACTTTATTTTTAAATTTACCAATATATGCAAAATTAAAAAAAATACACAAAAATATGCAAATGCATATGCATATGCACTCTTGCATATTTGCCTTACTCTGATTATATGAGATTTTGTTTATTGAAAATTTTTGAGTGTGAATTTTATTTCATTATTTTATTTCAATATATAATGTTAGATCCTATATGTTTTTTATTATTCCGGTATTCCTTGGACCTTACCTTTCACATGTAATAGCATAGATATTAAAGCACGAATAGAACCCTGAGATAAGAGAATTATAAAGTGTGATAGAATCATGGTCATATCATTTAAATTATTTTAATTAATTAATTAATCAATTAGCTAATCAATTGTTTGGCGCATCAAGACTTTAAATATCACAATAATATATGTATATATATATATATATATATATATATATATATATATATATATATATATATATATATAGCAAAAAATACGCCCCTTGATTAAATTTAAAATATATTCAATGGTTCAATAGCAGAGGTTTTATCGGTCAATAATTGGCAAATGAAACTCGTTAATTACTTCATTGATTTCTTTGAATACGTTTAGCTGTTATTTTTAGAAGCATCATCAGTTCACTACAAATAAAAAAGATTTTAAAATATAAGTAAACAACAAACAGGGTTCATACTTACAAATGTAGCAGGAGTTGCACTCTGCACAGGCTATATGATAGATGACGTCAGTTTGTTCTAGAGGGACCAATGGAGTTTTTGTCTTAGAAAATAACTTTTTTACGGTTCTGGTATTTTTTTAAGGCTATTTTGACATGTACGTTTTTAAAAAGTTATTTAAGCTTGTTCGTGATTTGTGGAAAGTACGGGAGCGAAGCATATTGTATGGTTTGATCAGGAGTAAGAGGGGACTTATTCATCTGTATTTTGTTAAAAATCGACGCTAATGTTAGGCCGTGGGGTGTTTCAGAAATGGACTGCCCATAGCTTTTGGAATATAGAAATTTATTGAGGATGGATGCCGGATAGGAGTTATCTATGAGAATGGATTTCAGTCGATTAAGATATTCTTCTTTGTAAAGCGGATGTATCAACATGTGTACACTAAGGCTGAGGGCTTGTACCAAATTAAATTTATATCTGATTGGGTGTGTCGAATGGTAGTTTAAGAAACGGTTGCTAGCCATTTCTTTTCTGGACCAGGTAGTGACTAATCTGTTATCCGGTGTGTGAATAATTCGCATATCTAAAAACGGGATACTGTTATTAACCTCCAATTCACATGTAAATTGTAGGTGAGGATCAAAGCAGTTAAAAACTGATAAAGTGTCCTCCGTCTTGTCCGACGGGATTGTTAAAATCAGATCGTCGACAAATTGTTTTACAAAGGGAACCTTTACAAAGGCTAATAAGAAATAAAGCAGGTAAACTTATAATGATAGAAACGGAAATCGCCTAACGATGGAAGGAATACTTTTAAAATTTACTAAATATTGAAAGTGAGACGGAGGAAGCAGATATTACGTTTCATTGTGCAGATATCGAAATACCAGCACAATCACTTGAGGAAGTAAATAATGCGATCGCGTCTCTAAAAGACTATAGCACCAGGAAATGATGGCATATATGCAGAGTTGTTAAAAAAGAGGAAACCTGAATAGTGTAGCTAAAGTCGACTCTGTGCGCGTTATCCACGCGCCGACTCGTGAGCAAGTGTCAACAGCGAGATCCATGATGGCGACAACAACAGACAGTTTATAGTTAGAGTTTTAAGTTTTGATTTGTTATTAGAATACAGTATTGTTTGTAGAATATAAAAATATACAATCCACAAAAATCGAACGGATTTAATTTATACCGAACCACGGCAATCCAATACAAAACAAAACCTTTTACACAAAAAATTGTATGGCATCATTCTGAGAGTATGGCAATAACAGATAATGCCTAGAGAATGAAATGGAAACGTTATAATTCCCATTTATAAAAAAAAAAAGAAACAAAGAACAGTTCCGAAACTATAGAGGTATATCGCTTATTAGTACATTATAAAAATAATAATAAAAAAAACACCATCCTCGAAGTGCAGTAGAACGAACAACATTACCGCGGTATTTAGGAGGTCAAGGACTTATGGATATAAGCAAGCAATTAGAAAAACAGATTACTAATTTAAGAAATTATTTTCAAGTGCAGGCGGAGACATCTACTCTTCATCGCGCGATTTGTGCAGTAGATGACACAACACCGATCAAACTGAGAGAACCAGAAATGCTCATAAACCACCTTACTAAGAACGAAAAAATGCGCACCTGGATGAACAAACCTCTGCACGGGCGACATCCCAATGAGGTCACTACTGGCCATTCAGGATCAGGTTATACCAACCAAAAATTACCTGAAATATATCGTCAAAGACCCTCGGGTCCAAAATGACAAATGCCAATATGGATGCCAAGCTCAGGAAACCATTCAACATCTTACCGGGGGCTGTCAGGCATTTGCTGCAACTGAATATAAGGAACGGCACGACTTAGTAGGAAAGATTCTTCATAAAGAGACAGTAATCAAACTGGGACTTCTTCAAACAAACCATCTTCCATATTATCAATATTCTCCTGAGAGTATACTTGAGAACGACAACTACAAGCTATACTGGGATCGCACGGTGCTTACAGACCAAACAGTGGCACATAATATACCAGATCTTATACTAGTTAATAAACTAACGAAACCATCAACATTAATTGATGTGGCGATACCCAACAACAATAATCTTCGTGTTAAGCAGAACGAAAAAATCGCCAAGTACAGGGATTTGGAAATTCAAATACGAAGACAGTGGAAAATGGAAAGTACCCAGACAATACCTATTATTCTCTCTACTACTAGAGTTATTCCAAAGAACCTCCTAGAAAACATAAAAAAGCTAGGTCTGAATGAACATCTCTACAAGACCATGCAGAAAGCTGTACTACTCTCAACGTCCAGATGTGTAAAAAAATTTTTGGGAGATACTCCAACATACCAAGTCACCTAGGGCTCGATAACACGGAAAGAGTCCCACCAGAGCTCAATCCTTTAGATACCGTAGGTATCTGGGATGAATGAATTTTCCCCTTAGAGGGAGTGTGAGCCGTATGGCTAAATCTGTATAATAATAACAACATCTTACCGGTGGCTGCCAGGCATTTGTGGGTACCGATTATAAAGAACGCCATGACTCAGTAGGAAAGATTATCCACCAAGAACTAGCTGACAAACTGGGACTTCTCCAAACCAACCATCTTCCTTATTATCAATATGTCCCTGACAGAATGCTTGAAAATGACAACTACAAGCTATACTGGGACCGCACTGTGCTCACAGACCAACCAGTGGCCCATAATAGACCGGATCTCATACTAGTGAATAAAATTACCAGGCAAACAACACTTATTGATGTGGCAATACCTAACACTAACAATTTGCGTGTTAAATACAACGAAAATATCGCCAAGCATAGAGATCTGGAAATACAAATCAAGAGACAATGGAGAATGGAAAGTACCCAGACAGTACTTATTGTTCTATCTACTACTGGTGTTATTCCCAAGAACCTCCTAGTGAACATAAAACAGCTGGGTCTAAATGAACATCTTTATAAGGCCATGCAGAAAGCTGTACTTCTTGAGACGTCCAGATGTGTACGAAAATTTCTGGGAGATACTCTAACATACCAAGTCACCTAGGGCTCGATAACACGGAAAGAGTCCCACCAGAGCTCAATCCTTTTGATACCGTAGGTATCTGAGATGAGTGAATTTTCCACTTAGAGGGAATGTGAGCCGTATGGCTAAATTTGGGATTTAAGGCCTTTATTCATTACATAATATTATTTACATAAATTAATATTCAAAAAACTCCAGGCGAGTTTCAGTTCAGGAAATGTACAGTGCGAAGCACTGACACATCCTGTCTGTTCGGCTAACCTGGTCAAACAAATAATAAGAAATATCTAGAATTATAACCAATTAATAGTACTAATATTTATATAAAAACGAAATCAAAATCACAATGTAAATTAAGTAAATTTTACTTAACTAAATGTAGGAAAATATAATAATAATTAATCTAGCATTCAATTATTATGCGCCCTAAATGTAAGTTCTACTCATAATTAGTTATATTATCAAACCTTACCTATGCAATATGTCGTAATTTCTCAAAAACGAACTTTTTAAATTTGGTTTGAGTAAAATTACGAGCTGTGGTATAATTATTCATAACGTGACCTATATGATATGAAAAAGATCGCTTATAGTTCTGTTAAGGGATAGAAATGGTGTTTTTGTGTCTTGTATGTCTTGTATGTCTTATATAAAGTGCTACGAATTATCTTGCTAATGAGACTCACAACCTATTTGGAAGATATTCTAGGCGACTACCAATGTAGCTTTCGTGTTGGAAGGTCAACTATAGATCAGATATTTACCATCCAACAAATATTAGACAAAAACTGGTAACTCAACCGCGATGTGTACCAAATTTTCATAGATTTCCAGCAAGCATATGATTCCATAAAAAAAAGCAAATTGTGGATAGCAATGTTAGAAATAGGAATACCAAGAAAATTAGTCGAATTATCGCAAATGTGCGTGACAGACTCATAGCGCAAGTAAAGATAGGAAGCAGAACATAGATGCCATTTGGTATAAATTCAGGACTTAGGGCCCCTTGTCACCGTTGCTGTTTAAAATATGCAATAAGTAAAATATCGTTTGAGCTGACAGAAGGATTTGCTGATCAAGGATCAAAACTGTGCTGGCCTTTGCTGATGATATAGATCCAGTCACGCATTCTACAGAAGACGTGACAAAGGTGTTTTCACAGCTCGAGGAGAAAATAGGTAGTCTGGTCCTCCGAATAAATAAAGTAAACACGAAATGCATGTTAGTAACCAAAAATCCAAGACCAACTACATAGAAAAAGAAGTTTCAGCAGGGATAGCTGTGGAAAATAGAGCATTGCACTCAATTTACATTATTAAGATCTTAACATTCTTAATATCGAAGCTGCTAAAAAGAAAATTTAAATTAACACTATACAAGTCGATTATTCGCCCAATTATTACATATGGCAGTGAAACATGGAGTCTCAACCAGAACTACTGTTTGAAAGAAAGGTTCTTAGAATAATATCGGGCCCTCAAAAAGATGAATTTACATAGGATTAGAGAAGATGCCGCAATGCTGAATTAGTGACTCTGTATGGAACTGAAAACATATTTAGACATATCAAGGCAAACCGAATAAGATAGACAGGTCACGTGGTACGATCAAAGGATGAGAGAGTGTTAAAAACAGTGTTTTATGAAATACCAGATAGTAGAAAATCAGTGGGCCGACCAAGAAAAAGATGGAAGGATGATGTAGAAGCCGATTTATCGAGAATTGGGGTACAACAATGGGAAATAGAAGCGCAAGATCATTGAAGATGGAGGGCGATAGTGCATGCGAAGACTCAACCCAAGTTGTAAAGCTAGTGAACAAGAAGAAGAAGAAAAGTTTGCGATGCTCTTGTGACATATGGGTAACACCATAGTAAAAATGACAGGTAGCCAAATCAAAATTACTTCCTGTATAATTTCAACTATTTTAAAATACCCTTTGCATTTCATTAATAAGATGCACACCATTTTGTAAATTGGGTAAATTATTAAATACGTATATTTTTCTTAGTATATTTTTTTCCTTTTGAACTTTTAATTTCATTTTTCTGAAGGCAGGTTTTAAAAATATTTTGCTTTGTAGCTAAATGCAAACGGCACACAATGGAAAGTAATCGAAATGGGGACTAGTCCTGTATTCAAGGGCAAACTTTAGATCCTTCGGATTTCATTATCGAAAATGGCACTTTCATTTCCGGTCAAAGCCGTGGTAGGGGTGTAGCATGAGATAGTGAGATTGCTCAAAAGCTGAAGTGGAAAATAGAAAATATAAAGAACGCTTTCTTTAAAAAGCATGTATTGTGAACTAAAAATGGCTAAGAAATATATTGCAGAAATATTTTCTTTTTTAATTTAAATTAATTCTATAAATATTCAATTTAATACAGAAAATTTTTACAAAGAAATATTTTCTTTGTAATTAAAAATGAAATAAAATTTAAACTGTTTAGAGCAAAAGGAATTTATGATATTTAAGTATTTAATCAATTCCTGTATATTTTGATTATTATTAGAAATTTACAAGGCAACATTCCACATTGTAACGTAAAAATTACTGAAGTTAGTAGCTTCTGTAGAGAAACTATATAGCGTACATAGCATTGTTAAGTAAAATTTATTAAATAGAATAATTATTCCTTTATAAGAGCTACTATCTTGGCTAAGAACCACCGTGGCCTCTACAAAAATGATCCACTTAAATTTTATTTGTATATATTTTTGGCCGCTTATTACAAATTTTAAGTATGAATTCGAATCCGATTATTTAAAAAAATGTTACGAACAATTTAATTAGTTATAAGGCTCTAGCTCATAAACTAAAAAGAAAATAGAATTTTTTTATTTATTTGTTTTAAGAAAAGAAAAAATGGCGTTAACTAAACTTTAATACAATTGTTTCGTCCAAACAATGGACAACAAACAAACAATTATTCAAATTTTAAATCAAAAACTACAAAAGAAAGCCCTGCAATTAGTATTTCCACCACCAGAGGAAAAGCCCAGTACCTTTTGCTCGATTACATATACAGGCAAAATATTAACAAAAATAGCCAAAAAAAAAGAAAGGAATAACACCATATTTCAGAACAAACAACAAAATACAAAGCACGTACACAGTGGTGTATACAAACTTAAACGTGGCAACTGCCCAAAAACTTACATTGGTCAATGTCAACTGGTAGAAATTTTAATAAACGAATAGCAGAACATAAAAGGGCTTTCAATAATATAAAAACAGAGTCTACTTACGCACTTCACCTTCTAGATTATAACCATTTGCTTAATAATGAATTTTAAATTATTTACATTCAAATTAAAGGCCCTAAGCTATCTTTGTTAGAAGCTATGGAAATTAAACAATTAGAAAACACAGATATCATTTTGAATAGCCAACTTGAGACAAACAGGTGGAATAGTGAAATTGCAAAAGCACTCTCATCTTGTAAACATGCCTTTAATAAACTTAAAAAACATAATACAGACGAAAACTTACTCAATTTTAAAAAACTTAGAGCTGAATCAAGATATCTTATGAAAAAAGGCAAAAAAGAAATTTGGAAAGACTACGTATCGTTCATAAACTCATCAACACCTTCACAGGTTATTTGGTCTAAAATTCGGAAACTTAAAGGTACCAACTCCTTTAGGCATATCAATGCACTAACATATAATAATGAGATCATCACCTGTAAAAAAGCTATTGGTGAAACTTTAGCCGAAGTTTACCAAGAAAATTCTAGCGACCAAAATATAACACCGGAATTCTTAATACATAAGCAAAATATAGAATCATTCGAAATCGTTGATAAAGAATCTGATGATCCAATAAATGCTAGCATAGCTCTTTAAGAACTAGAATACTCTATTGCAAACTCCAAAAATACATCCCCAGGACAAGATGATATTCCACCAATATTCATAAAACACCTACCTTTCAGAGCAAAAATAATATTGTTGGATTTATTCAATACCTGTTTTTTAAAACATAAATTTCCAAAACTCTGGTCTCAGGCAATAACTATTCCCATTATTAAACCCAATAAGCCCAAAGATATACCCTCATCGTATCGTCCTATTTCTCTCACATGCAGCATGTGCAAAATACTGGAAAAAATTTTAAATCTCCGTCTAATATGGTATTTAGAAACAAAAGATCTCCTTACCCTATTTCAGAGTGGTTTTCGCAAGGGACGGTCTACATTAGATAATCATATTTCACTACAAACCTCAATTAATGAAGCCTTTGCAAACAATCAGAAGTTGATTGCAATATTCTTTGACATAACTCAGGCTTTTGAAAGGACATGGAAACACTCTATATTAGCAACACTTACTAATTATGGAATTCAAGGTAACATGCTTGCTTTTATAAAAAATTTCTTAAGTAATCGTTCTATACAAGTTAGAATAAATTGAATCACAAGTTTTCCAAAAATGTTAGAAAATGGAATCCCTCAAGGATCAATTTTAAGTCCAACCCTATTTTTAGTGGCTTTTAATAGCATCATAAATGTAATTAGAGCTCCTATTAAAGCTAGCATTTACGCGGATGATATTGTTATCTACACCAAATCTAATAACCTAGCTTCAGCAACAAATATATTACAACTTATGTTAAATCGACTTCAAAACTGGGCATTACAAACCGGATTCAATTTTTTTGCAGATAAAACTCAATACGTAATTTTTAGTAAAAATAACACTCGCCATACAATTAATTTAATATTAAATGATTTACCTATAAAGCAGTCAACGGAAGTAAGTTTCTCAGGCCTAACTTTCGATAGAAAATTAAATTGGAATGTGCATATTAATAAATTACAACAAGCATGCCAAAACCGGTTAAACATACTTAAAATATTATCTAATAAATTTTGGGGTGCCGACTGTAAAACATTAATTAGCCTTTACAAGTCACTTATTAGAAGTAAATTAGATTACAGTTGCATATCTTACGGTGCTGCAAGCAAAACTGCTTTAAAAAAACTAAATAGCATACAATCTACAGCTTTGAGATTAGCACTGGGTGCCTTCAGAACTAGCCCTATTAGTAGCTTACAAGTTTTAGCGAGAGAACCCCCTCTGCATATTAGACGCCAACAACTATCCCTAAACTATATAGGCAAAATATCAGCACAGAAACAACATCCAGTATTCTCCCAAATTTGCCATCCGAGTATTGCTTCTACAAAACTAACTAAAAATAGTACTCCCCTTATAGAATCAATAAAATCCTCTAACTTTGACATGGATAAGCTAAATCGATCTCTACAAATCAGTGTAATTTTTCCTCCATGGACAATCCAACCAGTTACCATTGACTTAACCCTCACAAAATACCCCAAATCAATTACAAATCCGATTTTCATTAAACACTTGTACTCCGAAGTGATATCTGATTATCCTAATTATCTCCAAATTTTCAGTGATGCCTCTAAAGCTCTTGACGGACAAGCTGCTGCATACTATTGTAAATACACTTCTCACACTATATCCATACCTTCTAACTGCTGCATCCTCACAGGCGAGGTCACAGCCATTTTGGAAGCCTTAATTTTCTTCAAAACGCATAGTGAGAATAAATGTGTCATCATCACTGACTCATTAAATGCTCTATTAGGTGTAAAACAAATATACCCTACAAATCCAATATTTCGGGCTATAAAAAATGAGATAAATATAATTCAATCAAATCGAAAAGGGGTAGCATTTATCTGGGTACCGTCGCATGTAGGAATAGCTGGAAATGAAAAAGTGGATAGCCTAGCAAACACAAGTCGAATAAACTCACAATACACAAACAAATCAAGAAATTACCCATACTCCGATCTCAAAAACCTAATTAAAGACCACTGTATGAATATATGGCAAGACTACTGGAAAGATTCAGGAACCAAACTATATGAGATTTATCTCCTTGTGAAGACCATCTTGAATAATCCATCCAATAGAAGGGACCAAGTAATAATTAACCGACTAAGAATTGGACACACTGCACTGACCCATAAATTCTTAATCAACAAAGAATCTTCTCCAACCTGCAGAAACTGTTCTCTCCCATTGACGGTGAAGCATATTCTGATTGACTGCCAGTACCACGAAGAAGCAGGAAGAAAATATTGAATCTCTGATGACATCAAAACCACATTAACCATAAACACTGACCAAGTAATAATGTATTTAAAAGATTTACGTTTATATACATCTATTTAATGTAAATAAAATGAATTCTTGTGTATGTTACTCTACTAATAACCCTGCGTGGTTGATGTGGATTATATGTTAAATAAAAAAAAAAGAAATATACTATTTTTAATATAAATGAAAAGAAATTGGCAGAACTATGGTTCAGAAAACAGAAAAAGGATCTAATATTTCACTTTGCTAGTTTTAAATATTTGTTTGCTTTGAGTTTATGTACTCTAAAAAGTTCCGAAAGTAACGGGTATAACATACCAGCTATTGATAGTTAAAGTACCGAGTCGTTACAGATATTAAAAAGTAACGAAAATTTATATACAGTTTCATATATCGCCGACTGATTATGGCTGTGAATCTGATTGTTGATGATAGTTTTAGAAGATTAAGAGAATAAGTGAATAAGTAAGTTTTTTTTATTCTTTTAATACTAATTGAATATTCGCCTAAAAAAATTACACTATTTGATCACTTAAGTATTGTTAAATTTCGTTTAAATCACATAATTCAAAAACCAACTTGTTTACAATACTAAACTCCATGATAGTAATTATATACTTCAAAATTTTGAATTACAACTGTTCTATAAACTATTAACTTTATATTTATATGATGACTTCATATTTAAATCTAAATCTAAATCTAAGGTTTATATCTGTCGTAACAGTATTTTAAAAATGGGGAGATTTTACTATTGTACAATTCAGTACATTGGACCATTTAAATCGACACCATAGCGAATTTAAAACAGTCGTATATTGTAGCGTTTTATATTTAATGTCTAAATAATAATATAAATTCGATTCTATATAGTACGCCCCTGGTACGCTAGAAATGTGTTGTCTGTAGAGATTTTTAAATACGCAATAATTCTTCAATAAATAAAAACGTATTTGCTAAAGAGAACAATTTATGGCTTTTTAACTTCAACGTTTCCAGAAAAATATTGCAATCTTGGTATTATTTTTTCTAAAGCGCAGTAACGCCGGATGTTTTGAACGAATTTGAGTAAAGAATTTGTTGATTTGACAAGATGGCAATGGTTTTGTGCGGGGAAAAGAGGGGTTACTATCCGGAGATTGAGATCGAGAGGGTCAGCGAAGTCAGTGATGAATAATTGCTCGCAGCGAAAGGTCGTTTTAATTATGATGTGGTAAACCGGCATTCATTCGCCAAAATGGTGGAATTTTCATTCTAAGTAATATGTCGTTTCTGAAAGAGTGACCAGTAACCACTGTTTTTATTTTGGCTGAAGATTTATGATGTTTGAGCAGTGAACAAGTTTAGTTCCTGCTTTTGTTTTTCGTTTTTTGAGAAATCCAGTTCCTTTCCGAGATGCCCTTTTCACCTCATGTAGAATAATATTGGAGCAGTTTTGATTTGGATATGCCAGTTTCAGCTTCCAATAAAGCTTTCTGTTGATGTGCAGTTGGATACCCCGCAGAAGTTAGCCGTTTGTTCAAAAGTTTAAGTTAACATGTGTGAACTGAGGTAACATTTACGTTATTAATTTTTTAAAGTAAAAATAGACATTTTCTTTTAAAAAGACAAAATTTGCTTTCTTTTATCAATTATTTAAAGAAATATATATTTGTAATTATATTATGTTAGGGCCTGGTTTAAACTGTCATGTCATAATTTTATCCTGTTTTAAAAATGTTTGTTTTGACGTATGACAGTTTGATTTTTAATCTATTTTGATTTGTAGTAAAGATTAAATTTTATTCTTTATAAAAGGATATCCATAAAATTTGGCCACATTATCTACTAGGAACCATTTCAGAGAATTTTGTAACCTTTTGTAAACAGATATGTAAGTTCTTTTTATTTGTATTGGACAGCTATTTATATTATGCCTTTGTTGCTGTAAGTTGTATTGCTTTATAAGCTGTATTTTTGAAAACTGTTTGAGACAATAATAAATGTTTAATTTGTTTCTCTTATCTATTTTGAGTTTTATTTGAAAAAGATATTTTTTTTTATATTTTTGATGTTATACAATTATTTCCTTAGTTACAACTAGTGGTTGTAATAGGTATAATTGGGCACCTCAAGTGGCGCCCTATATTAAATTTCTTGAGGTGTTTCCGTTTATTTTCATTCTGTTTGTCCAATAGATTCGTATAAGTACCTTTTATTTCCTTTTTTGTAGTTGCCCCAATCCAACCCCCAATATCTTCAACTTATCCACGACCCAGCTCTCCAACAACCAACTGAGTGTCGTATGCACTTGTTTCGATTATTTTGTTTGCCCAATCTGGTCCCCCATATTCTTACCCTGTGGTAAGCAAAATAGTTGTTACAATTTTAGCGCCCAACGTGTGTGGCTTGTCTTATGTTTTGCTCCAAATTGTACTTTTGTTACAATTTTGGCTCCCAACGTGCGAGGCATTTGAATATTTCCATTTTTTTTTTAGATTTTTGATCCTTTTTCCTGAAGCCACTATCTTTTTCAGTTTCCCCAGTTTTCTGCCATTTATATCAACTTTTTGTTTCCTTTTGAATAAGTGCCCCAATTGTCTCAAACATATTTAATTGTAATATATTAAATATATGTATTTTGTACCAAAATTTATATTTGTGTATATTAACATATGTGTATTGTTTTTTATATGTATTGGTAAGTAAATGAAAGCAAATATTTGAGTTGAATATTTAAATATGAATTTTGATTGAAGTATTGATATTGAAAAGAATTTAAAAAACAGTAGCAAATTATACAGTTACTGTTACATTTATTTTTTTATTGATTTGACAAATTTTACAGAATAATCGGTTTTTGTAATTTTTTATTTGTTCGGTCATTTTAAGTAAATGTTTGTATTTGTTTGAAGGACTTTGTTTGAGCTATGTAGTTGAGAAGTAGTATTATGCAATTTGTCTTCTAATTAACCGTCTCTGAAGGTGTATTTAAATGCCAAAGGTTAATTAAAGTTGTTGTACGAGTAGTCATTGTGAGTCGTAGAGAAGATTCGACAAGTTTAGTCTCAGTAGTAGACTGTGTGTTTATTGTGTATCCTTTCTTGTATCTGAATGACCACAGGTAAATATTTGTGATCAGGAGATGCTGTTTTAGTTTTGACTAGGAGCAGTCTCATTTAGTTTTCGGAACAAGAGTTGGTTTATTTTGGTATCATTTAGTGTAGCTCACTCAAAGGTCAAGTTTTCAATATTATTAGTATTTTGTCTTTCCCTGTATGTACGGTTTATGTTGTTTGTTAGTGTCCATGTTGTCCCATGTTGTTTGAAACCATTTTTTTAGTCCCTGTTAGTGGAAGTGTGAACTTTTAGGAGACAGGTCAAAGACCTCATTTTTGTTTACCAACTGTTACTAAGTCAAGAGCAGAAGTTGCAGCAAACTGATTGAGTTTTGGATTTCAGTACGCGGGAGTGCAAGTGAGACTTACTATCAGGTGATAAATGGAAACGGTTGTTTCTTAAAATTGTCATATTTTCTACCAGTTGTTGAAGTTGATTTTAGTTATTTTGTGTGTTTGTTTTCATTCAATTTTTGAAAAATGAAGTCTACTCAGGTTAATCATTTGAAATCAGGAGAGTTATCTTATGAGCTTTTCATAAGAGGTAAAAATGTCCCAAATAAGACAGTTGATGATAAGAGAAAGATGTTAAGAGCTTTGTTGGCCAAGGAGGCCACTTTGTCTTCAACTTTAGTCGATTTGGTTAGTAATGTAGTAGATCCTGAGAAAGAGTTGTGTGAGATTAAGCTGATTATGGAAGATTTATGTATTAGTGCTCAATCAATAAATGTAGAATCAAATAAGACTGATTTTGCTATATTTGAGACAAGGTCTACACATTTAGATACCAGATTAGAGAATTTCCCTATAAATGATGTTGAGGAAAATGTTAAAAAGTTTGTCAATGAGTGTAAAGATGATTTGTTGTTGTTACAGGGTGATGTGTTAGAAAAACTAGAATTATCTGATGATTTAGTAAAACCATCCACTAGTAGCCCAGTTTCAGTCCCTGTAGTTCCCAGTTGTACAGCCCCAGCCCCAATAATACAGGTTTCAACTCCTGTTATTATTTCTGATCTACATATTAAGTTTAATGGTGAGAGTAAAGCCCTTCCCACATTTTTAGAGAAAGTTAGAGATTCTGCTAGGTCTCGGAATATTTCCGAAGACATCCTGTTTCGCTCAGCCATTGAGTTATTTGAAGGTAATGCTGCTACTTGGTATAGGAGTGTTAGAGATAAAATTAATAGTTGGGATGAGTTGGTAGCCCTACTCAAATCTGCTTTTTTACACCCAGATTATAATGATAATCTCTTTGATGAAATTAAAAATAGAAAGCAAAAAAGGAATGAATCCATAACCATTTATTCAGCAGTGATGGAAAACCTTTTTAAACGTTTGGAAACATATCCTAGTGAAGCCCAAAAAGTGAAAATAATGAGGAAAAATATTTTAGTGGATTACATTCCACTGATAGCCCTTCAAGATTTTGCTACAGTAGAAATGTTAGTAGCAACTATAAAACGTTTAGAGCAGAATGTCCTGCCCTTGTTGCAGACTACTAAGGGTCTTGCAGGTATTTCGATTGATGATTCAGAAAAACCCAAAGAACAAGTTCATGTGGTGAATAATCAAACCAAGCAAGATAGAAGTGGAGTAGGTAACAGACAGGACAGAGAAAATTCTTCTAAGAGACCCAATCCCAAACATAAGTATGAGAATAATAGACCCAGTCCTCCAGAGAATACTGAAATAAGAAATCAGTCTTTTTCGTCCCCACCTCCAGTAACGCAGTCTGCCCCTTATCAAGCTCCAAGAAATCCGAAAAAAATTATTTGTTTTAATTGTAATAGACCAGGTCATATTTCCCGTGACTGTAGGAGTAAGTCAGTATCTTGTTGGCGTTGTGGTCATAAAGGTGTGATCACATCTTCTTGTCCTAAGTGTTGTATTTCAAATAGGTCTAAGTCCAATAGACCTTACAGGTCATCAGTGAACCCAATTTTTGAAAAGAAAGATTTTGATAGTCGTCCCCATGTTAATTGTTTAGAAGTTGATGTAGATAGAATAGACCCTTGGTTCGATAATTTGAGATCAAAGATAATCCGATCCCCCCTTGATTTTCCACAGTGGAAGGTGGAGAATGATTTTGTTTATAAGTTTGCCCCTACCAAAAATTCTTTTAAGACTAATGATGTAGAATGGAAAGTTGTTGTGCCCAAACCACAAAGGTCTGAAGTTATGAAGTCTTGTCATGAGCCACCTACGTGTGCTCACTTTGGATTTTCCAAAACTTTGTCCCGTATTCAGGAAAGATATTATTGGCCCCAGATGCGTGTTGATGTGCTTAAGTTTGTCAGGTCATGTAAAGTTTGTGGTGCTCAGAAGACACCAAATTATGCTCCATTAGGTAAAATGGGTAAGCAGAGAGAGGCCAAGTTTCCTTGGCAAATAGTTGCAATAGATCTGATAGGTCCCTTTGTTCGTTCAAAGAAAGGTTATACGTGGTTATTAGTAGTTGCTGATTGGTTTAGTAAATATACTTTAGTCCAACCTTTGAGAAAGACCACGGCTAAGAATATTGTTGAGTTTTTGGAAAATGATGTTTTCCTAATGTTTGGTGTTCCTCAATATGTGATTTGTGATAATGCCTCAAATCTGAACAATCCTCTCTTAATTGAGCTCTGTAATAGGTATAACGTTCAGAAAGTATGGTTTAGCCCAGTATATGCACCTCAGTGTAATTTTGTGGAGAGGAACAATAGAACCATTGGTACAGCAATACGTACGTATGTTAAAGACCACGTAGATTGGGACAAGAATTTAGCAAAGATCAGACAAGCTATTAACACTGCAAAGCATGAAGTGACTGGATATACTCCAGCTTTCCTGAATTATGGTCGTCATGTTCCTTTAAGTGGAAACTATTATGGTGTTGATCATAAGAATCAACAGAATCAAGATATCGAGATAATTCCAGGTGACCGTAACATGTATGCTTCAGAAGTCAAAGGTTTGGATAAAGTTTTTGAAAAGGTTAAGGCTAATCTTCGAAAAGGATATGAACGTAACGCTAGGAGTTACAACTTACGTAGAAGAGAAGTCCAATTTCAAGTGGGTGATAGAGTTTGGAAAAGAAATAAGGTTTTGTCTTGTGCTATCAACAAGTTTATGTCCAAACTAGCACCGAAGTATATTGAAGCAACTATCAAGGAAAAATTGTCACCACTGGTTTATCGTTTGTCAGATTTAAATGGTTCAGATCTTGGTAAGTGGCACATTAAGGATTTAAAGCCTTTTGTATCAGATGAGGACAATATGTCATCTTTAAGTAATTAGTTCATCCTATCCCATGTCTGTATTTTCGAGTTTGTATGTTGATTTGATTTCATCCCTTTGAAATATTGTTTCACTTTTGATAATTTTAGTTCAGGTAACCTATTTTATTTGGGAGACACATGTGAGAATCACATTTTGTCATATGTAGGTATATAGATTTAGGGTCTATATCCTAATTATTTTTTTGTAGAACCGTTGCCGAATTCCCTGTCTCGCTAGGCGTATAGTGGAGATAGTAGACGCCTACCTGTTAAGTGTAGAGCAATTTATTTTGGATTTGTGTATAGCACTTGGCTTAGGCAACGAGGTGTCATGGCTATGCCTGCCCGACAAATCACTTGTGTTACTGCTGTGAATGTCAGCGAGGTTCACTGCAGGGCATAAGGTTAGCTTCCCCCAAGGCATAGAAACTCATGTCACCTACAGTTCATTTTAGAGTCAAACATTTCAGTCTACTCGACTTTAAAGAGTCTGGCGATCGATGGCACGCTAGCCCATTCTTGTAACTAATTTTGTTTTTGTTGTTTAATCCCATGCTAGCCATCATCTAAAAGATATTATTAAGAAGTTTCGACTCAGTTAGGAGGTCATCTTCTGATTTTGTTTTTGTTTGTTTTGCTTTTTATCAAAAACTGGATAAGAATTATCCGAGTTTTTTCTTTTAAGAAGGGGCATTGTAGCGTTTTATATTTAATGTCTAAATAATAATATAAATTCGAATCTATATAGTACGCCCCTGGTACGCTAGAAATGTGTTGTCTGTAGAGATTTTTAAATACGCAATAATTCTTCAATAAATAAAAACGTATTTGCTAAAGAGAACAATTTATGGCTTTTTAACTTCAACGTTCCCAGAAAAATATTGCAATCTTGGTATTATTTTTTCTAAAGCGCAGTAACGCCGGATGTTTTGAACGAATTTGAGTAAAGAATTTGTTGATTTGACAAGATGGCAATGGTTTTGTGCGGGGAAAAGAGGGGTTACTATCCGGAGATTGAGATCGAGAGGGTCAGCGAAGTCAGTGATGAATAATTGCTCGCAGCGAAAGGTCGTTTTAATTATGATGTGGTAAACCGGCATTCATTCGCCAAAATGGTGGAATTTTCATTCTAAGTAATATGTCGTTTCTGAAAGAGTGACCAGTAACCACTGTTTTTATTTTGGCTGAAGATTTATGATGTTTGAGCAGTGAACAAGTTTAGTTCCTGCTTTGTTTTTCGTTTTTTGAGAAATCCAGTTCCTTCCCGAGATGCCCTTTTCACCTCATGTAGAATAATATTGGAGCAGTTTTGATTTGGATAAGCCAGTTTCAGCTTCCAATAAAGCTTTCTGTTGATGTGCAGTTGGATACCCCGCAGAAGTTAGCCGTTTGTTCAAAAGTTTAAGTTAACATGTGTGAACTGAGGTAACATTTACGTTATTAATTTTTTAAAGTAAAAATAGACATTTTCTTTTAAAAAGACAAAATTTGCTTTCTTTTATAAATTATTTAAAGAAATATATATTTGTAATTATATTATGTTAGGGCCTGGTTTAAACTGTCATGTCATAATTTTATCCTGTTTTAAAAATGTTTGTTTTGACGTATGACAGTTTGATTTTTAATCTATTTTGATTTGTAGTAAAGATTAAATTTTATTCTTTATAAAAGGATATCCATAAAATTTGGCCACATTATCTACTAGGAACCATTTCAGAGAATTTTGTAACCTTTTGTAAACAGATATGTAAGTTCTTTTTATTTGTATTGGACAGCTATTTATATTATGCCTTTGTTGCTGTAAGTTGTATTGCTTTATAAGCTGTATTTTTGAAAACTGTTTGAGACAATAATAAATGTTTAATTTGTTTCTCTTATCTATTTTGAGTTTTATTTGAAAAAGATATTTTTTTTATATTTTTGATGTTATACAATTATTTCCTTAGTTACAACTAGTGGTTGTAATAGGTATAATTGGGCACCTCAAGTGGCGCCCTATATTAAATTTCTTGAGGTGTTTCCGTTTATTTTCATTCTGTTTGTCCAATAGATTCGTATAAGTACCTTTTATTTCCTTTTTTGTAGTTGCCCCAATCCAACCCCAAATATCTTCAACTTATCCACGACCCAGCTCTCCAACAACCAACTGAGTGTCGTATGCACTTGTTTCGATTATTTTGTTTGCCCAATCTGGTCCCCCATATTCTTACCCTGTGGTAAGCAAAATAGTTGTTACAATATTCGTGGAATGGAGTAAAATATCATTTTTAATAATTACATTATAACTAACTTTGAAGCAGAAAATTACAATATTTACATAAAATTAGTTGATGACGGTATGTCTGTCATTTATGTTGAAACTCCTGATCAGCTGGGTTATTGGACTGCAGCACTGATGATGTTCGGGGTTATTATAGCGTAATTCGTGCTATGAACAGGTTTATAAAATATTTAAACTTTCTTTCTTACCCACTGCATATTTCTCTTCGATTTTGTTGAATTAGTGGCTTAATAATATAAGCGGTAGATGGCATCTAAATACAATTATCAAAAAATTGTAGCGTGGTGACTTGCAGAGCGTTTTGTGTTTTGCTTGATCGTAAGTAATTTATTTACCTATTTGTTATCTATTAAAATCCGCTTCAAATGTAAATATAAATATTTTCTTATTATCTGTAATGGTAATCATGAATGTATTTTTTTTCTAAACGCCTAACCTAAAATTAGAAAACAAAAAACAGCTGAAATTGTTACGTTCTGTACCTTGGGACCAAGGTACAATCTTATTGCGAATTAACAATATTTTGACTTCTATTTGAATTAATTGGTGTGTCTGTTGCCAAGAAGACTTTTTATTATTGTTTCAAATACTCATATTAAAATGCCGCGAAGTTAAGTGGGTATCAAAATTTAAATTCCCAGGATTTAACTAGGATTTAACTACAGTTGCTAAATGCTAAATAAATGCATAAGTGGAGAATTATCAATTAGGGAAACAGCAACAATGTGCTATAACATATCAAAAACCACGCTGATCAGGCACGTAAAATCCTTCAGGCAGCCGGGGCTTCAGAATTTTCTTATGTTGCTGTCAATAATGAAAAACACGTTTTTAATAGAGAAGAGGAAGCTAAGTTAAAAATATATCTTCTCACTGCTGCACGCCTCCACTATGGTTTGACGAAAATGGAAGTTCGTACTTTAGCATACCAGTATAAAGTTACAAATAACAAGTCTCATCCACCTTCTTGGGACCAAAAAAAGATAGCTAGCAAGAAATGGCTGAGGCAGTTTCTTAGAAGACATCAAGATTTATCACTTCGTAAACCCGAACCTACTTCCATTTTTAAGAATTAGAAAGAAGCCTTGTCTCGTGGAGATTTTGAAGAAACAATTTGGAATTGTGACGAAACAGGATTAATGACTGTCACGATGTACCACCAAAAATTGTAGGACCTAAGGGAATAAAACAGTTAGGTCAAATGACAAGTGGAAGGCGAGGTTAAAATGTAACCTTGATAGCATCAATAAATGCAATCGCAAATCATATTTTACCAATGTTGATAATATTTTCGAGGGATAATTTAAAGCCTCATATGCTAAAATTTTGTCCGGTTGAAACTATAGGAGGTGCAAATCCGTCCGGCTGGTCAAACGAAATATTGTTTTTACAATACCTACAACACTTTACAAATCATGTGAAACCGACAGTTGAAAATCCAGTTATATTAATTTTGGATAATCACGATAGCCAGTTGAATGTAAATGTCATTAATTTCTGTAAGAAGAATGGCCTTCTACCGATAACGTTTCATCCCCATACCAGCCACAAAATGCAGCCGCTCGATCAAACAGTTTTTGGACCGATGAAAACCTAGCATAATACCGCCTGTAGCGAGTGGATGATTATGCACCCTGGACAACCTATTACGATTTACTATATAGCTGAACTTGCAGGTAATGCATTTCCAAAAGCATATACTATATCTAATATCCAGATGGAATTTGAGGTGAGCGGTCTCTATCCCGTCAATGAAAATATTTTGAAAGATAATTAGTTTCGGTCTTCGTATGTAACTAATCATTTTTTTATACCAGATTACTGACAGTCGCGAGCAAGTCAATGTTAAACAGAACGGGGAACAAACTAAAACTACAGTTAATGAAATGGAAGTCTTTACTCCTTCTACCACAAATATTCGTCAAGTAGAAACTTCAGAAAGTTATATTACACCTAAAATATTGCGACCCTATTCAAAGGCATCTGTTTGCAAAAAGAACTTACGAAGAGCAAGAGGAACGTCACGAATACTAACCGACACTCCAGAGAAAGATGAAATAGCTGCGCTCAAAAAGGGAAAGACTCAAGAGAAGGTATCATTTGAGAAATTGCAGGCAGGTCGAAGCAAAATGTACCAAAGAGAGCTGCTAAGTATGATAGTGAATCAAGTTCAAGTGATGGAGGTATATTTGAGTACTTGGTAACTAGAGAAAGAGAATTATTAAATGACCAAAAAAGGTATGACTTATCTGAAAATGGTGAGATTAAAATAGGGGACTTTGTTTTAGTGAAAGTCGCAGGAAAAAAATATTTAGTTTATTTTGTTGCCGAAATACTAAACAGTGTGATTAATAATGAACTTAGATATTTACGTAGAATTCTAGATTCCAATAAGTTTATAAACGACTCAACCGAGACTTAAGATTTTTTGCGCAATGATATTGTACGTAAACTTCCACAGCCGCACAAAATAAGCTGCATTGCACGTCACGATGCGCACCTGCAGTTTAATGTTAAATTTAGCGGATTTAATGTAAAATAAGTTTTTATTTACCAAATTAATCATAACTTAATCATATTGTTCTGATATTTTCAATAAAACATTTCAAGATTTGTTTTAATATCTTATTTCTTTATATAACTGACCAAAGGTACAATATATATGCTGGTCCAAGGTACATTACCAGTTTGTACCTTGGGTCAACATGCAACTACTAAGCTTATAATGTGTCAAAAAAATAGAATGTGTGTAGCCAAATAGCCAAAGTAACTAATGTATTAGATAAACTTTGCAAATATATAGTTCTAGGATTTAGAAAAAATAAAAACTGAAAATTGACCCAAGGTCCAACACTCTCCCGTATAGTTCGTTTGTTTTATATTTTTGTTGTTGACAACTGTTTTTTTTTTTTGTAAATCAACTTGTTTTTTTATTAAAATCTACTATATTTGGCCGTTAGTCTGATGTTTTATATTTTAAAGACTTTAAAACTACAAAAAAAAGAATAATTAGCGCTATTATTATTATTATAGATAGAAGGGATATTTTTTTATACGTATGATTACTGTTTTGGGCTCATATATGTCGTTAAAATTTTTTTTCGTGACCTAAAATTACTGTAATATTAAATTTCTACTTGACCAAGATATTGTAAAAACAATTATTTCCACATACAAATTAGCTAATTTTTGAAACATACGTGACTAATAATAAAAATTGTATTTTACTGTATATGCTTCCTTAATGAAAATGGCCAACGTTAACAAAATGTTGTAAATATGTTTCTAGCATATTTCCATAAAGTTATAATTTAATGCAAATGTAACGTTTAAATCAGCAAAACCTTCACGACAGTACACCTTCAAGTTATAACCTAAATTATCATAATAATGGTAGGAAAAGTTCGAAACGTCTTTTTACATCTGCTAATAAAAACTGGAAAACACATAAAAGTTTATAAAGTAGAACTCTTACATGGAAATATTCTCTTATGCAAATTGAACCTTTCCCAACTTACTTCCAAGCTCATTGCCACAATCTTTGTTTTCAAGATCAACTCGTAAAGTTTTAAAAGATGTAGAAAATAAAAATTGTCTGCGAGCGACTGGAAAATGTAATACTCGTTTTTATTTTTTAACATGGATATTATTAGCACGCCTTATTTAGTTTTAATAAAACATCTTTAAATAAGGGATATTCAAATTTTAGATTTGAGCAGAATTCATACTTTTTTTATTATTAAGAAATTACAGCCGCATCCACCATAATGGTTATTAGCGGCGGCTACAGAATTACAAAATTAGAGTTTATAAAATATTCCTATAGATTTTAAGAACTTTACAATATTACTAGCTGAGAAATGAGTGCCTAATAAATAACTTAAACTGTTAGGTATGTTAAATGTAACACGAGAATTGGCAAATCTATGGCATTCGATTAATAAATGGTTAACGGTTAATTGTACATTACATGTTTCGCAAATAGGTGGATCACTTTTGGAAAATAAATATGAGTGAGTAAGTCTCGTGTGTCCAATTCTTAATCTCGTTATCGCCAATTGTTCTCTTCTGTTCCTTGTTGAGGGTTCCCAAGCCGAAACGTCATTCTTAATTTGCTTCAGCGATGTTTGAGAAGATTGCCATTCGTTTTTCCACTTGCACAAAACTTGATTCTTTATAAAAGCTTTTATATCACTCGCGGTATTTCGATACTCGGCTTTTTCGATATCGTCACTTTTAGCAATTTCACTCGCGCACTTGTCCCCACTTTCGTTGCCAGCAATGCCAATGTGGGATGGAATCCATATAAATCTGATCCTCCTAGAATTTTTTTGAGCTTGCATGAGTTCTAGTTTTATCAGTTTCTCAAGGGGACCTTTAGGATAGATCTGTTTAAGGGTCTGAAGTGCGCTTAGTTAGTCACTTAAGATAACAGAGTTAGGAATGTTATTAGAATTTATATGTATGATAGCTTTAAACACTGCATAGAGCTCAGCGGAGTAAATCGAAAAGAAGGTTGGGAGACGAAATTGATATGTATCGTTTGGAGTAACGAAAGCAGCACCTACTCCTTTATCACACTTAGATGCATCTGTAAATATTTTATAGCAATGTTCGTAATGCTTACCATCGTTCGTACTTTCTTGAACACAGTTTTAACTATTTGCTTTTAAAGGGGTTCTCACACTATTTTCTTGTAGCATGTTTTAGTTAAATATTATTTTATATGGCTTTTTCTGCAGTTAAATAGGCGTGCAAATGAAATATATTACGTTTTAAATACAAAAATATAGAATAAATTATGGCCATTACCCGAATTAACCCTTCTATCCTGTTCGGGTCTATTTGACCAAAAAAAATTATGTCTTATTTTGCAAATTATTACGCGGCTTAACGCTTTGCTGTTTCGTGACTTTATTACCTAATGTGAGGTCTTTCAATTGCACACAAGATAAAAAATCAACTTTCTGATTTTTTTGATAAAAATGAAATTGTTACCTATAGTATTTTCGGGTCAATATGACCTACTTATTTAAACCGTTAAAAATTACCTGTGTACGTATGTTTAGTTGGCAGTATTTAATGTATTTTCTAAAAGTTTGTCAATCACGTACGTTTATAAACAGAAACAAGTTACTGCAAGCTGGAACTTGTAAAAAATGTGTAGTGTAGCTGAACGATGACATTTATAAGGGCATATTACGCAGAAGGACGTGGAGGTAATAGACAAGTAGTAGGCTGGTAGGACACTGATATGCTAAGCGCATGCATTTGGATTTAAAATTTCAGTCTATGGTTGCCTGAAGCAAACTGCAGTCTATGTTTGCCATGTTGATAATGTCGCATCGAAGAACCGAAGATGAGCTTCGCGAGCTCGCGAACGTGTCAGAGAATGATAAGTGCATATCATAAACAGAAAACAATACAAGTAGTGAGAGTAAGGAAAAAAGTAGTAATGATTCTGCTGTTCCATTTTACCTACAACATCTGTAGAACCTTCTGTAATAGTTCCTTTAAAAGATGGTAATATCTAGTGGTCTGTCGATCCTCCTTATTAACGCGGTCGTTTTTCCAACAACTAAAGAACAAGAACTGGTAAAAAACAGGAACATAAGCAAGTAGAGAAGATGGAAATTCTAGTAAACCGTCTTTTAACAATCCAACTCTGCCTGATAAACGAGTAAGCTGTAATTTTTTTTCTAAAAACGATAACAAGACTAATATTTTATGTTGTTTACTGTCCTAGTTGTACACTAAATTAAATTTTGTAGGTATTTGTTCTTAGGCTTTTCTGGGAAAGAAAAAAATTACTTTTATTTTTGTTAATAAAGTTTAATTTACATTAGCGTTAACATAATTTCTGTTTAATTAACTATAATTTTTTGTTAATAAAGTTTTGTTTACCACCATTATCTTATTTCATTTCCATTAAGGACCGTTAACCATTTTTGGGTCATATTGACCCGAATAGTACTATATGAATACCCGAATAGACCAACTTTTTGCAGTTGACTCGAACGGTACAACAGAGTTAAAGATGGGAAGTTACTAAGATCTGATGAAGTGCATGATTAAATTTTAACGTTATTAAAAGCACACACAATTACAGCTCCTACTAAGCTATTTAAAAAAATATATGAGACTGGTCACTTACCAAAAGACTGCGCGCTATTAGTTTTTATTTCTTCTTCTTAACGTGCCCTATCAAGTCCCCTTGAGGTTGGCGATTAACATGGCGAAACTGTCTCTGTCTCGAGCTGTTCTAAAGAGTTACTCAGCTTTCCTTATTCCTGTCCACTCCCTGATATTCTTTAACCAAGAGGCCTGCTTTCTACGAATTCCTCTGCGTCCTTCGATTTTACCCATCATAATAAGTAATAAGAATATTACATCGGGCTCCCCTTACTACGTGTCCAAAATAGGCCATCTTTCTACATTTGATGTTATCAAGCAGCTCGCAAGCAGCATTTGCTCTCTCAAGGACTGCCACATTTGTCAGCGTAGCATTTAACCATCATCATCCTCATCAATCAGCCAATAGCGTCCACTGCTGGACATAGGCCTCCCTCAGTTCTTTCCAATGTTCTCTACACTGGGCCGCTTGTAGCCAGTTTCCCGCTACACGTTTAATGTCATCTGTCCATCTAGTCGGTGGTCGTCCTCGACTTCTTTTATAATTTCTGGGCCTCCATTGCATAATACGTCTTGTCCACCGTCCATATTGTGTTCTGGCTAAGTGCCCTGCCCAGTTCCACTTAAGCGTTGTGGTTCTTTCGATGACGTCTTGAACTCCTGATCTTCGGCTGATTTGTTGGTTTGTTATGTGGTCTCGAAGGCTCACATTCAGCATTGCACGTTCCATGGCTCGTTGTGTAACTTTAAGTTTATTCGCCGATTTTTGCGTGAGTGTTAAAGTCTCTGCTCCATAAGTTTGTACAGGTAAAACACATTGGTTATAAACCTTTCGCTTGAGACACATGGGAATTGAACTTTTTAGAATATGGCTTAATTTGCCAAATGCTGCCCATGTTAGACCTATTCGCCTCTGTATTTCATGTGTTTGATTGTCTCTGCTTATTTTGATTTCGTGTCCCAGATATTTGTAAGTGTCTGTTTGTTGTATGGTATTATTGTCAATAGTTATATTTCCACTCATTACGAGATTTGTTATAATTTTAGTTTTCTCAAAGTTTATCTTTAATCCTGCTCTTTCAGACAGACTTTTAAGCGAATGCATCATAGAAACTGTATCATGTAAGTTATCTGCGATTAATACAACATCATCTGCAAACCTTAGGTGATTTAATCTTTTTCCATCTATATTGATGCCCATATCTTGCCCTTGAGTACCCTTAAATATTGACTCTAGAGCTGCTGTGAACAATTTTGGTGAAATATTGTCTTCTTGTCTAACTCCTCGACCTAAGCTGAATTTTTCTGTGTCTTCGTGCAGTCGTATACTTGATGTAGCATTCTGATAGATGTTTTTGATTAGTGTCGTGTACCTGTAATCTATTCGGCTTTGATTTAGGGCTTCCAGTATTGTTTCAAACTTTATTGAATCAAAAGCCTTCTCGTAATCGACAAATGCAAGAACCAGTGGTATGTTGTACTCGATGCACTTTTCGATTAAGTTCTTTAACCAAGCAAGCAAGTTTAAGCATTTAACCATGCGCTTTCGAATTTAAAGTTGCAAGTTATCATTACAGAAGAATGTCCTCATTTTTAAAAATGTCGTGCGGGCTATCTCGATTCTACATTTTATTTCTTGATCTGGATCTAGTTGTTCAGTAATATGGCAACCAAGATAATTAAAACTGGACACTCTTTGAATTATATGACCATCAACATATAATCGTGCATCTTGATGTGCTAAACGGCTAAACACCATGCGTTTTGTTTTTGAACAGTCTATGTTTAGGCCAAACTCTCTTCTTACTGCATCAATGGCATTTAAACGGCATTGTAGTCCATTCACGTCATAACTTAGAATAACTGTATCGTCTGCATATCTGATTGTATTTATCAGAATTCCAATAACTTGCACGGCTCATTCCAAATTATGCAGCGCTTCTTTAAACATTATATCTGAATATAAATTAAATAACAGTGGGTATAGTATACAACCCTGTCTGACACCTCTTTGTATTTTACATATTTCTGTTGATTTTCCGTTTATGCAAACTGTCGCTGTTTGACGCCAGTATAACTTTTCTATGATTCGTATGTCTTGACTATCAACTTCTTTATCTTTTAATATTGTAATTAATTTGTGATGCTGTACTCGTTCAAAGGCCTTTTTATAGTCAATAAATACTGTTAAGGCGTCTTTCCTTTGATTTCAACATTTCTGCAGTAATACATTTAGTGCAAAGAGGGCGTTTCGAGCTTTCAGTCCATTTCTGAAGCCAAATTGTATTTCATCCTGGTCTTCTTCACATTTATCTCTGATTCTACTGTGGATGATGCGTAGAAATATTTTCAAAGTGTGGCTCATAAGGCTTATCATTCTATAATCGCTACAGTTTTTTGGACGTTGTTTTGTTAGTAGTGTTATGAATTCGGACTTTAACCAATCTTCAGGGATATTACCAGTCGAATAAACATCATTGAAACGCTTGACCAGTATTCCAATGTTCTCCTCATTTATAAACTTTAACATCTCTGTCGGTATGTTAACAGGGCTAACGGCTTTCTTGTTCTTTGCTAACTTTATAGCATGCAGTATTTCTGATTTTAGTATTTCTGGTCCTTCACCTTCAACTAAAGTCTCCAGTTCTTCGGGTCTACCATCATTATACAGTTCACTTTTATAATTACACCAGGTTGTTCGAATTTAATGTCTATTATCATTTATCCCGACGAATCGGTTATAGTATGTGCACTTTTTTATAATAAAGACCAGCTACTTCTCTAAATTTTTTAAACATATTAAACGTATCACGTTTTTCATTCAACTTTTCTACTTCCTTGCATTTATCCTCTATCCATTTTTCTTTAGCCACCGTTATTTTTTGTTTAATTGGTTTCTGTTTGTCCTTATATTCTGTCTTGTTACGTTTCAGTTTCCTTATCTGCTCCATTAATTCCAAGATTTCATCAGTCATCCATTGTTGTTTTTTGTAACTGTGTAACGTTGTTGAATATTTTTCTATTACTTTCAAGGTAAGGTCTTTAAATGTGTTTCATATTTCTGTGTTGTTTCATTTATTGGCTTCTTTAGCTTATTGTTTAAGTCATTTTCTATTAACGTTTTGTTGGATATTAAGATATTTAACTTTGGTGTTTTGGTGCTTTCTTGGATTTTTTAAGCCTCACTTTGATGTCAGTTATTACAGGGTTATGGTCTGAACCGATATCTGCACCATAATATGTCGTTACTCTGGTGACGCCGTTCTTAAATCTCTTGTTTACCAGAATATAATCTATCTGATTTCTAATCATATGTAGTGAATTATCTCCTGGTCCCCTCCATAAGTATAACCTTCTTTTGTGTAATTTGAACCATGTATTTGCGATTATCATGTCATGTTCTTGACAGAACTTTTACAGAACAGCTTTTATTCCACTTTCCAAAAAAGCCAAATCTAGGAAATGTGATGACCATAGAATCTATGACAGAGATCAAGGAGTTTAATGAGCCATGCACTTAAAGAACTTACTAATATTCACTGCGCATAGACACCAAATTAGAAGAAGTGTAGTTCATTTGGGATTCGGAAAAAAACTCGAAAGAGGAAAGTACTTTTTAGGAATATTTAGGAAGTAAAGTAATCAATATCCTAAAAACATCAGGACTCAATGGTAAGGATATAAGACTAGTTTTAAACTTATATCTTTATCACAAAGCAATAGTGCGATTTTAAAATTAACTGTCCGAGTTCTTCACAGTCAGAAAAGGAGTTTAACAAATGGTATTGTAGTAAATGGCCAACTTTTAAACAATATCACATATGAAGACAATATTGTATTGCTGGCAGATCATGCTCAGGGGGCCCAAGAGATGAAAGATCTTAGAATAGTAGAAATATGTTACAAGTACAGCATACAAACTAAATTGTAAGAAAACAAGAGTAATGACTATTTGTGAGAATACCAATAAAAACACCTATATTACAATAAACGATACACCGTTAGATAGAGTGGAAAAAATATATCTGGGTTGCAATAATAGAAATAAAAGCTACAAAATAAAAACTTGTAATCAGAAGTTCTTTTAACGGACCTACAGAAGATGCAATAAAACGGTTAGAGGAATTTGAAGTTTGGTGCTACCAAGGTATAATATTGGTCTCAGATATACACCACTTAACTGATATAACTATTCTCCAAAGGCTAAGAAAAGATAAAAAAATTATTAACACTGTAAAGAACAGAAAACTTGTTTACTTAGGGCACAATATGCGTAAAAATAAACACAGACTTCTACGAGGCAAAATTAAGGATAAGTTAGAATGAAGACATATATCCTGGCTAGCGACTATTAGGAAATGTACTGATATTACGTCAACTGATTTATTTTAAGCTGCTGTGATAGAATCTGTGAATAGATAGGTTAATGTCGTCGCCAATATCACTAGAAGATGCGCACCTTAAGAAGAAGAAGAAGAAGAAGTACTAAGCTTTGTTGAATATCATTAGTTTCAGCTATTAACATTGCGGCGTCTGGACTACAGAATATTTTGACTTCTTTGTTGCCTATTCTGTATATTCCACTATTGTTGACTTCATCCATAATTAAATTAAAGAGCATAGGGCATAACGAGCTATCTTTTGTGCATTTTAGAAAATGGCTAAGCTATTCAAATGCCACGATTCATTAGTAACCACAAAAATCAGGTTACTACGATATTATATCTTTCCTATACTTTTGTAATGACTTGAGTCGTGGAATCTCACAAACATTACCTGTAAGAAAATTGAAGTTTTGGTAAAAGTATGGGTTGCTGCAATTATTTTTTTAAGGAACAGTAGAAGGAAAACGAGGACCAGGAAGGCGAATAGTTTTCTGGCAGAAAAGTCTGCGTACGTGGTTCAACACAATAACGACAAATTTTTTCAGAGCCGCATTTAGCAAAATACAGATTGCCATTATGGATGGCAATATCCAAAAAGGATAGGTACTACCATTATCTAGGTTAGAGAACACTAGAAAAAAGAAGCTCTCTACAGGTTTTTAAGTTGTATAACTATATTTTCACTTGAATCTAGTTGTTTTGATAGATGTGTTTAAGTATATTTACGGACACATGTAAAAGAACTGACAAAATACAATATGTGGTAGTCAAAGGTTGCTTACTGAGACAAAACTGTTCACAACTATAACATCTTTTAGTAACCGTTGGTGAGAAGTCATATTAATGTTTATTCATTTTCTATTTGTAACATTTGATATATTAGTGTCTACATTTTTTTAAGTTTTGCGTTGAAGCCATTTAGTAACCCTTTATAGAGCATTTATTGACATGGTTTATTCTAGGTATTATTCTAGGTTTATTCTAATTGTATTTATTTTATGAAATACTATTTCAAATAATTGTCAAATTGTTGGGCATACCATTTGACAACACATTCACTTGGTATAACCATATTGACTATCTCAAAGGTAAACTCTTTCTAGTACCTTATTTTTACTCAGACAATTAAAACTTGTTACAAGTGTTGATAGCTTGAAAATAACGTGCTTTTCTCTTTTCCATTCATTTTTAAGCTATGGTGTTATTCTGTGGGAAAACTCTTGCAATGCCCTAACAATATTTAATTTGCTAAAAAAAGCAATAAGAATAATTGCAAAAGTTAGCTACTTGGAATCTTGCATACCGTTATTTATTAAATATAAGATAATGCCCTTGCCAACATTATGGATATACAGCGTTAATGTTGACATACATAAAAACGTTAATACTTTAATTAAACACTCTGACTTACATAACTATAGCACAAGAGATGCCAATAACATCAGAACAGTTAAGTATCGTTTGAGTAAATCACAAAAACTCAATTGACTATAATATATACAATGCCCTACCTAAAGATTTAAAACAACTTTTGATGAATACATTTAAAGTTAGTCTGAAAAGATACCTTTTGAGATTTGCTTTTTACGCTGTTAGTGAATATTTTGATCACTTCAAGGCAGTAACATGAACATGGATGTACTCACTATATTGGTATATGTCTTGTTTTGTATATTTTATGTTTTATTCTATATTATGTGCAATAATTTATTTTCATCTATTGTATTTTGTGTATGTTATATACTATATTTTTTACTTTACAATGTATATATTTCATATAATTGACTTGCTACAAACAAATGTGAAATTTGTAAACGTAGTCAAATAAAAATAAAAATCTTAAAATGTTTATTACAGTCCCATGTAACGTTATAGACGTCACATATTTGTTATTTTCAAACATGTAACATTTCACTGTAAATCAAGTTCACATAATAACGAATATAGTAAAAAAAAACATTAAAAGAAAAGAAACTCTTCTTTTTCTTATAGTGCCTATCCGTTTCGGATGTTGGCGACCATCATGGCAATCTGCACTTTGCACATTGCTGCTCTAAAAAGATTTGTGGTTGTTATGTTGAACAACATTCGTAATTTTTCAGCCAGGAAATCCTTCGCCTTCCTGGTCCCCGTTTTCTTTCTCCTTTTCCCTGCAAGATTAGTTGCAGCAGTCCATATCTTTCGCTGTTCCTCGTAATGTGACCGAGGTATTCATTTTGGCTGTTTTATTGTGGTTAACAGCTCTTTTTCTTTTTTAATTCTCAACAGAACACCCTCATTAGTAACATGGTCGGTATACGATATCTTCAGGATGCGAGGATAAAGCCACATGTCAAAAGCCTCAATTTTCTTGCAGGTGGCATCTGTGAGAGTCCATGACTCAACTCCGTACAACAGTATAGGAAAGATGTAACATCGTAGTAACCTGATTTTTATGAGCAGTGATAAATCATGACATTTGAATAACTTTTTTTGCCATTTTTTGAAATGCAGTTATTGCTTTCTCTATTCTACATTTGATTTCTATGAAATGGTCCCAATTTTCAACAAGGTACCAAGGTCGGTGTATGTTTTTACTCTTTCTATTTGTTGACCGCTTACACTGATTTGTCCAAATTGCTGTTCCTTCTTAGAGAAACTCTGCTCAGCAGTTTTCTTGATAAAGTCTGGAATGAGAGTTTAAACTATAAACTAAGATTTTTTATGTCTATATACATTATTCAAAAAGCTTAAAATTATAAATTACGAATGAATGTTTCAGAGTTAAACAAGAAGAAGTTTACACCGATTTAAGGGAGATCAAAGCTGGTGTCACACAAGGGAGTGTATTAGGTCAGGTCCTCTATATATTTTACAGAGCTAGAACACAACACTATTGCCACAATTGCAGATGATACAGCGATACTAGCAATAAGAGAGACTAGTGAAAAACTGACTGATAAGTTGCAAGTATCAGTAAATACAATACATACCTAGACCAAAAAATAGAGAATAAAATTAAATGAGACTTAATATGCATACAGTAACTTTACACTTTTTTTTATTTAATAAAACTCCAAAAGTAATCTTATGATTATTGCTATTTGATCATTCACTATGATCAATAAGCAAGTTAGTTCTATAAACAAAATATTACAAATAACTTATCTATGGTTACATTCAGCAATATTTTATATTTAAAATAGAAAATTTTCCAGTTAGAATAAATGATATCCAAGTTCCTCATGCAAGTTTGGTGTAAAAAGCAGAGGATAGCGCTGTGATGTTATTGCATGTTAGCTATAGTGTATTAGTTAATAGATAAAATAAGTGTAAGCCATAGGGTAAGTCCTTAGATTTAAGTATTTGTTGTTTATTGAGTTAGGTTCGAAAAGAATTGAGATAATTGGTAATTTGTAATGAGGTAGCATTATACAAATACTATACAGGTGTTGAACAAAAAAAAATCAAACTAAAGCTACTTTTAAAATAATGGTTATAAGATATTACCTGATAAACAAACAAAAGAATAATTAATAAAACGTTTATTTAAAAATTACTTATGTATTAAATTTGTAGTAGCAATGTTAAACATAACTTGTCCACTAAGCTAACATTTAAGTACATTTAAAAACAGATTTTATAGGTATTCAAATAAAAACACTGTGCCACCAAAGTTCACTAACTAACAATATCATAAAAACCCATCCAATCTAATCCAAAACATGTAGGTCATAATCTTTATCAACAACTTTATTTTACAAAAAATGACTTCGCCTTTTGTACTTGTAATACCTATTAAGAAAAACCATTACCTCGTATAAACATCGCTTTTCTGAAACAAAGTGTATTATATGATCTTTTATCGAAGCACCAAATAATGGGGATAAATGAGGGTATAGTAGAGAACTTATGAGGGTAGCTTTAACTTTAGATAGATATATCAGATCCTTATAAACCATTACTACTTCGAATTTATTACAAAGGGCGTTTTTTGTCTTACAAAAATGTATTATATTATTATAAGTTTCGCAATATTTTATAGAATAAATGGAAAGAGAAAAAGTTTGGCTTAATAATTCAAAGTAGGTATATTAATGTCTCCTTATTGAGTAATAATAAGATATTATTTAAAATAAATAAATTATTACAGGTGACAAATAATGAATGGTCGTGATATATAAACTTTAGTATACTCCACAGTATACTAGAAAATATTAGTTATAGTCTCTTTTGCCTTTACCTTTCTTCTTGGCTTTTTGGATTGCACAAATGTCTATGTTTTTAGCATCTTTAATCACTATTTTATATATCCCTAGAGATATTTTCTTCACACTTTTTAACACGAAAAGTCACTAGCTAAATAACATAGGCCTAAATGGAAGAGATATTCGGATAATAGCCGGATATTGCTGGAATTAGACATTATAATTAAATGTCATAACTCAGAAGAAACTCATATTGTAAAAAGTGTTCGACAGGGATGTATGCTCTTTCCGATTTTGTTAAATTTATTTGCAGAAAAAATTTTCGAAAAGCCGTAGAAGAGAGAAAGCAAGTCTATTTAACAATGAAGAATTCATCAAAAACATAAGATATGCTAAAGATACAATTTTGCTAATAACGAATAAGGATGATTTACGAATACTTTTCTCAACGGTAAGAGATCACAATAAACTAATTGGTTTAACAGTTAGCATTAAGAAAATTAAATGAAAACTTATCATTAAAAACAAAAATATAGTTAACAATTTAACTAATATCGGCTCAGGAAACTCCGCCAATGGTATAGAGTCAACACCACAACATTATCTAGTTCGGTTTCGAATAAAATTGAAGATTATGCTTCTAGTCCCCAAGGTTCTTGGAAGACAAAGCACTTAAAAAGAAGAAAAATATTTAGGCATAAAGACTATGTAGACCATGAGAACTGCTTATAAACACATACAAAAGAGCAGCCATTAACAAATAAGTTTAAAAAACGTCTTTGGAATGGTAGAGAAATGCTCCAGGACAAAGACAAGCTAAAGAGTTTATTATGAGAGATTAAGCCAAATAAACAGATAATTTACAGACCCACAATCGAAAAATTCACAAAGTCGTAGGAAAGCTATTGACGAACACTGTACGCTCAATCTGGATTTGAGTTGTATGGGTCTGGCAGAAGAGGATACTTATTAGTTCTATACAGAAGAGTAGGAAACCACTTTGCACGTCATATTTCAATGTAAACCCGTCACCAGGCTGCGGTATCTAAAATTCATCGAGAAAAAAACAAAAGTATCAATATATATCAAAGGGCTCCTCTTAAGACTGTGACCAATCATTGGGAGAATAGAGCTTAATGAGGGGCCTTAACAGTCAAAGGGAAGCACAATATATCTGTAAAGGTAGCAGTTTGTTTGGCTGAGCGGCATCATGGTTGTAATCTGTAGTTTTATTAGTCAATATTATAAGATAAGATAAGTATCATCAAGAAGCCTTTTTACCTGAGTTAATAATGGCAAGTAAGACCTTGCCGTTTTTCTCGAAAACAAAATATTTAACGCGAAGTCAAACCTAGAAAGCTACTGAAAAATTGTGTTTACAATGCTATTCAAGAGTTAAGATAATACAAAATATCTTATGAAGTGGATGTAATATTTACAAAAAAAGTAGTAACTCACCAAAAGAATTAAGTTAGTTAATAAAATTATGCTGCAACACATACTACATACTACAAATAATATTTATATATAATTAAAATTTATATTATGTTAAATTTATGTTAAATATTCATTTTTATTTAACAATAAAAAAGAAGATTTATTTATTATTCACAGATACCCGAAAAAATGTAACATGCATATGGAAAATTTTATTAAAACTGTGATATTTTACTGGTTTTATAAATGAATTGTAGAGAAAAATATGTATATAATTTTTGCTTAGATTTTGAATTTCTGATCTTTTGTATAAATTATTATCACTCTTGCTAATACACACAAGTTTTAAAAAGATGCTTTTGAATTTATTACCTTTATTACAAAAAATTTTAATGTTATCAAAATCCGTAATATGTCCATTACATGCTCTGCCAAATCGCAAAATGTTTTTTTATGCTACAATCACTCTTGTGGGAAATATTAGGATTTGATAGATTTCTTCCAGTTTTACCAACATACACAGCTTCACACTATGTCAATTAATGCTATATACTACATTTGTTTTATCTACTTTATCTATAGGATATTTAGTTTTAAAATATAAAGATGCAATAGTTTTGATGATTTTATATTGTCAATAACCTTTAGTATTTGTATTAATTTAGGTGTAAATGATGGTGGATCTATAGAAGAAGAAAGAATTAGAATGAAGAAGCTATTGGGGGAAATAAACACGATTCAAAATAAAACCAGCCAAATCCAAGTGTCAGAAGAAAAGGAAGAAAAGGAAAAATGCGAGCAATGCCAATTGAAGATAGAACAGGAAAGGCAGAGGAAGGAGACAGAAAAAATAATTGGGATCCTAAACAAAGGAGGAGACTCAGTCGCCATTAGCCAAATCTATAAAAAGAAATGGGAAGAAAAGGTCTTTGAAAAAACTAAGTGGGAACAGGGGGGCCTACAAGAAACAGTAGAAAAGAAGGAATGCCTAATAATAACGAAAAAAGAAGTAAAAGACGGGGGAATAGAAAGTGTAATAAGAACATATAGGGAAGAAGTCTTTGAACTTATAGAGGGATGCAAAGAGGGGAGTATAGAGTACATCGAAAATGCTAAGAGAAGCTCTATGGCCAGTCAAAAAAACCAGTGGTACACATACGTCACAAAAATAAAAAGACACGGAATGTATGAGATGGCCGAGAAGGCCATCAAGCAGATAAAAGAAAGGGAGAAGCAACCGGAAACGGTCAGAGTAATCGTCAACAACGATATCAACAAAGACGACGTTCGGAAGTCATTAGAATTCGTGGGTCGGGGGGAGAATATTACTTGGGAAATTATAGTAAGAAGAAAAGAAATGGATAAAGGGGTGAAAAACGAACAAGAGGAAGCCCTCCTAATTAAAACGGGAGGAAAAAAGTATACGGAAGTTTTAAAAGAAATGAATCAAAAGATAGATATCGGGAAGATAGGAATAAAAGTGGACAGACTAAAAAAAACAGAAGGAGGAGATATCCTCGTAAAATTAAAAGGGAAGGGAGCCGCGGAAAAATTGAAACAAGAAATGGATACGAGAATGTCTGGTATGAACATGGCCATACGTAAAAAGGAAATTCATTTTACAATAACGGGGTTGGACCCTGGCGTTACAGAGGAGAGGCTACATAGCGCCATAAAGTCATACACAGGTATCCCCAAAGACGAAGTAGATATAAAAACGTTAAGGACCAGTAGGTACGGGGAACAGTTGGCTACTATAGCCGTACCCCCAACAAAAGCCGTAGAATTGAGGAAATAAAGCTCAATCATTATAGGCTGGGTGTCATGCCCGATCATGGAAAAACACACGCCCGTAAGATGTTACAAATGCCTCTTATACGGGCACAATACTTATGAGTGCAAGGGTGAAAGCAGGGTAGCATGCTGCTACAACTGCTTTAAAAGTGGTCACACGGCGGTGCAGTGTAGCGGCACTGCGTACTGCCTTACGTGTAAGGAAGAAGGGCATCGCATGGATCGCATGGCATGCCCAGCCTATAGGGCGTGGGTATACGGCAGGGGAGGAGAAAGGGAGCCCCTAAAAAAAAATGTGTAAAAAAAAGAAAAAAGAAAACGAAGAGGCGAGAGGTGATCTCTTGGAGAACGAAGGTGAGCCCATATACAGTCCACCAGTGAAACATGAGACCACCTCTCGCAGAATCTGGTTTAAAATAACCAAGAGGAAGAACAGATTTAACCCATTTTTATTTACTTATATTTATTATAATATAGTTTTACTTATTTATTTTTATTTAACGAAATATTTTATTTATACAAACGCTATTTATTTTATTTACATTTTTTATTTAATGAACTATTTTATTTATACTTATATAAATTGTATTTATTTATTTTATTTATCTATTTTATCTATACTTATTTATTTATTTATTTTAGTTCGTAGTTATTTTAACTTATTGACGAGACGTGATTCCGACGCAGTAACGACCTCAGGGAACTGAACCAAAACGGACCCCAAGGATCAACCTGGTATACGGATATTGCAGGTGAACGTGGGCAGAGCGCGCCGGGCGCACGATCTTGTCCACGCAAAGGCCTGCAATCTAGAAACAGACCTGCTCATCGTTCCAGAACCAAATAAGAAGATTACTTCAGGCGGTGGTTGGGTTCAGGATGACGGAAAAAACGTGGCGGTGCTCATTAGAAACAGGGATGTGGGAGTGCGGAGCATCGTCAGGGGGGGAACCATATCCTCATTAGGTTGAGGGATTTCTGCCTCCTGGCATGTTACATATCTCCCAATATCCCTATGTTAAGGTATAAATCAATCGTAGACGAAATAATGAGCGTCGCCACGAATGAAAATGAAATACTGATCGCCGGGGACATAAATGCGAAATCCATGTTATGGGGTTCCCCCATAAATGACAAAAAAGGGGAACTCTGGAATGAATGGATAGCCCAGGCTGGCCTCCAAGTATTAAACAACGATAAACCAACCTTCGTGAGGGGGGCCAGTCAAACACACATTGATGTCACGATCGCGAGTGAAGGGCTGTCCAGAAGAGTACACGGGTGGGATGTACTCGACGACCAATTATTCACCTACCACCGGTACATAAAATACAATATTAAGGTAAAAGGGGGAGTAAGGCGGCCGATAGGTCACACGGAAATTTACTTCAATAAAACTGCATACCTACCGGAGGTCAGAAATATCAATGAGGAAGAGATTTCTGATCTTGGTCAACTGAGAAGAGCACTAGAAAACGCTGCAAAGTTGGCCACCGTGAAGAGACAGGAAAATAAAAAATCCCCCTACTGGTGAACGGATGAGATAGAAGGTCTACGGGAAAGATGCCTCAGAGCTCGAAGGAATTACACGAGAAGCCAGGGCAACCTCGAGCTGAAAGAAATATACAAAGATTTAAAGAGAACCCTAAATAAAAAAATAAGAGAGGAAAAAAAAAGAAAAGTGGCAGACCCTGAAAAAAGCATTGGAAGATGATATATGGGGCGACGCATATAAAATTACCATGAAGACGTTGAAGGTTATGGCTTCATATAAACTCGACGAGGACCAGCGGATGGAATCAGCTGAACTCCTTTTCCCCACCAAAGAAATCCAAAATTTTATAAAAATCTTTCCAACAATGGTAGAGGAGTTCACAGAAGAAGAAATACGAATTGCTGGTCAGGAAATGAAGACAGGAAAAGCTCCCGGCCCCGATGGGCTGCCACCAGAGGCAATTAAGATTGTAGCAACTGAGAAACCAGGTTTGATCAGAAGAATATGTAACGACCTACTGCAGAAACAAGAGTTTCCCAGGGACTTAAAGGAAGCGAACCTAGTTCTACTCCTAAAGCCTGGGAAACCCCCCGATTCAGCATCCTCTTATCGGCCAATATGCCTCCTGGACTGCCTTGGTAAGTTCTATGAAAGACTTATCAAGAGGAGGCTGGAAGGCGTGTTGGAAGATATGAGAGTGTTATCAAATCAACAGTATGGGTTTCGTAAAGGTAGATCAACAATCGATGCCGCGACCTGGATAAGGGACGCGGCAAAAACAAGCAAGAAAAGATGGGTGGTCCTTGTTCTGTTGGACATAAAAAATGCATTTAATTCAGCAAATTGGGGCCTTATAGTAGACAAAATCGTCGAATGGGCTCCAGAATATATGTCCAACATAATAAAGGACTACCTATCTGACAGAACCGTATGCATATCGAAAAAAAAGAAGAAAGAGATGACCGCGGGAGTACCCCAGGGGTCAGTCCTGGGACCCTTACTATGGAATATATTATATAACGGGGTACTAGAAACAAACAAGGAGAGTGGAGTAAGAGCGATTGCATACGCGGACGATCTAGCTTTACTAGTCGAAGACGATACGAATTGGGGAATAATAGGAAAAGTAAATTGAGCAATACGAAAGACCGCGGACTGGATAGAAACAAATGACTTAAAGCTAGCAGTAGAGAAGACGGAAGCCATAATCTTGAGGGGACCGAGACAAAGGAATGATATTTTATTTGAATACAAAGGCTCCGCAATAGTACCCCAAAAGACAGCGAAATACTTGGGTATAATATTTGACGACAGGATTACATTCGGACAACACGTACAAGAAGCATGTCGAAAAGCAGAAAAAAGGACCTCCACACTAAATGAACTGATGCCAAATATAGGAGGACCGGGATCCCAAAAAAGGACGGTAATGTTACAATCAATCCTGTCCATAGTGTTATACGGTGCCCCAGTATGGCACGAGGTCCTTCGAATGACAAAGTATAAAGACATGCTTCTTAGGGCTCAAAGAAAACCTCTGATCAGAGTGTGCAGCGCGTACAGAACTGTATCAACCATTGCCTTACAGGTGGTGGCTGGTTCTGTACCGGTGCATATTCTGGCCAGAGAAAGAGTCCGAATGTACCAAAGGGGCAATGGAGCAATAGGTTCAGGACCACAGGAAAGGGCGAGAAGTCTACAGACGTGGCAGAGGGAATGGACAGCCGAAGTCGGGAAGGCGGCCTGGACGAGATACCTGATTCCAGATGTGGTGAGGTGGTACGAATGCCGGCATCGACGCGTCAACTACTAATTTACACAGTTCTTGACGGGGCATGGATCGTTCAGGAAATTTACCCACCGTATAGGAAAGACCGCGGACGATCTATGTCCCGAGTGTGGAGTGGTGGATGACGCGCAGCATGTTGTGTTCGTTTGCCCTGAATATCATGCGGGGCGCACCGAGCTACAGCTGGGTCTTGGGTATTCTCTAGGCGAGCCTCACGAGTTAATCGATAAAGTTATCGATAGCAAGAGAGACTTTGACCTGGTCATTGCTTTTGTTACTAAGACAATCAAGCACAAAGAGGAGAAAGAGAGGCGTTTGCAAGCGGGATGACCGATCGTTACTATTTATTTTTTAAACGTGTATATGTCACGTAAGGCAGTCAGCGGGGAGGACCCTTTACATCCAAACTACGTTGACTGTCCTTATTTTATTTGATTTTATTTATTCTGTTTTATCTATTTATCTATTTATTTATTTATTTATTTACCAATTTTATTTATACATTTTACCGTTTTTACTATAATTTTATTTGTGCACGTCTTAAGAGACATTCAGTAAAGAAAGGACTTTTACACCCGACTCAGACTGAGTGCCTCTTGTGTTTCTTGTTTTGTTTATGTTTTGATTTATGTTTTCCTTGTTCTACCCGTATACGTCCTGAGGCAGTTTAGCGGGGGAGGACCCTTTACACCTAACCTAAGCCGACTGCCTCCTTGTTTTAAATGTTGAGTTTTGAACGAATGTGTGTATTGAATGAATGAATTGATGAAAGGAAGAATGTTTGGCGTTGCTCGTAACTGCCAACTGGTTCTGTCTTGCTAGTTCCATCATGGAGGGAGGACATCCTGGTCGCCCGAACCGCGAATGACTTGCGCTGGACGGTCGCTTCACCGACCAGTTTGGCGCGAGGCTTTTGCGGAGGGGGAGGATAGGTGGCCGCTAAACCAATGGAATGCACGCGAAAAGTGCCAGAGGGGAGTTAAGAGTAAGGTCGGCGGGTCAGACATGCACGCTAAGTGCGGTTCCAGACCCGTCGGTTGGAGAAAGAGGGGGTGAGTTTAGTCGGTAGGCGGTCTCAGCACGCGGTGAAGCGTGCCGGACTGAATCCGACACACCTGGGACACCTTCCCAGACGGTCTTTTGAAGATTCTCACCTCCCAAAAAAAAAAAAAAAGGTGTAAATGATGGTATATAAGGCAGTGAATGATAATAGATGTTCTGATTGTTGGATACAATGTTCTGAGAAGAGGAAAAGCCGGAAAATATTGAGAGGGAGCAAATATTGACACATTTTTAAATATCTTGCTCAAGATTTGTACGTCCAAGAAAAATTAAAATTTGACGTTTTAAAATTTGGCGTTTCCATTAACTTATGGAAATATTGTGCTATGTTTTGCTTTAGTTAAAAAATATCCAAAACATGTTTTAAGGTTGTCATGTCTCAATGTTGTACAACTGTATAGTATAGTGTTAATTCGAAAAACCTATTGAATTTACCAAATACAAAAAGCGATTACTAGTTTATACATTAACCAAATTAGCAGACTGGAGATTTGGATTTGATCGAATGTAGTTAAAAATTTTTGTATAAGATTATTAAAACGAACTGACAAAAAATCCTTTTAAAAACAAAATGCCGGGAAAAGATTGGATGGGTAGTAACATATTTGTTTTCAATTTAAAATGGATTTGGTAATTATTATTTAAAGTATGTTTCCAAGATTTCCAAGATTTGAGACCTTTAGTAGGACCTAATGAGTTGTCTTTTCTTTTTTGAGTGGAGCGATTCTAATTTTATTTACTGCTGTTTTGAATATTTCGTTAGTGGTACAGCCAAACCACTCTCTTAAATTTCTCATCCAGGACATTCTTCTACGGCCTGGATTTCTGCGTCCTTGGATTTTTCCTTGCATTATATTTTGTAGGAATGTGTACTTTTGTCCTGTCATCAGGTGGCCGAAGTATTCAAGTTTTCTCTTTTTTATATTTAGTATAACTTCTGGATCGATATTAATTCTGCGTATTACCTCTTTATTTGTTATTTTATCCACCCAACTTATTTTTAGTATACGGCGGTAGCACCACATCTCAAAGCTTTCAAGATTTTTAACATTCCTCTGTTTAAGAGTCCATGCCTCAACACCGTAAAGCAAAGTACTAAATACATAGCATTTTAACATTTCAGTTCGTAGATGAATACTAATATCACAATTTCAAAATATTTTTTTCATTTTTATAAAGGTAGACCTGGTAATTTCAATACGTCTTTTCCCAAATATTTTCTATTCTTTTACTTTTTCGAGTTGGTTACCGCTTATTGCGATATTAGTGTCATGTATAGGGTTCTTACTGAAGATCACATATTTGGTTTTTTTGACGTTCATCCTTATGCCGTAGTTATTACAACTCTCATCCATATTTTCAGCTTGATGTTGTAGACCTTTCAGATGTTGTAGATCTTCCGCTGTTTTTGCCATTATGACAGTATCGTCAGCATATCGAATGTTATTGATAACTTCTCCATTGACAATTATCTCTTCGTTTGCATGTGAGAGAGCTTCTTGGCATATTTGTTCGCTAGATATTAAACAAAAGCGGTGACAATATACAACCCTCGTAGTTCTCTACGGATTTCTATTTTGTCCGATATTTGGTCTTCTATTTTTATATTAGCTCGTTGATTCCAGCACAGATTAAATATTATTTGTATGTCTCTGGTGTCGATGTTCTTGCCCTCCAGGATTCCTTGAAATTATTGTGGCGTACTTTGTCAAAGGCCTTTTCAAAATCCATAAAGCAGGCGTGTACCTCTTAGTTAACATCTAGATATCTCTATATTAGGACGTTTAAGACAAAGAGAGCTTCTCTTATACCTAATCCTTTTCTGAATCTCATCTGTGTGTCGTTAATATGGATATCTAATTTTTGATAGATTCGGTTGTGGATAACTCTAAGAAATATTTTAAGCAGATAACTCATTAAGGAGATTGTTCGATAATCCAAACATTGCATTGCCTTAGTTTTCTTCGTTATGGTGACAAACGTAGACAGCAACCATTCTTGAGGTATTATACCAATACTGTATATTGAATCCCTGTTTGTCTAAAAAGAAAGGTTTTTAACCAGTGCGTTTTACCGGTTCTTACATATGGTACAGAAACACTGACTCTGACAAAAAGAACAGTCTATAAAATAAGAGTTACACAACGCGCTATGGAAAGATCAATATTAGGTGTTACCATCAGAGATATAGTCACAGATGCGGTTGAAAAAATAGCCATGGCTAAATAAGCTTGGGCCAGACATGTTGCCAGATTAACGGATGATAGATGGACCAGAAAGATTCTGGAATGGCGACCAAGGCAAGATGCATATCGAAGCAGAGGACGACCACCGACTAGATGGACGGATGATATCAAGCGCATCACCACCAACTGGATGCCAGAAGCTCAAAATAAAAATAGGTGAAAAATTTTACAGAAGGCCTACGTTCAGCAGTGGACAAATATAGGCTAATTGATGATGATGATGATAATTGTATATTGTATTAAATAGATATAATATTATGGTTACGGATTTATCATTCAAAAGCTTCAACAATTCTCTAAGAATTTTATCACGTCCATTTGCTTTTCCATGTTTAGCGTTTCTTATTGCGTAGGTATTTTACTTCTTCTTTCAATATGTTCGCTCCAGTTGTATTGATTATCTAAGTAAGGCTGTTTCTATCGTCTTCTTTGTCGCATTTTTATAATAAGTTGTAGAATTGCTCAAAACCTTCCCAAGAACCGCGCTAAAGCGTGTTCAGCTAAAGTGGGTAAAAAATTTTTATTTTGAAAATGATCTAAACTCTTCATAAAGTTGTAGGCAACGTAAAAAAATCAACTTATACTTCTCTGTTTTGCGCCAGTGCAATAGGAGAATATTTACCTTTTTTTGTAAATTATAAAAGTAGGTTCTTATATTCTACCTGGTGCCAAAATGACACTAACTTTGTTGTATTAAAACAATTCACAATTAGGATAAATGGAACCAGTTTAGTTCGCCAATTAGTTTAAAAACCAATTGACTGTAGGTGACCAACAAAATCACTTGTTAAATTTTGTATTTCGTGCGGTCATTAAGGTATAAGTTTCTGATTCTCTTACCTCAGAATACAGCTCCTAAATTATTATACTGGTATATTAGCACTGCACTTAAATTGTTTAATGTTGGTTTATTCGGGTGTCATTTAAAACTAAGCAAAATTCAAAACAAAAACAGTTGCCTAATATTCGTAACATAAATATTTTTTGACATAAATCAAATTAATTAAAACTCACATATACAAACTGAAAATTAATAGTGTATTTTGCCAATATTTAAAAGATGTCCTGCTGTCTTCCTTGCTGTTGTAGTCCTGTACAAGCCTGTGCTTGCCCACCACCGCCTGAAATAATTTTTGCTCCATATCCTCAACCAGTGATAGGATTATCTGTTTCCGGAATCTGTACTACACCATGCAATGGTATTTGTATGCCTAGTTATTCATGCTGTAAACGATGCTAAGTATTTAGTGTTAACATCATAATAAGTCCATAAACTGTACCGTTACAAATAAATGAAAATGTTTGGTTATTGCATATTTTTATTTTTTGTAATAAATTTATTTTAAAATATTACAACTAGCCGTAAATAAGCCAGATTTCTGCCATATGAAAGAACTTCTCTTTCATGGTAGAATGCAGAGTGTAAGAAAATTATTGAACTTTTGTATATAAAAATTTATTTAATAAAATAAGGCGTTTAAAAACTCGTTAAAGATAAGCAATTAAAGGACCCAAGCTAAATATATTACAAAGCAGGTAGAAAAAAATCCTAGCAAGCATTTTATGTTTACTGCTACTAGCTCTATACCCATAAGCACTGTATGGGAGAATGTTGGGAAAATATCTGGTTTACTTTCGTAAGGTCATCTTTTAGTGCTAACACTATTAATTAATTCGAAGGGAGTTTTCTGAACACTTGAAACTTAAACACATTTACCATAATAATTAACTTAATTGACAGCCCTTTTTTTAATGTTTTACACAATCAGTTAAAGCAAAAAAAAACTTTTCCACAAATTACCAGCTCTAATCAGACACTAAAAGATTTTCTCAAAACTTCATTCGTGGTTTTACTATGATTCCTCCGAGGTTTTTGATAACGTTGATCTTCTTTTCAGTAGACGTTCCCTTATAAGTTACTTGAGACTTCGCTTTAGGAAAAATGTGGTTTTTTGTAATTTTTAAGCTTAGAAAATTTGGTTCCTTGTACTCCTTTTTATCAAAGTCATTTTTGTATATAATTGACTGTTTACCTCTTGAGAAAACTACTTCTACCATGTCATGTAGGTACAGTCGTGGTACAATTTTGTTGAGTTAGTATTGGGATGATAAGTCATCACACACAAGAAAGATTTTTGAGTCCATGACATGAAAATCAGCTCCAATTGATGCATTTTTGACTGCAGTCACAAAATCTATAAAGTCATATATTTTTCCCCATGCGTGTCATGGGCAGCTCCACTCTGTGATGGTACGAATCTGCTGACATAAATGTTTAGCCTCGTTCAAAATATCTTACGTTACTTGTAAAGTGTTTATTTCGTCTGAATTTATTAGATACAACAAAGCAGAAAATAAAGAACCAGTTTTTGTTTTGAGATGTACAGTTATCTAATCATATTGTGATATTTTCCACATTCCTTTTAACTAAAAGAAATTGGTTAAAAGTACTGATCAACACGTCTGTCGGCCAACCAAACAGGCCATCGTGCCACACAGCAGCAAAAGTTTGGCAATGTTTTTGCTTTTGTTCTACTGGTACCAATGTTTCATTGTACACAGCTAGTCTATGTGTAAATATGTCAGATTTAAACATCTTTAGCCTGGGAAGTATACTTATTTTTCCATGCCTGCGCAATAAATTATGGACTTTACATTTTCTTCCGTTTCTTTGTCTTTAGGGTATAATTTTCTTAATTTATTTGACTTTCCCTTGTGAGCATTCCATTGAGTTCAACTCTCACACGACTCATTCAGGTTTTCTTTGTCATGGGTTTTGTCAAGTTCATTAAATTCCTAACACAAATCGCACTATTCGTGGCCAAGTTTGACAATTGACATATTCATGTCTTTAGCTACTTTTTTTATATTTTTGATATGAACACACAAAAGAAGAAGAACACACATTTTTTCTTAAAAGTCTTTAAACATACAAGTGAAGCTTAATTCGCTGGTAAGATATAAACGATTAGGAGCATGCTTCCTGCGATAATGAGCGATGGAGAGTCCAAAATAATTGATGTGTTTGATTAGTTTGCTAATAATCTTATTGTGGGGTTCTTTCGTACATCTTAAAGTCTTTTTGAGAAACTACAAAGTTTCTGTTACTTTTAAAAATATTCCAGAATACTTTGTCATTACCTTTTTTATAGCCCAAAGTACTTATAAAAAAACTACACACTATTACAGATTCTCCATTTTTATTTTTCAATGTGTAATTAAATGAATTGTTTCTTTTAAAATTTTCACCCTGGAAAACACCCGTTTTTTACTTTAAAGGTACATTTGATACATGGTGAAGAATGAAATATTTTCTTTTATTTTGATTATTCATCTTCCAAAAAGATTCATTCAAAAACTGCCTTCTTTCCTCACTTACTTTTTGGGAACACTTGTAAAGGCATTTAGGAATACAACCTGGTTTTACTGAATGATTTTTACCATTACATTGCGATCCTATTGCTTCCTTTCATCTACTGTTAAATTATATTTTTTTCTTTTTCGGATTGTATTTTTTTGGTAAATTAATCTGTTATAGTAGGCACCATTTTCATTTTTTAAAGGGACTACTAATTCCAAGTTTTCATTAGTTACATGGCTGGAGTAAGGCTTAATAACTACACCTTGGACTAGTGGTTAAACAGTTGTACTAGAATAACAGGAAAAAGAACAATAGAAAGACCGAAGCTAAGATACTTAGAACAAATAGAAAATGATACAACAACCTTAAAAATAAAAAACTGGAGAAAAAAAAGCACGAAACAGATCAGAATAGAGAAGAATCCTGAAACAGGCCAAGACCCAAAAAGGGTTGTCGAGCCAGTAATGATGATGATGATGATGGCTATGTATAACATTACCCTCATTTCCTGTTAATTTCGGATTAAAAAAATCTAGTTCCATATTTTTACTGGTTTTGTTACTTAAGTTAGGCTTCAACATTACTGCATTTAGTCACTTACAAAGTCACTCAGTTGCGTTGCTGGAGGTATATAATCTGGGTCATTATGGTACCTTACCACGCTTTTGGAACTCTGCGAAGTAAAGCTCTTTTTTGTCTTTTTATTTAGTACCAACATGACCATTTTTTTAGCTCATTCACTCATTATTTATTTAAAAAACATATTACATTGAAACGTGTATAATAATAAGTAAAAGCTTGATATTTGATATAAATAACAAAGCTTTAAATTTACCTAATGCTTCTCATATGTAGCCACAAAATTCTCCATTGACTATTATCCCTTCTTTTGCATTGAGAGAGCTTCTTGGCATACTTGTTCGCTGTAGATATTAAACAAAAGCGGTGATAATATACAATCCTGTCGTACTACTCTACGTATTTCTATTTTGTCCGATGTTTGGTCTTCTACGTCTATATTAGCTCGCTGATTCCATTACAGATTTAATATTATTTGCATTTCTCTGGTGTCGATGTTCTTACCTTCCAGGATTTCTTTGAGTTGATTGTGGCGTACTTTGTCAAAGGCCTTTTCAAAGTCTATAAAGCAGGTATGTACCTCTTAGGTAACATCTAGACATCTCTATCTTAGGACATTTCAGGCAAAGAGAGCTTCTCTTGTACCTAATACTTTTCTGAATCCCATCTGTGTATCGTTAATATCGATATCTCACTTTTGATAGATTTGGTTGTGGATGACTCTAAGAAATATTTTAAGCAGGTGACTCATCAAGGAGATTGTTCGATGATCTGAACATTGCATTGCCTTAGTTTTCTTCGGTATGGTGACAAACGTAGACAGCAACCATTCTTGAGGTATTATACCAGTACTGTATATTGTATTGAATAGATGTAATATTATATTTACGGATTTATCATTCAAAAGCTTCAACAGTTCTGTAAGATTTTCATCAGGTCCATTTGCTTTTCCATCTTTAGCGTTTCTTATTGCGTATTCCACTTCTTCTTTTAATATGTCCGGCCCAGTTGCATTAATTATCTGAGTTAAGTTGTTTCTATCATCTTCAAATAATTCATTCAGGTATTCTGTCCATCTTTTTATTTTATTCTCTAGATTTACAATATGATTTCCATCTTTGTCTTTAAGCTTACCTATTTGGCATTTCTTTATGCTTCCTGTTATCTCATTTACTTTTTTGTGTATATTGAACGCATCGTACTTTTTCTCATAGGTTTCCATTTCTTCACACTGTTCTATAATCCACTCCTCTTTAGTTTCTTTTATTTTCTTTTTTATGTGTTTATTTTCATTTATTCTCTTTTTTATGTATATAACTGCACTACTGATAGCCAATTTTTTAAATTAATTCAATGTTTTAATTCAAATATGTAATAAGGTAACCCTGTCGCCATTTCTCACGTATAAGCTGGGTGAGAAATAATCGTCTGGCGTTACCTAATGGGCGTGTATAAAGAATGTGGAGGACAGACTAAGGGGAAATATGATTGTTTTCGTTGTCTATTCGCTGAGAATATGATTTAATGTGTGTGTTATATATTCTGTTAAATTTTACCATACCGACCATAAACTTTTACCTATACCGTATAACAAAATTATATTGTGGCAGAGAAGATGGAGGTCTTACAGTAAATTTACAAATAGTTTTAACACTAAGTATAGATTTGCTGAATGCTAGAGAATCAATTTGTACAATTACTGGCTACTATCAATTTTCGTTCCACTTCCTTAATAACCAACACTAGAAAATGTGAAGAACATAGATTAATTAGTTTGATGAAAGTAATAATTATGATTACTCGAGTGCTGAGCTTGCTCATGCTCTTCCAGAAAAATAAACATTTCTCTTGGGTACATTACAGAAAGACATAGTTATAGAAACCAAGTTATATAAAAGCCAACTAATGAAGCAAGAAAGCAATACAGGAATATTTGTGAAAAAGTGGAACGACAAGAGAGACGTCCTATTATGAATACTAAGTACATTCAGGGTATGATTACAAATAAAAAAACAAAAAGAACCAGTCAAAAACCCAAAACAGTAATAAAATACAACAAATACATACAACAAATTTTTGTGAAAAAACTTATGGTTACGAAGATGGCAACTCTTATCAAGTAATACATTGCGCAAGTAAACCCAGATATATTAGCGAAAACACCAATTTTAGTAAAGCGAAGGGACCAAGTTGTACTACATGGTATCCGAATAGGACATACCAGACTCACGCACGAACACTTACTAAGGAAGGAAACTCCTAGAATATACTACGCCTGTGACACTAAATGTTTGTAAACATGAAAATTTATTTATTATTTTTCATAATTATTGCTTTACTTTTTTTTTATTTCATTCTGCTTTTTTTCTGTAGTTTTTCAATAAAAATATCAGTTATTTTTTAGTAAAATTAAGCGGTATTTTTCACGTTATATATGGTTTTTATCATCATAAAGAATGTAGAGCTAAAGCAAGTAGTTTAAGGTTAATATAAATCGAAGTAAATTTATTTCCCTTGAGTTCTAAAATTTCAGCACATAAGTCATCTATAAGGAAACTATCTTTTATCATGTAACCGCTTTCTGATAAATTGCTCTTATATTTGAGTCTACCAAAAAAAAACGAGGTTTTACTAGTTATTTCAGCGGTTATAAAACGGGCTTTCGAAAAGTAAATAGTTTCTAGAATAGTTCGTGAAAGCCAGAAATATTTCAACGAGAGAAATAATGGAACGACAGGAAATGTTCCAGTTTCAGGAATTACACTAGTTCGGTTTTTAGAATGTTGCGGGAAACTTAAAAGATTCATTTAAAATAAAAGGTGCTCTTAAAATGTACGAAAAATGTGTTTCTTATTTATTTCGTACTTCTTCTATGATTGAGCAGGTAATTTCATAACGTGTTTTCATAAAGTATGAAAGAACTTAATAACAAAACAAAATAAAAACACAATACTACTTATTAATTTTCGCAGAATATCTATAAAAAAAATTTAAACTAAATACTTAAGTATAAAACAATCTAATTATTCGGACTGTCAACGGGAACTGAACGAGTTAAGTTCTGTGTGTGAAATGCCGAAAGTTTGTCAAATTTTTCGGATATAAACAAAACTGTTATATCTAAAATTTGAACCATATAGTTGATGGAACACAGTGAATCGTGCAATGATATTATAAATGTCTCAAAGTAAGTTATACATAAGTTATAGCTTATTCGTCTTCCGGGTTTGGACCGTGTCATTTGTGAGTGACCCAAAAGTGGGTTCATCTTTGAAGATGAACCCACTTGAGATGAACCCACTTTTGTGTCACTCACAAATGACACGGTCCAAACCCGGAAAACGAATAAACTTTAATTCTGACTCTGGCCGTGGAAGCCTACGATTTCATTTAAGTTATGCAAAAGTTAATTATTTACTTTAATATCTTGAAGCCATAACCAACAAATACACTAGTTCTGTGTATTTAACTGTGCATCTTAACTTAAACAATATTTTCACCTGAAAGATGAAAAACTCATTTTAATATTGCTACCGGTATATTCTCCCCAATAGACTTAAGCTTATGCCACCCAAGAATATATCCTAACCTCACATGGTAATCAGTTGACTATCTTTATGACAGTAATCATTTTCCTATTTTAATATCTGAAAAATCAGCAAAACATTTTGACTTCTTTAAAAATGGAACATTTCTAATGCCAACTAAGATGGCTTTTGATTATATACTGAAAGAAATCTAAATCAGCTGCAGTTTTCAGAAGATGCAAATGAAAATTGGCGCTTTCAATAACTCTTGGCGCTGTCAATAACTCTATAATCTTTGCTGCTGAAGCAAATATTAGACAAATAGCAATTTCTTCGTCTCGTAAAACAATATCTTGGTGGAATGAAAGATGCTCTCTGGCTCTCTTTCAATTCTTGGCGTGAATTTACCTCTGTAGCATAGACTTTTTCCATAATATACGATCAAACTGCATAGTGCAAAGAGTTAAAATCGCATGACCGTGGAGACCAATGAATCGGAGCTTCTGCATCTCTACCAATCCATCGATTCGGAAAATGGTTACTCAACCAATTACGACACTTTAAATCAAAGTGTGGTGGAGCTTCATTGTGTTTAAAAACTAAAGATCTTTGCTCGTTTAGCATTAAATCTTCTTCTAATATCTTGATTAAGGAATTGTTTAAAAAATCAAGAGACATATATCACCATTTAAATTTCCAGGTAGAATATGATAACCTATTAATTTTTTGTTACTTAAAGTTGCTGCCCAAACATTAACTTTAAATAATGTGATACCCTTGTGATTCTCATCACACCAGTAGTGTGCATTATGGGAGTTAAACATACCTTGTCGCGTAAAGGTGGCCTCGTTCGTAAAAGGAATGCATTTAAAAAAATTTGAATTGTGGGCTGTCCTTGGTTGCAATGTTTCACAAAAATCCACTCTAACCGGTAGATCATCTGGCAAGAGCTCTTGGAATTATCTGTAACGATAAGGATGTAATTGCTGTTCTTTCAGTGTCCGCCAAGTACTTGAAGAAGAAGTATTTGTTTGTCTTGCTATATTCCTTACGCTAACTGTTGGATCTTGATCAAGTAAATTTAAAATATTATTTTTCTTTATTAATTGTTCATGTTGTTCTTGGTCTACCAGAATTTATTTTATTTGGTCTCCCATTCCCAGTTTCTCGACAACGTCGTTCAACGGCTCTAAATGTTTTTTTACTTGGTAAGTTTCTTCTAGAAACCTTTTCTGTATCACGTGCCACAGCTGCACTAGAACATCCTAAACATTTGCCTAAGATTAACACCATGTCAGTTTATTCAACATTTGAGTAGAATTTGATTTGATTTTACAAATAACAAGGTTTCAAATCTCTAATTATTGTTGACTTATTGTCATATCAATCAATAAATGTCAGATTTCCATGGCACACTTGGAGAAAATAGAGGTATAACTATTATAAATTTATCATTACTACCAGAATTAATTATTACTTCAGAATTTTCAAATTAAAATATTCCGAAAACGGTACACAGTATTGAGTTTTGCCAAGAGTGATTTTTTTGTGTAAAATTGACTGATGTTTAAGTTTACTTGAAATTTTGATTAATAATTATACTCGTAAAAAAGTTATATTGACTAATATTTAGTACGATCCGTGTAACTAGTGCCCTCTATGACAATCAGATATAAAAATAAATTCATGGGATGTATCAGCTTCCAAAATATATTCATATAAAATTTCATTACAATATTGCCAGTAGTTTCGGCAAAATCTTAAAAAATGCGTAATTTTTTTTCTTCAACGCCCTGTATCTTGAAAACGTAGATGTAGTTTTTTACCTACCCTAAAGACGGGGTTACCTTTTTCTGAAACACCCTGTATGTCTACCCTATGAATTAGAAAATTTAAATACCTGTAATATTTTTTCCGTGAAAATCGACTTTTTTTCACAACTGGATTAATAGTAGATTTCTGCACGGTCTTGAAGTATGAAATAATGTTCAAGAGGTAAAAATAATCGGACTTTAATGGGTTCAGTGTAGAGCACGGAAATTCTCCGTAAGTGATGTATTCATTTTGTTCAGGAATTTATAATAAACTAGCTAATCTGGCGGACTTCGTACCGCCTAAGAATTATATACATAATGTATCTAAAATTTTCACACAAAATAAAACACCCAGATATATGCATGAAAAATGTAAAATCAATTTAACGCTTTTTGATAAATAATATTTTTATTTTTTTTGCATTACATAAATATACGATGACGGTTTTCCGACACGCGAATTGTTGTCCATGCGTGACACCTGAAAACTCTAAGGTAACTCCGCAAGCTTCATACGGTTGTCTGTTTGTATGATTTTTTTATTGTAACTGCAAAAGTCAATTGCACGGAAAATTGTAAATGTTTAAAATCAAATGGTATGTTTGTTAAAATAATCGGTATTAGCGGGATCAAGACATCTTCTCCTTTGTATTTTTCCTTTATAATCGTTGTCTTAATGATATGTAGGCATTAGATTTTTCACAGTCACTCTCTTTCTATTGCACATTCGAGGTTGATTTACGTTACTCAGCATAATGACAAATAATTCTACTTTAAATTTTAAATTTTTAGGTGTGAGTTCAAGTAAGAATGAAAAATGAAAAATGAATTCAAAAATGATGTAGGACAGTTGACTACGTTATCCTGATATATAACTGTGTCAACTGATTTGAACGAAAAAAACTTTCCTTGAAGAAAATTTAGAGTAGTGTGTTTATATAACAGAATATGTATATATATATATATATATATATATATATATATATATATATATATATATATATATATATTCTAAACTGAAATAATTTTAACAAATTGTACAGAAAAAAAAAACAAAATATGCTAAAGATTAATATATTTTATTAATCTTTTGATTTATTTAAATGAAGTGTTTAATACTTCACATTTAATTAAAATTTTCAATATATGGATATAATATAAACGAAGAATACGATCAGTAAAAATTAGCAGCTTATTTATAAAATAAATCCGAAATCCTTTTAGGGATCTCTTGTGGTTTCAGAAGTCTGACAGATTGTCAGTAGGTCTTGTTAAGGGTTTTCCTTTGCCACTTCGTCTCCTCTTCCGTTAAATTATTCTCGGATATCCTGTTTTCTCTAATGGAGTACTGAAGCAATTCGCCAAATTGAAATAAAAAGTGTAGAGTTTTTGTCACATAAGATTACTTGTAATAACGTTGTATATATTTTGTATTTTTTGGTTACATTCAAAACATTATCACGGTATATTTAAATTCTGTTTTAGAAAAAGGATTATAAAAACATTTAAAATAATAACTTAATAATAGTAAATACTATTTTGCTATTTTTTACTATTTTGAATTTTGCAGAGAGTACTCAGAAATGCAAGTATCTGAACGAGTAGCAGATCAATCTAAGGTATTCTTGTGGTGCCTATCCGTTACGGATGTTGGATTCTAGCATGGCAATTCTAACTTTATTGACCGTAGCTCGAAATAGTCCTGAAGTGGCCAAGGAAAACCATTTTCGTAAGTTCTGGAGCCAAGATGTTCTTCTTCTTTCTGGCCCCTTCTTTTCGTAGACCTTTCCCTATAATATAAGTTTCAGCATGTTATATCTATGATCTTTTCGCATTATATGTAGAGGATATTCTAGCTTGCGCTGTTTTATTGTGGATATGGTTTCACATGTTTTATCCATCTGACGTAGAACCTCAATGTTTGTTATTCGGTCCACCCAGGACATCCTTAGTATCCGACTATACATACAAAAATTAGTTTGTTTTTATTGTTGTTAAACATTTACATATATAATGTATATCGTAGATACTTCTCGTTCTTTCGTGCAAAACAAATTCATCCATGAGTCCGGCCCCGATATCTAGCTTATCATACAGCTTAATATCGGTTCTGACAAATTTGTTAATTACTAGTAGTTAAAATTAAAAATATAATTTAATTTTTATACTGTTTGCAACTTAAAGTAAAATGTAACAGTGCACAGAAAATCGTAGAATTCTGTGAGTACAAAACTGCATTATTAATAACCTTAAAATCAGAAGTTTAAAAGGCAAAATATTTTATCGATTTTAATAAAACTTATAGATAATCGACAACAACTTTTTGCTGATTCTTGCTTCTAACAAGTAATTAGGCTAGGCTACTGCTCAATTTTATCAAGTGCCCAGGTCCGTTTTCAGATCCTCTGTGCCAATGTACGAAAATTCTCAGCGGGAAGATGGATGAACCGGAATCAGCTACTACTTCACGAAATATACCCACTACGTCACATATATCTTACTCCAATGCATTAAACAGTTTCAAATAGCCTTCAAAAGACCAAGGTATAATACTTTCAACCATACAACAAATAAAAGTTTTCGAATACGTAAAAGCTGTTGGATCAATAGTACAGCCCAAAAATGTTGTTTGGGCATCCAAAATAGCAAACAACTGCATCTGCATCTACCTCTCCTCTAAATATGTAGTTGATCAATTTCTTAGCTCCCACAAATATATAAATATTGATGGTAACCAGATTGAAGTAAGAAGACTTATAACCCCTGCCCAGAGACTCATCATATCTAATCTATGCCCTACTATACCTAATAGCATAATTGAAGAGCACTTAAAAACGATGGGTATAAAATCCGCCTCCAACATGACGTTTCTACGAGTAGGCATGCAAGACCCAGAATACAGCCACGTGCTCAGTTTTAGGAGGCAAATGTTCATAAGTCCTTTAGAAAATGCATCAATTCCTAACTCATTTCCAATCCTATTCGACAGTACATCATATCGACTATACATTTTCATAGATGGTTTAAACTGCTCCAAATGCAAGATTGTCGGAAATCACGATTCTGACTGTCCTTTCTTATCATCATCAAGCAAATCAATTAATGGAAACTGACCACCACGTGAATATACATAGCTCTACTAATGAAGAATATAATTAATTACAAGATCAACCACGAAAGCAATACTAAGAAGATACCTAAACATTAATGGAACCAAAACCCAATACCATACAAAATCACGCATCAGCTACAAAGGACCAAACCACTTCCTTTCAAACAAACAATGAAATAAAAATTTTGAATCAACCAAAAATATTCCAAGATAGAACTGTTTCAAAACTGTTTTGAGTGAAGGGAATTTGCCAGAAAATCACAAATTTCATCAAAAGTAAGTGTAAAGGAAGGGGTTTTATTTTCAATTTTTTCTTTAATTTGATTTAAAATAATTGAAATATCTCCTTGCATTTCAGGCTTTTTCTTAGGTTTTTAGGTATCGGGAGGAGGTAGGTCATTTTCAAGGATTTTAGGAGAGGAGATTTGTCTTCTAGTAGCAGGAGTAATTTTAGTGGTTTTTCTATCGCTTTCAATTACTAAGGAATTATCTTGGAATATTTTTGGTTGATTCAAAATTTTTATTTCATTGTTTGTTTGAAAGGAAGTGGTTTGGTCCTTTGTAGCTGATGCGTGATTTTGTATGGTATTGGGTTTTGGTTCCATTAGTGTTTCGGTATCTTGAACATATTGTTAAAAATTATTCAAATGGAAGCCAAGAAATAAAAGAAATTTTAAGCTTTATATATTCTAAATACAAAATAAAACTTTAAAAAATAATATCACCAGATTGAAACTGCTTTCCAACAGTCATTCTTCTACTGACGAAACTGACTACGAATCAAGTTCCCAACAATAAATAGTTAACACATAAAGAGTTAATGGCCAGCACATTTTTATTACAGTTGAACCCCAACGGTTATTTTACACATCTAGAATCCATTAAGCTTTTTATACACGAATACCTTCCTTTAGTCATATGCCTACAAGAGACCCATTACAAGCACCAAAATGTGACATTAAAAAATTATGTTCCTTTTCTAAGAAACCGAGTTGCAGATCACTCAAGCGGTGTGATGCAAACAAACTCGAAAGAGTTGCAGTGTCAGTCACCCACAAAATGAAAATCAATATTTGCAATGTATACTTACCTCATCCTATTGCTTTAGACATAACTAAACTAAGCAATGGTTTAAACCAAATTCCACACCCAAAAATAAGATTAGGCGATTTTAACTGTCACAAGAGTACTTGGGAAAGTATCAAAACCGACAAATGTGGCAATCTCCTAAATAATCTCATTGATAATTTAAATTTAGTTTTACTAAACACTGGCAAATCTACTAGGTTCAATTCATACAATGGTATATTTTCTGGAATAGATCTCTCTTTATACAGTCCGTCGCCAGCTCCTTTATTGTACTGGGACACATTGGGGTATTTATATGATAGTGATAATTTCCCTATTACAATAACCACAAACACTAATGATAAATCAACTTTTCCAATTCACCAGACATGGAAAATAAAGTCAGCTGATTGGAATTTATATCGAACACTGATAGAAGAACAAACAAACAAATCTAATTTTACCAATAACGCAAACCAAAATCTTGAAATATTTAATAACATTATTATTTCTAGAAAAAACAAAATCGAGTTAAAGGCAGCTAGTTCCTTGGTGGAATAACGAAATTGCACAAGCACTCACTTAGTCTAAACACGCTTTTAACGTTAACAAGAAACATTAAACTATCTAAAACCTTTTAAGGTTTAAAACTCTCAGAGCTCAAAGCAGACAACTAATCAAAAAGCAAAACGAGAAAGTTGGAAAAAGTACGTTTCTTCAATAAATCCTTCCACTACCTTAGGCAACATATAGAACAAAGTTCTCAGAATAAAAGGGACAAAATACTTTCAGGGTATAGATACTCTATCATACAATAATCAAACGCATTAAAAAAAAAGATATTCCAGAAATACTAGCAGATATATACGAACTAAATTCTGGTGATTCCAATTACAGCCTATCCTTTTTAGAGCACAAAAAACTAACGGAGTCTTCAAATATACAAATTACAGAAAGCGGCAATCCAATAAACAAACCAGTAAGTCTTCAAGAATTAGAATTTGGTTTAAGTGCTAAACATTCTAGTCCAGGTCCTGATGATATCCACCTTTTTTTCTTACGAAATCTTCCTATGAATGCAAATGTAATATTATTTAATATTTTTAATAATATTTTTATTCACCATGACATTTCTGATCTATGGTCGTAAGCAACTATAATTCCAATCCTTAAATATAATAAACCAAAAGACGATCCAAATTCCTATTATCTATATCAGAGACATCGTATATTGAAAACAATTCAAGAATGGGATGTTCAAGGGCACATGTTGTCATTTTTTAAAAATTTTGTAGAAACACGAATTTTCGAGTTAGAACTAATGGATTTACATCTTCCAGACAAGTACTTCAAAACGCCACTTCACAAGGATCTACTCTAAGTCCTACTCTCTTTCTAGTTGCAATAAATAGTATTATATATCAAAGAAAACTACCTGTATTTACTAGCCCATATGCAGATGACTTAGTCATTTATCTAAGAACAAACAATGTAACTCTGGGAACACATATACTGCAAACTACCTTACACACAATTGAAAGCTGGTCGCAAAACACGGGTTTTATATTCTCTAGTGAAAAGACGCGGTATTTAATTTTTAGCAAAAGAAAAAAATATCATAATGTCCTATTAACACTAAATGGAGTTGTCCTGAAACAAGCAGAAGAAGTAAATTTCTTAGGACTTTTTTTGAACGTAGCTTAAACTGGCAAACCCACATCACCAATATGCAAGGTTCTTGCCAATCCAGAATTAATCTACTAAAAATGCTGCCAAATACCTCTTGAGGGGCAGATACAACAACCGTACTTACTCTATATAGATCACTAATACGAAGTAAACTAGACTACGGCTGTTTATGCTACGGTTCTGCTAACAAAACATTTTTAAAAAAACTTGACTACATTAAGAATATGAGCTTGAGACTAGTTTTAGGTACAACAAAAACTAGTCCAGTAAGTAGCTTACAAGCTCTGGCTAATGAACTGCCCTTAAGCCAACGAAGTACACTCTTATCACTAAATTACGTTGCCAGAATCTTAGCAAACAACAGCAACGTTACCTACTACCTAAACTACCATTTCCTGAACGAATAAAACGTATTGGTCTTAGTTTAGAACGATTCAGTCTTACTATGCCTCTTCATGTAAATGTTCCTCCTTGGATGATCAAATCTCCAAAAATAGACATGTCTCTAAAAGAACTCTCGAAACATTTCACACATTCTTTCCTTATACAGCAAGCTTATAAAAATATAATATCCAAATACCCAACAACCCATCAAATCTTCACTGGTGCTTTCACATGTTGCAAATGATGCATGTCCAAGGATATGCTGCAGCCTAAATCTACGAAAACGTCAAGTCTACCATACAAATTCCAACAAATTGTTGTATATATACCGGAGAGCTTACGGCAATTTCCAGGCTATGAAAAATGTAATTCTATCAATGAAAGCAAATTTGTTACCATCATCGATTGAATGAGCGCATTACTTGGAATAAAACAGCTATATACAACTCACGCCATACTTTGCAAGATCAAAGAAAAGTTATCTTATCTAAAGACTCAACAAAAAGATATTTTCTTTATCTGGGTACCTTCCCATATGAGAATAAGTGGTAATGAGGAAGTGGACTCTCTGGCAAGCAATGCAACCCCGACCAAAGTATTGCTATCATAAATCAAATGCCTTGGACTGATCACAAAGTAAATATCAAAGCCCACATATACAGAGCGTGGCAAACTACTTGGGATCATACTGCCAACAAACTCAAAGAATGTTTAAGTCAAGTAGTAACCAAACTCATCTTACCAAATAATAGAAAAGACCAAGTCATTATCAACCGACTCTAAATAGGACTTACTTTCCTTACCCACAAGCATCTCTCCAACCAGGAGGCTGCTCAGATGTGTACCAAGTGCAACACTCAATTGTCAGTGAAACATATAATTGTTGAGTGTCCAGTGTACCAGAACGAAAGAATCGCGTGTGCCCTTAGTGACAATTTAAAAAGTGTATTGACGTCAAATTTACAGTCTTTATTAAGTTATCTTAAAATGACTAAACTATATACGAGATTGTGAAAAACATTTTTTTTATGTAACAATATGTATCTTACTGTTTGTGTATGTCCCCCCGCTAATAACCCTTAGTAATTGATGCGGGTATATTTGTTTAAATAAATAAAAAAAATTCATCCCTACCGCAACGGTTTAAGTTTTGCATTAGGACTTGTACCAGTTTTATTGTATTTATCAAAATTACTATATATTTCTTGTACTATGTGTATATTTTATTAACTGTAAAAACCCAAGTTTTTGTCAGCTAATGAAAACGTTTCATGTGTTGTTCCAAAACAATGTTTAATAAATACCGTCTCTTGTACCGAGGCGACTATGCATGTCCTAAATACTTACGCGAATACGGGAAAGTGAAATGCTTTGCTTGGCCAACTATACTATACGGAGCCAAAACATGGATGTTCGCAAAAGCATATTAAAAATTCCCGAGAATGACCATATAAATAGACAGGTTCAAGATCTTTTAAGTAAAGAAAGAGAGCTACTTCATTATATTAAAGTTCACAAAACACCATACATCAATTATTAAAGTTTGAATAAACAAGATTATTTTGACAATTATTTTTAAATTTTATTATTTTGTACAAATAAACCTTCATTTTTATCTATGTTAACGAATCTAAAGGATTGAAATCAAGGAGTGATACTTACGATTTGGCTAAGACATTCTCTAATGTCCCTTTATAAAGAAAATTAACCTTCCGTTCAAGAAAATTATTCACTACAAGTTCCTTCTATTTAAACGCAATGGATTACCTAAACGAGATTGTAGCTAAATAAACAAAGTTGACATTCTTCAGCTATTTGCCAGAAAATGGGATTTGTATAATTTGCTTGGCGTATTTTGTCGATTATATCATTAATCTGATTGTAGCTAGTGTAAAGCTTTGTGTGTACCTTTTGTTTTGTAAATAACTTCACTAAAATGAAAATAAATAACAGGCATATTGACATCTTTGTAAATTTCTTTTACGAATGATGTATTTTAAGACCTAGCTATTACTGTATTCGAAATAGTCAAACGTTTTAATGTAAAAATAACTGGTATGTAAAATTTAACGAAATGTTTTCGTTGATTATGTTTATACTTTTAAACTAATATTTTTAATTCAGAATCTTGGAATAAAGTTGTCGGTTAGGTTAGACTATATATGTTGTGAGGGGGCAGAAGAGGAAAAGCGAAGGAGATTGGTCGCCCTTTGATAACTTTGGTTCTTGACATTTTAGTTTGCGTCAATATGCCTTGAGTAGAATGATTTTAAACTTTCCTATTGTCTTCTCTTGGACAAACAGTTGTTCCTCAGATTTTGGTCTTTTTACTATACAGGACTCAGGGAAGGCGGCTAAAAGAGACCCTATCAGTAGGATAAGTACGGTACAGATAAGTAAGTTAAAGAGATAAGAACCATTTATAACGAAGTTTCTATAAATAAATGGGGGAAGATCGAGGGCTGTTCACGATGTTGCAGAGGCACTTGCGCGAAGGGAAGGTTATGACATGACTATTTCAGGAGCCCAACGTAAAGTTGGTCTCTCGACAGGGGATCATTAAAGATAGGAAATCTGACGAGACCGAATACGTGGTGAATCGAGGAGCTGGAATTACCAGACACTCCGTTAAGAATGGTTATATTAAGGTATATGTCGGAAACCTGGTAGTGTATAATTGCTATGTTTCACCAAACATCCCGCTTTGAGTATACGAAGAGTACATTGACCCGATTATGTAAGGAGCTAGGATGTAGACTGTACCAGTCATCAGAGCTGGTGACGTGAATGCGAAGGATCGTCCACCTAACACACGAGTGCCAGATAGGAGAGGGAAATACCTATCAAAATGGATCCACGCCATGGGACTTTTAAAATGATAGTAAGGTACCTTCATTCGTGAGAGGTAACAGTGAATCCTTTCTGGACATCAGACTGGCTTTGAAGACATTTCTAAACAGGGTCGTAAGCTGGACTCTTTTGGATGAAGAATCGCTCAGATTACACAAGTATGTGAGTTTTGAAATAGCTAGCAAAAGAAAGAAACGTAAAAATTAGGATATCAATCTACAGAGAAGTTTAAACAAAGAGGTTTTTGTAGATGCTTTTGGCTTGATTGGTGTGAGATGTGAGGATATGCGTGACTCAATTGAGGGTCTGAGTGATGCACAGGAGTTGGCTTGCGTGAGATCAAATGGGAGGTATGAGAAAAACAACCATACTGGTGAAAAGAGCAGCTTAAAAATCTGGGGACAAACTGCATCAGAGTAAGAAGGGAGTGTAAAAGGTTAAGAGAAGAGTACAAGCGGGAGATTTGGAAGAGAAAATAAATAAATTAAAGTGAATGCAAAACCTTTCACTGAGTTGGAACTCGGCGAGGCTGTTGGACGCATGAAGATTCGAAAAGCACCTGACATAGATGGAGTCATGCCGGAGACATGACCGGTATTTTAGTGCTCGCCGCATTAAAATACCCGCAGGTTTTTCTAAAATTGCTCAACAAACTGCTTGAACAACAGCAGTTTTAAACAAAGTTAAATGAAGCTAAGGTTGTCCTTATCCCGAAAGGTAGAGGTGAAAAGAAACAGGTGCGATTTCTACCAATTTGCCTTCTTAGTTCGATAGCTAAATTGTACGAACAGCTTGTAAAACACCGGCTTGAGCGAGAGCTAGAAGAAGAGCATGAGCTGAGCGACCGCCATTATGGTTTTAGGGCCAAAAGGTCCACCATAGATGCGGTTACAGAAGTAACCTCTTTAGTTACGTAGGATACAAAGAGATGGGTGGCTCTCATCCTACTTGACGTCAAGAATGCCTTTAATATGGCATTGTGGGAAAAATCATGTCCAGGCTGAGAGAATTAGGCGATAGTAAGTACCTAGTCAACATAATTGACAGATACTTTACTGACAGGTCCATAAGAGAAAAAATATCAGCATCAGTTTGTCGCAGGATGTTCCGCAGGATTAAGTACTAGGTCCCATCCTGTGAAATGTCCTATACGACGGGGTGTTTAACGAATCAGAGTTAATAGTTTACAGCTAGCGCCTCATAAAACTGAGGGTTAGTTCTCAAAGGGACCCAAGACAAATTCTCTCTTCGCTTCATAGTGAAAGGTGTGGAGATTTCGCCGGTTAAAGCAATTAAGTATCTGAGAGTATGGTTGTCAAAAGGACTAAGGTTCGGAGTACATATTCAAAAGACAGTAGAGAAGGCGAACCGAAATCTGGAGGCGTTGATACGGCTGATGCAAACATTGGAGGCCCAGGTAGTACCAAAAAAAAGGTGCTAAATGGAGTGTCGGTGGTAACCTTCGCTGTCCAGTATTGTGTAGCATACTAAACACTACGAGATACGCTTAGCTTATGGAAACTTCGCAAAGGCGAATGCTCCTGAGGGTATATAGTGCGTATAGGGCAGTTTTAAATGAGGCTCTATATGTCATTGGAGCGGTGATAATGATCGTTTTTGTTGTGCAAAGAGCGGGCGAGGATGTATGCAAAGAGGATGGATGTAAATATAGATGAGAATAAGATAGAAATAACGATAGTACAGTGGCAGAGAGAAAGGGCAAATGATAGTGGAAAAACAAGGTGGACAAAGCAACTTATTCCCGATCTGACACCGTGGTGGAAATGTAAGTTCAGGAAACTAGACGCAGTTTCTGACCGGACTTGGTGGTTTTGGCACCTTCACAAATAGAATAGGTAAATCTACTTCGGCAGACTGTACTGTTTATAGGATACCGAATGCTTCCGCCCACATTTTTAACTGTAAGAAATGGGCAAATGAAAAAGGGGATTTCGAGAGGCGAATGGGTTTTGGTCTGGATAAAAGAAACATTGTAAAGGTAATATTGAGAGGAGAGAAAGAATGGGGTAAAGTACACTCTCTGATTTCTGGAGTGATCAGCAGACAGAAGCAGAAAGACGGAGGGGGAAATAAGGCCAGCATCTGAAATTTATGGTTAATATTATTTATTAATTTATGGCCTAACGTCTGAAACATTTTCTGATTTACGGTAATAGGTATGGTTATTTATAAATGTTTAGTTTTTTATTTTATTTGTTTATTGCGTGGCATTCTCTGGAACGGTGGTTAAGCAAAACACGTTAACCCAGCACTACCCTGGATTCTTCTGACCTAGTATCCTGCTCGGCCGGAAGATGCCAGGGTAATAATAAAAAAAAGTCAGACTATATTGTATAATTTTTTAATGCCTTAATCCTAATTTTTTATTAGCACCAACACTTGACTATCTGCAATATTTTCATCTTCATTTCCAGAAAGTTGCTCATCATCGCTGTTGACTTTTTCATCTTCTTAATCAGTCGAATTAGAAGATGTTATCTCTGTCTTATAGTTTTTGTTGCTGTCGTGATCAGTCAAGAAAAGAATCCAGCTCACTTCCAATTTCTGAAAGGTTATTGGCTTAAGATTGAAGTTCATTTTTAAAAAGCCCTCGTATCGACATATTTCAAAAAAGTCATTTGGTTAAATATGCTCTGCTTACAAATACCGCTTGGACATTATTTTCCCACTAGTGTTATTCCTAGAAAATCATATTCTCTATTTCTAGCAAAATACTATACAATATAAGAATGGTGTATCACTAAGTCGGTCAGATAGCTCAGCGGGCTGTGCGGCTGCCTCTCATTCGCTTCACTGTCGAATGGTTTAGTGGATGTGGGTCGAGCCCCAGCTCGGTGTACAGAAAACAAAAAGTCTAAAGCAGCAGTTTAAAATTCTAGATGAATCTGCGGCTTAGACTAGGATATGCTGGGTTCTGATCGGCCTATGGTGGAGCAGTACGGCAAGAGATAAGGGCTTGCGGCTCGGTGATACTCCTCCATAGATCCCTACCGGACGGGCGTAACGCCTAAAAAACCGGATATTTATATATATATATATATATATATATATATATATATATATATATATATATATATATATATATATATATATCACTAATATAAATGCAGAAAACTATTCACTTATTGTTATTACACTATTTAAAATAGAGGTTTATGGTACTATAAGGTAGATGTTTGACAAATTGTAGATATTTATAACCTTTAAAAGATGTCCTCTTTTTAATAAAAATCGACCTGTTTTGGTATTTTCACAAAATTCAAAGAATATTACCAAACTCTTCTGAGTACCAACCGTGTATATTCCTTATAAACTATAGAGATTAAAGCGACAAATCTGTAAATAAAACAAAATAAATAAAAAATGTCTTATTAATAATTAATTACATAGAACTGGTTAAAAAATATAATTAAAAAACTAAAAAATTAAAAAACATTATAATAACAAGGCTGTTATTCTTCTCCAAATAAGGAAGAAAACACATTCGTGCAATACATTATTTTATTATTTTAATAGAAATTGTTGTTGCTTTAGGGATAAAACAAAGTTTTATATTATAAAGTATAAGTATCAAAAAGCCCAACTTTAATCTTTATCCTTATGATCGAAAGTAAGGCCAACTGAAATAAAAACTTAATTTGAAATTAGAGGGATCATTCAGAAAGACAAAATATTAGAATATGAAAATGAATAATTACCCTCTTATTGAAGAAGCGCTCTCCGGAAGTTTCAGCGACAAAGAAGGAGTTATTAAGCAAGTAAATTATATTTCTAATTAATTGGAAGTTTATAACTACACGCATTAGTCATCGGGCTCTTTTAATGAGACTGACATTTAATAAAATAAATAACCAGAATTAAAGAAGACAAACCTTTTATAATTTCTGCAAAGCTTTCTTTACTGTAGTTCATAAAATGAAATTTGTGGAAGATGAGAAATCGAGACCTTCGCTTTAACATTTAGTAGAATTATTTACGAAGAAATATTAAAGATTTTTTTTTATTTTTTAAAGATTTTTATTTTTTTCTGTGAAAGATTTTTTTTTATTTTTTCAGATCAGCTAGATGCAGTTTCCTAATTATTCTATTTAGATTCGCCTGAAATATTTATGGTTTATATTGTTTCTTTGTGTGTTTCTTTGGGAAAAAACATACGTTAGCTGCAAAACGGAAAAACTTAGGCAATCTAAAAAAGTCCCAAACTTAATGGGTCTTCCTTTATCAATAACAAAAATACAGGATGAGTGTTTTTTCCTATTTTACCATTCACGCTTTTGACTTTAACTTTTTATGTAGTTAATTTTAAAAACACATTGTATAATTCGTTACTCCTTTCTTTTTTATGTGTTTGGCTATTTTTGTTGATATTTTGTCTGTGTAAGTAATCGAGCAGAAGGTACCAGGATATTTCTCTGGTGGTGGAAATACTAATTTTAGGGCTTTCTTGTGTAGTTTTTGTAGTTGATCCGGTTTGTGTAGTTTAATAAAAGGGTATAATTTAGGAGGCTGTGGATTCATGATATTGAGCTATTTCCGTTATGTTGAACTTACTGTTGATTTTGAATTTTCTACCGCTAGCTTAATAATTTTTTTCCATAGCTAATGTTAAAGTATTGCTATAATAAATGTTTTGAGTAGATAAAGTATCACTTTAACCGCAAGGGTAGATAAAGTGACACTTTAACAGCAAGAGTAAATAAAATGTTTTAACTTTTTTTTTAATAAAATTTACAAATTCAAACACATTAATGATTAAAAACAACTGAAATTTTACAATTAACATTATAAGGAATATCTATTTTTGGATCATTACAACTTGTACTCGTTTGCTTAAACACTTGATTCGAGGTACTGGATTGATTTTCTGTAACATTTGTTGACAGAGTAATTCATATCCCTAGCAACGGAGCAACACAATTGCGATTTTTGTGCTGAAAATGACAATTTTCTTCTATTCTAGATTTCTATTTTTCATCTGAATTCTATTTTTCATCTGAACTTGAAGTCTTGCTTTAGAAAAAAATGTTGCATTGCACACGACGATAAAATCGCATTATCTTCTCGAGCATAATTAGCGTCTCGACTGACGTCTCGAAGCTAAAAATCGCTCTCGAAGATGAAGTACAATTTTATCGTCTTATACAATAAATAACTAGTTTTTGATACTTTTCTGTGGGATCTTTGTTTATCGTTTCAATATTTGATTGACTGATTATTTAAAAATTCTATTGTTTTGTTATTATATTCTATTTTATCTATATCAATACTAATGTTACATTTGTCTGCCTTTGTTAACACTATGTTATTTTCTATTGATTTATTTTTAATTGAAATGATAAGACAAAACATCTAAGGCAGTTTTTTACAGGAAAACCAATAGATATCAGAACTTTATTTAGTTTTAGAAATAAATTGAAAATTGTTCTGAAGTCATTTAGTGTAAGTCATCTTGGCATGTCACAGTGTGATTTGAATTTTATTTTATCCTTTTATCGGTTACTATTAGTAAAAATACAGTTTTGCAATTGAAACTAGAAAAAATGATCCTTGCTCGGATAGGGAATCAGAATACGTGCCTAACAGTGGAAATAATTCATCTGATTCAAGTAATTCTTAACCCTTCGCTGCATGATTTTTATTTTTCGTTACAAAACAGTTTGCATACTGGATTTTCGTTATTTTTGCGGAAAAAAATAATAAAAAAATTATGAATATTGTTTTTTTTTATTTTGGAAAAATATGAGTGTTGTTTATGAACAACATTATGCACATAAGGGTATACTTAAAATAATTTTTAGAAAAAATGAATATTTTTAAAACAGCTCTGTATAGCCATTTTTTTTAAACATGTGTGTATAGCCATTGCACTGTGCAAATTTGCACCTTTTTTGTTTTTCGGCCAATATAGGCCAATGGTGAATTATATCCATTCGAACATCCTTTACTGGCATAACCTGTGCTGGACCTTTTCTTTTCTTTATTTGTAGCGCCTCCTCAATTTCACTTACTGAAGTTCTTCCCCTTTTTGCAATGGTGAATCGCTCTCCTGTCCTGCATAATGCTTCTGCCAGTTGTGTTCTAAACTGGCTTCACACTAGTTCTATGTTCAGCTGAATTATCGTAAAGAATCAAACTTTTAGCAAAACCCCATTTATGTGGCTTATTTGGTAGGTACTGCTAGTAATTCTGATAGAACAAATTTGCTCATCGACTGGCAGATATTGTTCAAATGGAATTTCCTTTGAAAATTCTTCATTGAGGTGGTCAATTATTGGTCTCATTTTATAAACTCTGTCGCGGTTTGGATTGTCACGGGATAAGGCATAATCTTTATTATTGAAATGTAAAAATTGTCTGATTTTTCGTACCTATTGACTGACATGGCACTTTTTTTTCTCAAAGCCAATTTCTTCTGATCAATATACCCTTATATTGGGCAAACTAACAAGGGACATATACCAAGAAACTGCTTTATGTCACTTCGTGTAATATTCCATGTACCATCTTGTTCGTCAGGTAAACGAGAAACCGCAAAAAGAATCCAACAGAATGGACACGGACAATCAATGCAGTTCGACGGTATAGTGAAAAAGTTTATTTAAACAGAAACCGGAAGAATATGCCTGGCCTAATAATGAAATAATCGATATATGTTTGGCAAATAACACTTGAAGAACGACAACTTATTTTTGACTCATTTTATAAGTTGACAATACAAAGCACAACATTTATCTTCGTGGACTGATTCATTCAAAAGCTCTGTTCAAAAATGTGTCACGAAAGTCAGGAACACATCAAGTCATTTCCTTGCTATCAGTGCCAGTTTACACCCTGTGATGCTCCAGATAAAAAATATTTAAATTCAGATTTAAATATTAAAAAGAAGTATCAACTTTATCAAGAGAAATGGGAACAGGAAGGTTTAGAACCAGTCAAAGAAAAAATGTAATGATGTTTTCTCATCAAATTTTAATCTTCACTTCAAACCTCCCCTAAAGATAATTGTTAGTTATGTGATTTTTTGCAAAATACCATTAGATTTGTAAATAATGACGAAAATATGCAAAAAGCAAAACCGATAAAGAAATTCATCTCAGAAAGGCAAAACTAGCGACAAATTCACTTAACAAAGATGAAAATTTAGCTGATGAAAACATTTCATTCATTACATTCGATCTACAAAGAGCATTACCTTTTTCCAAACTAAGCACGTCTGTTGCTTATTTTAAGATGAACTTATATGTTTACAATTTGGAAATGCATAGTTTGAACGACAACAAGGTATATACGTTTATGTGGAACGAAACAGAGGGATGTCGAGGTTCACAAGAAGTTGCCTCCTGCCTGATAAAACATTTAAAAATGCATGCAGGAAATTGTAATAATATCATTTTATATTCGGACTATTGTACAGGTCAGAACCAATATATTAAACTAAGTCTATTACTGCTCAAACTCGTACAAGACCCTAAAATAAACGCTACTTTAATCGAACATAAATTTCTCACCTCAGCTACCTACCGAATAATGCAGATATTGGAGTTATTGAGATAAAGGCAAAAAATAAAGAGTATATTTATGGTCCTGAAAATTTGATAAATTTAGTTTCCACTGCTAAGAAGACTAATCAATTTCAAATAATTGAAATGAAACGTGAAGAATTTCTTTCGACAAGAATGTTGGAAAATAGCATCATTAATAGCAATATCGATAATACAGGGGAAAAAGTTAACTGGTTGAGCATAAAATGGCATCCAAGAGATTCCAAAAATAAACCGGAATCTTTTTTCTATAAAGAAATACTACAAGAAGATCAACATTGCAAAAAAAGTTCGGAAAGGGAAGATCACCACAGAAGTTCTTTAATATTATTTAGGATTAACTCTTCCCAAATCATAGACCTGTAAAATACTTAAAATAGAAACACATGTTCGATTTGCTTACTTATATTCCACTGAACTACCACAACTTTTATAAAGATTTGCCAGGAATAGAAAGGACTAAACCTCGAGCTTCAACTTCAGTGATCGGCCAACTTGAGTCTAATAATGACAGTGATGATTTGAATATTTATATTTACTAACTGCTTTCCCGTTATTCTTTTTTTTTTAGTTCAGTAGATACTTAGCGTAAGTCATTTATGTATGTTACGTTTTAATAAAAATTATTATTAGCACTTATATGGGAGTACAAATATCGAACACAGTAATTAATTAAATCTTGCCCAAGTACTTTCGATCAATAGATCATCCTCAGGGGTATCTGAAATAAGCCAAGAAACGTTTTTCTATAAAAAAGGAAAATTGATTCACTTCGATAAAAAACTCGAAGTTTATGGTTGAAAAGAGTTTTTATGTGATAAACGTTTATAGACTTACTTCGTCAGTTGTGGCCTATCCGACATGAGCAGAATGTAATATATGTAAATTTGGACATAACAATACAATACACAAAGACAAACAAACACTTTAAAATTTTTTAAAAATGGAGAAGCTACATGTTATATAGAAGTTAAAGACAGAATGGCTCCCGGTCTGGTGGAAATATTGAGATGACATGTGACAAATGACAGCTTGTAAACAGCATGGCAGTTACAATAGATATGTGATCTGCACCTTTCAAAATTCTATGAAACTAAGTATTGATCAAAGGTCCAACTGACACCACTATAGGAAATCAACTAATGAAATATAAAATTATATAGTATTTATTTTTATGTAGATTGAATAATCCAAATATTACACTCAAACCTGTTTATAATAATTAGGATGTTAGTTTGAGAGCAATTGAAGTTGACATAAAGTATAAATGTAAGAAAAAGACTTAACAATATATTAGACAGTGGATGGTTGACTACAATAAAATGGTCCACCAAGCGCTATCAGTACTGTAAAAAAGGAAAAATATGAATATGCAGTTAAATTACCAAAAGTTAAAATCAAAATTAAAAGCAAAATATATAAATGGGTTATAATCCAAGTAGTTCAGTTTAATCCACAGTCAATGGAAGAACTTTAAAATTAATATCGAAATGCTCAGTGCATGAAGTCTAAACAGTCGAGCTGGTTCCTCTACGAGGTGAAGCTGTAATAAAGTTTTTAAATATAGGATTAAATTTAATACAATTTAAATTAATTTGAGTATTAAGATAGTGAGTGTTTTCATTTGTTTCCCTTGTAATCTCTAAATCTTCCAATAAATCCAACTCAAGATAGTTTTTCTTTCTACTAATGTCATGTAAGATAGATGAACCAGAATTGATGTTAAAATTTGTGGTTGCTGGATACTAAGTGTTGACTAAAACTTGAAGAGTTTGGTCTTTTCAAATGTTCAGAGACTCTAGTGGATAACTTTCTGATGGTTCTACCTACATAAGAGGCATCACAATCATCACATTTTAATTTGTAAATACCACTTTTATCAAGTGTATTCATCCTATCTTTGGTATTGATTAAGAAAAAACCTAAAGTGTTATGTGATTTAAAGGAAATTTTGATGTTATCAATTGTAGAAGTAAAAAGTTTAGATATTTTATTGTAAATGCTACTAATATAAGTGAAGGAGAAATATCTGATATAAGTGAGTTATCTGAAGCATTAGGTTGAAAGAGTATTAAGTTCTGTATTAAAATTATCATCAGAAAGAGGAAATTTAAGTAACCGATGAAAGTAACTGTAGAAAGCAGCCATTTTATGTTGAGTTGGGTGATTAGACGTTCCATGTATAACGTGATCTGTTTGGGTGGGTTTTCTATTAATGTTGTACTCTAAAGAATCTTTATTACGGGAAATATATCCAAGAAGTTCAACTTATTGTCAGATTCTGGTTCCAGAGTAAAAGAGATGTTAAGATGGAGGTTATTGAGGTCATCCAGAATCTGTAAAGCATCATCTTGGGTTCCCTGTATGAGAGCTATACAATCATCCACATATCTTGACCAAAAACTATTTTGTTGTTGTTATTAACAAACTTCTGTTGGTTGTTTATATATCTTTTGATTGAATTGGAAGAAGTCCTGATCCAGACAGAATTTAAGCATAGTTAATATAGCATCTTTATCCTTTGCAGATATGTTGCAATTATCTAGAAGGTTGTGTACTAAAGGTAATGTTTCATCTCTTGATACAGAAGTAAACAAATTTGAAACATCAAAAGAAACTAACTAAAAACCCTCTTCTATCCTAATGTTATTTAAACGTTCTATTAGATCTAAAGAATTTTTAATAGAGAACTTAGGTTTAAAATTAGTGATAGACTGAATTGTGTTGTAAATCAACTCTGATAAAATAAAAACTGAAGAGTTACAAAAACTTACTACAGGCCTTATGGGACAATTGTGTTTATGGATTTTAGGCAGTCCGTATAACCTAGGTGTTATAGGATTATATACAGTTAACTTTCTGTTGTTACATTTAGTAATAGTTTCATTAAACAATTGAACCATTGCTTTTGTTTTATTAATAAAGGATAAAGGTTTTATTAATAAAAGTGTATTTTTTTCCAAAACCACAAAACTGTTATCTGAAAAAAAAGATTCTACTTTCTCAATGTATTGAATTTGTACTAAAATTATAACACAATTACCCTTATCAGCCTTACTGAGTACAAGAGAATCTCTATCAATTTTATGTTTATTTAATTTTAGCAAATCCTTTTGTTTTTTAAAATTATGGTGATGTCTATGAAAATTGCGTTTGTACTTACATTGTTGTTGTTGAAGTAAGTTAATGCAAGAGTTTCTTAAATATTGTTTAATATCAGCATTTTTAGTCATACCTTCTATTAGATTATCTAGCTCCACTGCAAATCCTCCAAGCACTGAGTTATTTAACCTAAAGTTCTGACAAGAAAACTTAAGGCCTAATCCTAAAAAATACAATTCATCCTCTGAAAAGTTAGTGTTACTTAAGTTTAAGACTCTAGGATGGAATTGGTAATCTGAAAACTTATGCATAGGTATTGAAGTACTTCTCTGTTGTTTTTGCAAAATCAAATGGTTTAGTTTGTTGACAAGACTTCTCTTCTTGGTAGATTTTAAGCGGGCGACCTCATCTTCTATGTTGTTGAAGAAATCGTTGACAAGAAACCAAGGATGCTGTTGCAAAATTAGATCATAGGTAATTTTCCGATTGCCATTAATATGATAGAGTTTGGTATAGTGCTTCTTAAGTTTTCTTTTCAGGATCTTTTTCTCCAAAATCTGTTTATCCTTATCAGGTACATTTTTTGACCTTAGCAAAAGTAGGAGTGACTTGATGTAAAATACACTGTCTAACGAACCAAATGTTTAAGAATATAATCATTCTCTTGCAGGATAGTCTTCTGTAAGTATCAACCAAGACTGCCATAGTCAATAAATCAATATAAGGTTGAATGTTCGAATAATTGAACTTTGATGGTATACAAGGCAAATATCGAACACAGTAATTAATTAAATCTTGCCCAAGTACTTTCGATCAATACATCATCCTCAGGGGCATCTGAAATAAGCCAAGAAACGTTTTTTTATAAAAAAGGAAAATTGATTTATTCGATAAAAAACTCTAAGTTTATGGTTGAAAAAAGTTAAGGGGGTTAATATTTAGTGACTTACACTGATTGGCTTCTGAGCCCCTTATATATAAGATTGTTTTCTGAATGAATTCATAGTAGTCAACACAGTTATTTTTAAAACGAATTACTTACTTTAATCTATTTAACTGTGTTACTTTTGGATATAAATTCTTCATTGCCTAGAGATTTGAAAACAAATTTTTTATATCAAAAAATACCAGTGCCAATTTTTATAGATAAAATTAAATTTGTATACATAACACACTGTCAACATGTCAAAGCCTTCCAAATGTTCTCCCTTTCTATCTTAAAAATATTCAAACAATGTAAAATGCTATTTTTCAAAGTTCATGACAAACATAGAACAATACAGGAAGCAAAAAAATGCAGAGACAAAGGAACTAAAAATAAAACCACAAAAATTTTTATTCCTTTTTTGTTGAAAGCAGGAGCTGAATGATTCACTTTAAAGTCTCTTCAAAAATAAAGAAAAGAAGTTGCGGAAATAGCAGAGTTACCCACTCAAAGTAAAAGTCAAGCTCAACTCAGCTGAGAGTTTTGACAACTTACACACAAAATATAAACTTTTGGAATACATAATTGAAAACATTTTTATAGAATTGAAATACATTTCATATTGAACATCGAACGAGAGTTTTATAATAGCTTTAGGTATGCTTGAATTAATATCAGCTTTGGCAAGTCGGTAATTGTATTGGTACGTCAAATTGTTAGAAGTTTTATACTGTCAACAAGGAAGGGCTGTTAATTCTAAATAAAATTTCAGTGGTGGATGAAAATAATTACAGTAATATTATAAAAATAGCATTAATAAGTTTTTCAAAATAAAAATAGCTAGTCCCAGCAGTTTTAAAATTATCGAATTAGGATTTTAATAAAATATTTTGTAAATCAAAATTATTATAACTTATCATCATAAATGGCATACGCTGATGATATCGTCATAATTGGAAGAACCCAAAATGAAGCAGTGGAGGCTTTCACACGTATCAAAAATGCCGCAGAAAACATCGGACTTCTGATTAACATCCAGAAAACTAAATATATGCCGGCCATATCAAGAATTCAACAAAATAACTTAGAGCTGCAACACGAAACGATAGAAATGGTAGAAGAATTGTGCTACTTAGGATCACTGGTAGACTACAAAAATAACACATCCAACGAGAAAAAAAAAAGAATATGCGTGGCTAACCGCTGTTATTTTGGCCTTGGCCCTTAACTAAGAGCGAGAAGTATGTCAATAGCAACAAAGTGCAATCTTTATAAAATAATAATACGCCCAGTGCTCACATACGGATCGGAAACATGGGCAATGACAACCCGAGATGAAGAGTTACTACGAGTCTTTGAAAGAAAAGTATTGAGGACCATATATGGCGGAGTAAACGAACAGGGCCTGTGGAGAAGGCGATATAACTTTGAACTCTATAGACTTTTTGATGATGCAGATATTGTGAAGACCATCAAAATAAACCGCCTAAGGTGGGTGGTCCACATTATGCGGATGGATGAGAGTGATCTCACTAAAATAACTATGCTTAACAGGCCGGTCGGAAGAAGAAGAAGGAAGCGACCTAAACTCAGATATCTGGACGATGCACAGGAAGATCTGAAGGAGATTGGAGTGAGGGGCTGGAAGAAGACAGACACTCGATAAGGAAGGATGGAAGAATGTTTTGAAGCAGGACAAGGCTTACGAAGGGCTGTAGCGCCAACTGATGATGATCATCATAAAAATTGCAGATGATACAAACTACTCGCTGTGGAAAGTAACAAAAAAACTTATACACAACGAACAAATGAATATGTTAATCAGGAAACAAAATGGCACTTGGGCTAAAACTGACATACATAAAGCATATACTTTTGCAAATCATCTACTCGACGTATTTTAACCGCATTAGAGAGAAGTGTTAGTTGAAGAAGAGCAAGCCATTCATGAAGTCGTAAATGTAACATATCAAATGGCCCCTCCTATTAAAGCTGTTAAATCTGAAATCCAAGAAATATTTGATAATCTGGAAATTGAAAAGTCACCTGGATATGATTTAATATCTAGTTAAGGATGTAATAAAAAATCTACTCGACGAAGATGTAAGCTTAACTATTTATATATTTAATTTAATATTAAAAACAGATTATTTTCCACTCTAATAGAAAGTTGCACAAATTGTTCTTGTGGCGAGTCCAAGTTAAGAGTTAAAAATCAACGAAATAACGTTTACTTTAAAAAACGAATTCATTTGGATAGCAAACTTAATATGGGCATCCACATCTGAAAGAAACTGGATATAAATGGCTGTATTAATACAAGATATGCGCATATGCGGATGATGTTGCCATAATAAGCCGCAACAAAAGGTTGTTAAGCGAAAAAGTTATAGAACTGAAAAAAAAGCTGCTACGTTTGGTCTATATATAAACGAAAGCAAAACAAAATATATGGAGTCCACAAAATCGAATCAGCATAAGAATCTGAAGATTCCCAACCATACCTACAAATTATATGCCTCCACTTTTCCCTACCTAGGCTCAATAATAAAGGACGACAACAACATCAAGTTACTGAATCGTGAGTCTAAGGTTAGAATCTACAGACAAGTAATTAGTTCAGTGGTCACATATAGATGTGAAACGTGGATCCTCTCAACCACTGATGAAAATCAACTGAGAATATTTAAGCGCAAACTACTAAAGAAGATATTTGGATCAAGCCAATGCAGCGATGTTTCGTGGAGAATTAAAATGAACTACGAGCTGGATGAACTAATTCAAAGCGCAGATATTGTTAGATTTGTAAAGTCACAAAGACTAAACTGGCTTGGTCACCTAGAAAAAATGCTAGATAATCGAGCTGTAAAAGTAGTCCAGAGATTTAAGCCCCAAGAAAACAGAACAAGAGCAAGGCTCCGTAAAAGTTGAAAGAAGACGTAGAGAGGGATCTTAAAACCATGAACATCAGGCAGTGGCGAAGGAAAGTATCCGACAGGGCAGAATGGAAGAACATTGTTAAGCAGGCCAAGACTCATAAAGGGTTGAAGCGCAATTAGAAGAAGAAGAAAAAGAAGAAGAAGCTATCTCTGCCATTTGATTTTTTTATTAAGTTTCAGAATTTCGCTTAGGTCAATGTATGCTTAGACTTGTTCTATCTCACAGCCATTTCTAATGACACGTCTGCGATCGTCCGTGTTGGTAGTTTTTTTTCTTTTCTCATATTTATTTTAAGGCCGACGTATTTAGGACTGTCTGAGAGTTTCGTTATTATAATTTTAATTTCTCGAATGTGCTTGCTATAATCACCGATTCTGTGATGGTTTAATATGTTGACCAAGTTGTTGTTTTAAATACATCTTCTAGAGCTATATTAAAAAGCTTTGAAGATGTTACGTCGCCTTGTCTAACTCCTCTATTTTTAGTCTCGTTATACTATCATAGTTGCGGTTTCATATATATGTTATGTATTAGTTGCCAATATCTCGAATGTGAATAGGATATATCATTATTATACTTTAAGAGCTAATGCATAATTCACCTCTTTACATCATTTGGTACCCTTACAAAACTACCTGGAGTCAAAACGTCATTGAATTTTTCAACTGTACTTGAAAAATCCCGAAAGACCACACTGATCATATTATACAGAAAGGTGTGTCCAAGTATCGCCGTTATAAGATCAGTAGCAATCATACATCCTATTTTGGTATTAAACGTTACATTGCATTACACCCTGACAGTGTTTCACACATAGAATTGATGTTAGTACCTGCATTTAATAAATAAGTACTAATGTTTATTTATTTTTGTATTTACACCGATTCATCCTAGTGGTAACTAGAGCTTTCAGGCTGCCATTCCGTCAGCCAGATACTTACAAGATATTGAGTATCAATTTTTACATTTTTCAAAATCATATATCATGGTTCTTACCGAAACAAAGAAAAAAGGCCAAGGTAGTGAAGACATAGGAGGTTTTATACATATTTATAGTGAAGTAGAGAAAGACAAAAAAGCACAAGCAGGGGTATCAATATTGATAAAAAAAGACTTAAAGGAAACCTGAAAAGCTGGGAGCAGATCAATGAGACAATTATTAGAGTATCTATTACATGGAAAGGGCACGACCTCGAGATCATTGGATTATATGCTCCGTCAGAAAATGCATCAAAAGCAGCTAAAGAAATATTCTACGAAACTTTATGGAAACTCATTGTAAATATAAATAGCCGCAAAGAAATTGTGCTGTTGGGAGATTTTAACGTTTGGACAGAAACAAAAACAAATGACAAAGTCGTAGGAAAATATAGTGACACTAAAACAAATGCAAATGGGGAACACTTAATCGAATTCTGTGAACGGCACCATTTAGTGAAAATCCTAAACGGATTCTACCAACATAAAAATAAACATAAGTACACCTGGGTTCAACCAACGAAAAACACAAAGTCAATTATAGATTATGTCATCACAAAACAAGAAACACACATATAAATTGAAGACATAAGAGTATTAAGAGGACCGGAGTGCGGAACTGACCATTATATGGTAAGATCAAAATGTTACCTACAGTATCGACTTCGGCTACTACATCAAAATGACAACCAACTAGCTCAATCAAAACCCCTGGAATCGAATCTACCTAAATACAATATTGATGCACTGCAAAACGACTCGACATCATTCTTATATAAGCTGCGACTTAGCTAAAAATTGGCAAACCTGATCTACTCCTCAGCCCAGAATACATATAAAGAGATAATCAATAAAATCAATGAAGCAGTTTACGAAGCGCTCGGCACAATCCAAACGAACAAAAAGAATACTCCATTGTGGTGGACAAATGACATCGCCAATGCAGTACACAACAAGAAACAAGCATATCAAAAGAGGCTTCAAAAAATAATCAAGATGATAGACGAACATATGCAAGATCAAACAGAGAAGTAAAAAAATTAGTAACTAAAGTAAAAAATATTTCTTGGGAAAGTAAATGCAAAGAACTCAACAAATATATAGGGTCAACAAGATCAAGAGAAGCATGGAAAACGGTAAAAAATCTGAGAACAAACAGAAAAGAAACGAGTAGAATATATTTAATAGAAGAAAGATCTTGGATCGAACACTACTCACAACTGTTGACTGAAACAAGACCTCAATTCACGAACATCAGTACAACAACATATGAACTGGAATTCAGTGAAGACGATGAAATAACAGTACAGGAAGTCGAGAATGCAATACGAACTCTAAAAAATCGGAAGTCATGCGGACCACTAGGTATACCAAATGAATTATTAAAACATAGCCCACAAGTATTACAGGAATTACTGGCGTATGTCTTCACCTTATTTTATAATGGACACGACTTACCACCGGAGTGGACAAAAGTACATATTAACAACATCTACAAAAAAGGAGATAGAAAGAATTGCTCAAACTACAGCGGGCTGAGTGTCATAAATTCACTCTCAAGACTGTATGGAAAAATTATAAAAAATAAAAATGAAAATAGATGACAGATGTAGAAAAACAGAATGGCTTTCGTGCAGGCAGATCCTGTATGGACAGTATATTCTCTCTAAAGCAAGTTATCGAGAAAAGATCAGCCCACAACCTTTTAACTCATATAGTCTTTATAGATCTAACAAAGGCATACGATAGTGTACCACTTTCAATGCTTTGGGTAGCAATGGAAAACAAGGAATAGGCAAAAAAATATATACAAGCAGTACAACAGCTTTACAAAAATATGACGGCAAACATTAAAACTGGAAATAGATTAACTAGAGAAATTCCTATTAGTAAGGGCCTAAAGCAAGGCTGCTGCATAGCACCTACACTCTTCAAAATATATCTAAATGAGGTACTCTCACTGTGGAAAAGAAAGTGCTGTAATATGGGCATCTTAATCGGAGATGATAGATTGTACACGATATACTTCGCTGACGACCAAGCCATTCTAGCTGAAGACGAGAGTGATGTAGGATACATGCTAATAAAACTGGAAAATGAGTACACCAAATGGGGCCTCACAATTAATATACAAAAAACTGAGTACTCAGTTGTAGGAGAGAAACCAAAAAGGCTACAAATCGAAATGGGAACTATAAAACCAACAGACAATTTTAAATACTTGTTAGTCCAAATAACATCAAAAGCAGGAAGTAGCGAAGAAATACGTTCCAAGATTGGCCAAGCAAGATCATCCATCATCCACCAGACAGCTACATGGACTATTATGGAACAAAAAAAACACAAAAGAAAATAAAAGAAGAATTTATAAAACAATAATAGAAAGTATTGGACTGTACGGTGCCGAACTCTGGGAAATAAACCAAAGAAACAAATCAAAAATTTAGGCAATGGAAATGAACTACTGGATACGATGTTGCCAGCTCACTAGACTTGATAGGGTGAGAAACGAAGATATTCGGAGAAAAATGGAAATCGATCTAGACGTAATAGACACAATCGAAGCCAAAAGACTTAACTGGTATGGACACCTTCAGGGAATGCCGAAAAATAAATGGCAAAAAAAATAGAAGAATGGCCTTTGCCAACTGGAAGAAAACGAGGTAAACCAAGACGAATCTGGAGAGACGATGTCGACGATGAAATAACCGCCAGAGATCTAACAACTGTAGATTGCTTCGACAGAAAACGCTGGAAATTAGGATGCGAGAAGGGGCGCCAGCTGTAGAAGACTCGCTTGTTATATATATATATATATATATATATATATATATATATATATATATATATATATATATATATATATATATTTACATTTGAAGTACCATAGAAGTTCCGTCACTTTATGATTACACAAAAAAAATCGCTAGGATATTCAGGGCACGAATGGGTTAACCAATTATTATGCGCCCTTCTAATTTAATTTGTACTACTGGCTAATAGATGGAGTTGTCGATACGACATAGTTTTAATTTCCATGTTATATTTATTTTATATTTATAAAAATATGCGAAACTGCACCAGTTATATAAAAAAGTAAGTTCTAATAATAGGTTTATTAAAAAGCTATCTAAAAATACTTTTGTACTTTAAAAATGATCACGTTTAATTCTCTTAACATGATATTTCTCTTGTATTTCTATACAGGAACCCCTAGCAAAACAGTATTTATTTTTCAACAAGGAAAGTTGAAACAATAATCAAATGGTATGTAAAACTCCCCGAAAAGTTTTTCACCAAAATTTAATATGCAAATAAGCAACCTGAGGCAATTTTTTCACGGTGAAGTAAATAAGAATTTTCTTAACTTGAGAAGTTTTTCAAGGAAACGAGTTTCTCACTGAATTCGGGCAGGAATTTAATGCTTTTCCTTTTATTATTTTCTAGGTTTAATAACTTTACATTATCAACATAATAGAGGTCAACATATAAGCTATTAACATTATGTATATAGTTTCACTGGACTTAAAAACCTAGGGCTCAGAAGCATTAATATAAACCACATTATTTCTATTTTACAACTATTTTTATTCTATTCAAAATGGTTTTCTGCACTTTCTTTTCATTTTTTTTATTTTATGCATTATCCTTTTAATTTTTGTTATAATTTATGTTCTTATTCACTTTTATGCTTCCTCTTTCGTGTGGTATTCTCTTCGTCTTACCATACTGAATTAATTTTGTAATTTTTTCAGATTCTTTTTTAACCCCTAAGTAACGTATGTACTGTAATTGATTTTATAAGGGTTGTTATAATTATTTACGTTGATTTTACACAATTTTTACGTCGACTGCACATTGTAGTTCTGAATCTTTGACGACTGAATTTATTATTATTTGAAATACGAAAATTTGCTATTTTGCATAACTGGGGATGATCTACACGTCGTATTTATAGGCAGCCCTCCAATACTTTCGGTAATGCCAAAAGTTCAACTTTGTTCTAGTATACTTGTAAACATAAAATTTTCTGTTTTAGTGGAACAAGTGAGCAGACCAGTGAATAGTGTAGTAGTATCTGGGGTCTCCTCATAAAGGACGACAACTAAACCTTTTCAGCTATCTTTTTATCTGTATTGAAAGTATGTATTTTGCTCAATTTTTCAGCTAGTTAGTATGCAAGTTTTTTAAGTTCTCGTTGAGTAGGAGCAAATCCAACACGTTCCAGCAACTTCTTTACATGATTCACTAATTCAAGGTCAGCATCTCTACCCAATTGTGAATCTGGACCCAATGCATGCTCTGAAAAATCATTTTTCTGTATTCTGTATCTTGTTGTAGATTTGGGAACAGAAAACGTCCTGCTTGCTGCACGAACAGAATCATTTTCATCGTTAATTGCAGATAGAGCTCAAAGTAGATCATCTTTTCTCCACAAACATTTGTTTGATTTTCGAGTATAGAAGTTTGGCATTTTGACTCTAAAACAAAAAATAAAACGATTAATGGGCAGATTTGGCTTTTAACTTAATCATGCTTTTTTATTTAAACCCCAAACTCTCTTTTTATCCTTTTAGGTGAATATTTGTGCAATGACTTCTACAAAAAAATGCGCGAAGTATCCTAAATAGGCAAGAGAGATTGCGCACCGCCATTTTGAGTCATGAATGTTATAAAAATACTTTTCAATAGCTAGGATAAGTTTATTCATACAAACAATACATAATAAAAATGTAATGTTAGTCCTAAATTTGATAAAAGTCTTTGCTACAAAAATATTATACGCAGTTACAATGAGAATTCAATGACTTACGTATTAAAAAATTCCACTAAAGGTGCATTCACTCTACGTAAACTATTCTCATCGACGGATGAATTCAACTGAGGGTTGTTTGCCTAACGTACTACCAGAGAACTATGAACACAGTGTGGTCGTTAGTTCTCTGATACTACTAACACCGAATGTAGTTTAACTTCCCCTCTCCTAAGCGAGTTCTGAATAATGCGTAATCTCTCCTAGCGCCCAGACTATCCTAGCTTTACCTTAGTATGAAAATCTTTTTTTGAAAAATGTATGGTTTTCAGACGAAGCACATTTTCATTTGTCAGGCCAAGTAAATTGTCGTACAAATCGATATCTGGGCTTTGCCAAACCAGATGAAGTTCAAGAAATTTCTTTACATAGCGCAAAAGTGAATGTTTGGTGTGTAGTTTCGGAACACGGAATCATTGGTCCATACGTTATCAAAAAAAATGGTAGGCAAGTCACACTTACTCAACAGAGGTACAACACGATTTATTTCTGATATACGTTAATTTTGTCGTGCATGTAATTTAGCATTTCGAGACCAACTTTTCCAGACATTTTGCGATACGGCTGTCGCAGTTCGTCAATTTCTGTAGGGACATTTTCCAAACAAATTAAGTTCACGAATTACTGACTCCACATCCTGCACATTCTTCAGACTTAACATCTTTATATGCATATATTTGGGTCATGGCTAAAACTGCCGTTTTTAAACTGGCACCACAAACCATCAATAAGTTAAAGGATGCCGTTAGAGTCTTCTTCGCGGACTTAAGACAACCTTTATTCCATAACATTACGAGAAATCGTGAATATCGATATGAAGTATGTCTTGAGAGAAGAGGACCTTATTTAGAACATGTTATAAAAAAATAATATGTATTTTTTAAAACAATAAAATAATTACAAGTTCAGTACTGTTTATTTTAGGCTATACTGTACATACTTCATTTCTGGCTCCATGGACTAATCCTAAAGCCAAAAAAATAGCATTGCTCTTGGTTCTCTTTTTAAGGTTGTATACGTTATGTAAATAATTATGTATATGCCATTGTTTTCTGTCCATACATTCGTCTTCTTTGTTGGCTCTATCTCTCATTATGTGTCGTACATTTTCTTCCCAGGCAACTGAAGGCCTTCCCCTTCTTCTTCTTTGTTGAATGTAATTTAAAGCTTTCTTTGGTCATCTATCTTCATTCATTCGCTTCACGTGGCCATACCACACTAGTTGTCTCGTTTCAATTCTATCTACACTGGAATATACAGTATTTGTCCTTCATCTAATATCTTCATTCCTAATATGATCTTCTTTGGATGCACCACACGCTCTCCTTAGAAAATCCATTTCTCCTATTTCTATTCTTTTTCTATCTCTTTTCGTGATCTGCCAAACTTTTGCCTCATAAGTCATAATAGGCTCTACCAAGGTTCGATAGATTGTCAATTTCGTTTCTTGTTTAATATATTTAGACCATAGTAGGAAGTTTAGAATGTTAACCGCTTTTTTTCCTGCTGCGTTCTGTTTTCGATGTCTCTTTTGGTAGTGCCTTCTTTAGATATTATAGATCCGACATATTTATATTCCTTGCATGTTTTTGTGTTTCTAATTTCTAATTCTGGATCTTCTTCATCATCTCCTATTTTAAGATACTCTGCCGTTGACATATTCATATTGAAGCTCCATTTGTCATATTCTTTCTTTAGTTTTTTAAACATGTAGTCCATGTCTTCCTCATCATTCGCTACGACTACCTGATCATCTGCGAAAAATAAAGTTGTTAGACATTTACCATCGCCTATGTCTATTCCCATTCCGGATACTTGTTTCCTCCACAGCTCTAGCGATGATTAAATATATATTTTAAATAAGGTCGGAGATAAACAACATCCTTGTTTAAGCCCCTTTGCTATTGGAAATAACTCAGATATAAAGTTTCCTTCTTTAACGACACTTCTTGCATTTTTGTATATATTTGCGATAGCATCCACATACTCTCTACTAAGACCTACTTTCGTCAATGTTTAAAACAGTTTTTTAAAGGTACCGTATCGTATGCCTTCTCTAAATCTACAAACAATAGGTGGGTAGATAGATTCGACTTCCGTTTTTCGATTACCTGCTGCAGAACGAATATACCATCAGTGCACGATCTTCCTGCACGAAATCCATTTTGTTTTTTTATGTCTTCGTATTCTGATTCTATTATTTTGTTTTATTATTCGACCGTACAACCTCCTCACTGAGCTAATAATAGTTATTCCCCTATAATTAGATTATTTGCGTTTATCACCTTTCTTGAATATTGAGCTGATGTATCCAATATTTCAATAATCAGGGATATTTTGTCCTTTTAAGCATTTGTTAAATAGTTGAACCAACATCTCATGTAATATTTTTGGTCCATACTTCATCAACCCAATTGGGATGTCTCCAGGTTCTGCTGCTTTACCGTTTTTCGATCTTTTGAGGGCAACGTTTAACTCTCCGGTTGTTATCTCACTTATTTGTGTGTATTTAAATATTTCTTCCATTTCCATATCTTGGAATTTACATCTATCCTCTGTCAGTAAGACCGCACAATGGTAATTCCACTGTTTCAGATCTATTAACTGTATGTAAGATTTTTCCTTTCCTTCCCTTCGGAGAGACTTTATCACCAAACATGCCCAACTCTTGTTCCACCTATATACTCATTCGCCTCTGAACATCTTCGATCCCACATCTCATTTTTACTTTTCACTACTTTTCTTTTTACATCTCGATTTAATTTTTGATATATTTTGTAATCTTCATCCTTTCTGGTTGACATACATTTTTGATAAGCAGTTTTCTTCTTGTTGACCAAAGTTTGCATATTCTTCGACCACCATTCTTAATTTTTTGTTTCATGTTTGTCTTTATAACCCAAATCTTCACTTGCAGCCTCATAATTTTTTACTATTTTATTATTTTAACCCGTATTTTTTAAGTTGCTGGTATAATTCTTCCGCTGATATATTTTCTCAATACACATTTTGTAATTTTGTGGCCAGTCGTAATTTGTAAAGAAATTTCGTTGAATCTTCTTTTAAGCTTTCTAGGCTATATTTAGGAGATATTACTGCTTGTCCCTTTTCTATATTCTGAACCTGAGTGTTATTGTTTTTGCGATAGTTAACTATCACGTTGGCCATAAGTAATCGATGGTCGGATCCACATTCTGATCCACGGTATACCCTTATGTCAGTTGTTTTCAGTTGAGCAGTTTGACGTTGGATTACATAGTCGATTATCGAGCGCAAATTCCTAGTAGGTTGTATCCATGTAAATTTGTGTATGTCTCTATGTTGAAAAAATCCATTCATAATTTTGAGAGACATTGTTTCACAAAAATCTCTAAGACGCATTCCGTTGTCATTGGTTATTTGTTCCCCATATCTTCCTACGACACTGTTATTTTCTTCTCTCCCTACTCTGCCGTTTAAACCTCCTAATATAAAGATTTCACAGTTTTCTTTAATTTCAGAGAGTATTTTATTCATATTGTTGTAGCAATCGTCTTTACTACTTTTTGGATCTGCATCTTCATTTGGGGCGTACTCATTCTTTTGTACCCATTCTTTTTCATTATTAGTATTAGCAGTTGTTTATTTACTTCAGTCCACGATTTAAGATTGTTTTTAAGATTTTTTCGAATGGCAATAGAAATTCCTCTCTTAGCTCTGTTATCTTTACTGACTCCACTGTATATATGTATATATTATCCTATCTCTTCATTTCTTTTTCCCTTTTTCTTGGTCTCGGTGAGAATACATATATCTGTCTTTTTTTTTGCTAATTCTTTAAATGCTCTTGCTTGTTTAAATCTAAGTCCTTGTACATTCCATGTAGCCAATATGATTTTCCTTTTCCGTTGCATTAGTCGTCTTTGTTTTGATCAATCCTTTGTATTCCGAGGCTTTTGGTCGAAATTTTTAGCATTTATTTATTTTGACAAGGGATGAGTTGATAGTCCATCGCCTCAACCCTCCTCGTTTATCCGGGATTGGGACCGGCACCGGCATTTACTGAGCTACTCAATCCACCCAGCACTTATCGGAGGCGGAGTTATGTATATGTATATGTTAATATATTATTTGTTAATAAATATTGTAATTTATACTATAATAAACATTTTTAGATGAATTCAAACTATTAATGTTTGCAAGAATAAGAGTATAATCATAATCTACTATAAATTCTACAAGCTTAACACGTACTGACATGGAAAAGAATACTCAGAAGTGACGATTATATCCCGCTGTATAATAAAAAGAAATCAATAAAGAATAAGTACATACATCAGAAGGTAATTGATTGTTAATGTGAAATTAAATCCAAGGTCCTATCATTATATCCCCATTCTCGTCTTAAATAATTGATATACCTCAAGGAACTTTCCCAACTCGTACCAGTAATCACTGAAAGGAATACGCCCTCAACCTTCAATAATACCCGAGTTAAAATATTAAATCAATAATTGAGAAGGATCTACAAAGTAATTCCGTACAAAGTTTGACCCAGGAAGTTTATACACCAAAAATAAATATTCAAAGCGGTGTTCTGAACCGCATCTACGCCAAAGATGATGAAGTGAATAGGTATAGACCTAATGAGTTTCGACATTTATAGAAGTTCTGCTAAAATTTTGATAAAACAAAGTATTAATAAATTTGAGTTATCTTTTATTGTCAACTTTTATTATCAACTAGTATATTAATTACTATTTAACTGGGAATAATCCACAATTAAATGTTAAAGTAAATTTTGCTTTTTTGTTACTTAGTGAAAAATTCTTCTAATAATTTAATTTTATCTGACTCATTTATATTGTCAATTCAGACATACATTCCACTTTTAAAATAGACGACTTTAAAATAATATTGCCAATATTGTTGAGTTGCGCTCCTAGGACAACTTTACTTGGTCAACTTGGACAACTATCTGGTAAGATAGATCATTCGATTACATGAAATCAACTTTAACTTGAGAATATCTGTCAGAAAAAAGCATAGCATGTAATTCGTCTTTAGACAAACAAATGCCATGATGACCGTAAAATTCTCCTGTTAGTCATTTCATCGCAAATTATAAGGTAAAAATCAGGAAAAAAACGTCATAATACTATTCCGACATGGTAAGTATTTGGTCGTTCATTTTAGTTCACCTTCAATATACGCCAAATTCTGATTTTATATGTTTGTTATTTAAAAAACATAAATGATGTATGAGTCCGCACGACATTTTTAAAAATGAGGTACTTCTTCTGTAATGATAACTTGCAACTTTAACTTCGAAAGCGCATGGGTAAATGCTACATTTGGTCAATCCTCTTATACGGTGTCGAAGGTGTCCCTGGTGTGTCGGATTCAGTCCGTCTCGCTGTACCGCGTGTCGAGACCGCCTACCGACTAAACTCACCTCCTCTTCCTCCAGCCGGCGGGTCTGGAACCGCTCTTAGCGAGCATGTCTGACCCGTCGACCTTACTCATAGCTCCCCCTAACACCCCCGGCGAGAATTCCATGGGTTGGTCAGCTTCACGGACGCCTCCCACGCACAGCGAAGTGACCGAAGACGGGAAAGAAAGCGGTCGGGACGCTTCCCAACCCATGATGGAACCAACCCTAAGATGTCAGTCGGCAGTTACGAATAACTCCAGTCGTTCATACCTTCATCTATTCACTCTTTCTCATCCACCCCTTATTCTATACTTAGTCTCATTCAACTCAAGTCATTCCTTACTTTCATCTAGATACACCTACTCATCCATCTATTCATTCTAACATTTAGATGGGGCAGTCTGTGTAGGTCGGATGTAAAAGGTCCTTCCCTGCTGACTGTCTCCAGACGAAACACGACATAGTTTAAAGTAATAAAGAAAGAAATTAAAAAAGAAATAGAAAGAGAGAAAAAGGAGGAAGGATGAAATGAAAGATAGAAAAGAAGCCAAAGAAAGAAGAAGGAAAAGATAGAGAACATTAAGAGGAAAAGGAAATTGAAAGTGAAATTGTTCAGCAAACAATAACGTATAAATAAAATCAGATCAAGAATAAAACAACGATAAAGTAAATAAATATATAAAACTATGATAAAATAAATAAATAAGTAAAACCGTGTAAAAACAAAATAGGATAAGTTAAAATTAGACAGTCAGTGTGGTTTGGGTGTATATGGTCCTCCCCCCACTGACTGCCTTTTACGACACAAGACACGTTAAAAGATAAATATACGGTTATCCTGTCTGCAGTCGCCTCTCTTTTTCTTCTTTATGCTTTATTGTCTGTGTGACAAAATCAATGATCAGGTCGAAGTCATGCTTGCTGTCGATAGCTTTATCAATTAGCTCGCGAGGCTCGCCTAGGTGGGATCCCAGGCCCAGCTGCAGTTCGGTGCGTCCAACGTGATATGCGGGGCATACGAACACGACATGCTGCGCGTCATCCACCACTCCGCACTCAGGACATAGATCGTTCTCGGTTTTTCCTATACGATGGGTGTATTTCCTGAACGATCCATGCCCTGTCAAAAACTGTGTGAAGTAATAGTTGACGCGCCGATGTCGACACCCGTACCACCTCACTGCGTCCGGGATCAGGGATTTCGTCCAGTCAGCCTTCCCGACTTCGGCTGCCCATTCCCTTTGCCACGTCTCTAGACTTGTAGCTCTTTCCTGTGGCCCTGAACCTATCGCTCCGTTGCCCCTTTGGTACATTCTGGCTCTCTCCCTGGCCAAGATATGCACCGGTACAGAACCGGCCACCACCTGTAAAGCAATGGTTGATACAGTCCTGTACGCACTGCACCCTGATCAGGGGTTTCCTCTGAGCCCTAATAAGCATGTCTTTGTACTTTTTTATCCGAAGGACCTCGTGCCACACTGGAGCCCCGTATAGTAATATGGACAGTATTGATTAAAGCAATACTGTCCTCTTTTGGGATCCGGGTCCCCCGATGTTGGGCATTAACTTGTTAAGTGTTGAGGTCCTTTCTTCCGCCTTCCGACATGCTTCTTGTACATGCTGTCCGAAAGAGAGTCTGTCATCGAAGGTTATACCTAAGTACCTGACTGTCCTTTGGGGTCTTATTTCGGAGTCTTGGTATGCGAAGATTATATCGTTTCTTTTTCGTGGTCCCCTCAAGATTATTGCTTCTGACTTTTCTACTGCTAGTTTTAGGTCGTTCTTCTCTATCCACACCGCGGTCGTTCTTATCGCATTATTTACCTTATCTTTTATTCCCCAATTCGTATCGTCTTCGACCAGTAAAGCTAGATCGTCCGCGTATGCTATCGCTCTCACTCATCTCTTTTTGTGTATTTCTAGTACCCCGTTGTATAGTATGTTCCAAAGTAAGGGTCCCAGGACTGACCCCTGGGTTACTCCCGCGGTCATTTCTTTCTTTTTTTTTGGATATACATACGGATCTTTCCGATAAGTAGTCCTTTATTATGTTGGACATATACTCTGGAGCCCCAGATTCGACGATTCGGTCTACTATGAGGCCCCAGTTGGCTGAATTAAAAGCATTTCTTATGTCCAGCAGAACAAGGACCACCCATCTTTTCTTGCTTGTCTTGGCCGCGTCCCTTATCCAGTTTGCGGCATCGACTGTCGATCTGCCTTTTCGGAATCCGTATTGTTGGTTTGATAGCATTCTCTCATCTTCCAACACGCGCTCCAGCCGCCCCTTGATAAGTCTTTCATAGAACTTACCAAGGCAGTCCAGAAGGCATATTGGCCGATAAGAGGCCGCTGAATCGGGGGGTTTCCCAGGCTTTAGCAGTAGGACCAAGTTCGCTTCCTTTAAGTCTCTGGGAAACTCTTGCTTCTGCAGTAGGTCGTTGTATATTTTTCTGATCAAGCCTGGTTTCTCCGTTGCTAGTACTTTTATTGCCTCTGGTGGCAGCCCGTCAGGGCCGGGAGCTTTCCCTGTCTTTATCTCTTGACCAGCGGTTTTTATTTCCTCTTCCGTGAACTCCTCTACCATTGTTGGTAATATTTTTTATAAAATTTTGGGGATCCTTGGTAGGGAAGAGGAGTTCGGCTGATTCCATCCGCTGGTCTACGTCAAGTCTATATGGGGCGATTATCTTAAGCGTCTTCATGGTTATCTTGTACGCATCGCCCCATATATCTTCGTCCAAAGCTTTTATCAGGGTCTGCCACTTTTCTTTTTTCTGCACAGACGTACACTAAAAATTCCATGAACGGCTATGCTGACAAATGTGGCAGTCCTTGAGAGAGCAAATGCTGCTAGCGAGCTGCTTGATAACATCAAACGTAGAAAGATAGCCTATTTTGGACACGTAGTAAAAGAAGACCGATATAATATTCTTCAACTTATTATGATGGGTAAAATCGAAGGACGCAGAGGAATTGGTAGAAAGTAGACCTCTTGGTTGAAGAATATCAGGGAGTGGACAGGAATAAGGAAAGCTGAGCAACTCTTTAAAATAGCTCGAGACAGAGACAGTTTCGCCATTTTAATCGCCAACGACAAGGGGACTTGATAGGGCACGTTAAGAAGAAGAAATGATGTATCCTCTATATGTTACTGACTTACTAATTCTGGTATTTTCTTTTTAATAACTTTCTCTTTCAATATTGTAACGGAAAAATATTTTGCCTACCACATGGGGTATTAATACAAGGGGAAGAAAATTGGGGACAGAAACTAAGGGGTGGAAATAAGGCAAGCAAAATAATCGCTACTTGAGCGAACGGCACTTAGGGTTTGTTAGGAGAGCTGGGGTTGTGTATAAGTAAAAGATAAGACCGGTGGAATGGGGCAACTACAAAAATATGAAACAAAAGGTCATGAATATCTTGGAACAAACAAAGCAAAAAGAAACAGGAAACACCTCTAGTAATTTGATATAGGGCGCCACTTGAGGTGCCTAATTATACCTATTACAACCACTAGTTGTATTTAGGGAAATCATTATTAAACATAAAAAACATATCTTTTTCAAATAAAACTCAAGAAAGGGTTAGTTAAAAAAAATAAAAAAATTTTAAGAAAACAAAATTTAACATTTATTGGTGTCTTACCACAAAGAGTTACACAAATACAGATGACACAAAAAATAAACTATATCAACAGTTGTAAAATACACAAATACAAAGAAAATCTTACGTGTTCATCTGTTTACAAAGAAGATGGCTACAAAATAATTAAAAGGGCATAGAGGTTAGGGTCTAGGACAATTCGCCGTCGCCAATTCGCCGTCGCCGATTCACCGTCGCCCATTCACCGTAGGGACAATTCACCGTTAGCCGATTCGCCGTCGCCGATTCGCCATCAGAATTTTAATTTTTAGAATGTTTATTATTAACACTTGGTTATAAATAGAAGATTTTAGGCAACAAATTATTTTATAGTACCAATTAATGGTGTGTTGATGTTTAAATTTTTATTAGGAATAAAATATTTAACAAGAACTAGAAAACAATTAGGGTGGTTGATCTTCTAATGTGGGTAAAATAGTTGTTGTTTATTTAATGACCATTAATAACCAGTGAATAATGATTCAAGGATTTAATTTTTTGTTTAAATTATTGTTGGAATAAAAAATGTTTAACAAGAATTAAAAAAAAATTAGGCAATAATTTTTTTTAGTAAGTACCGATTTATTGAGGGTTGGTGTTTAACGAAAACTTAATTCATATAATTTTATGTTTAATTAAATATTTTTGCTAAGTAAATGAAATAAGGAATCCATTGTTTTATATTTTGTTTTATTAAAAAATTAATTTCTACATTTCGTAGTTATGGGCTAAGCCTCTGAGATATTCTAAAATATTTTCTCTATTATAATTTTGTACTAAATGTAAAATTCTTTGGTCCGCTAGTCTATATTTTTTTAATTTTAGAGGAGGTTGATGACCAGCCACAAGTTGTTCGTAATAAACGTCTCTCCCTTTCTGCACTTTCCTTAGCGCCTCTATAAATTTCTAGATTGAAGGATGCGTTGTACCTAATTCCAACTGCAACCTTCTGTGAACAGCTTCAGCGTGGTTGTTGGTCCTATCTTGTCCATTTAATGTCCTCTCATAGAGATTCCACATCCGATGTGGAAACAGTGGGGGACGTCTATCATTTCCTCGTCTGTAAATAAAAAAAAAAACGATAAAGTAAGAAATGTTCAATTTCGATGAAAATTGATCAAGATATTGCATTTTGCAACTAAGAAACGGCTGATCGGTTAAAAATTTCATTTAAATTTTTTTTTTTTGTTTTTAAATGTTTTAATTTTTAGATTTGAAAAATTGACAAAAATAAATTGTTGTTAAAATAATCATTCAAATTTTTTAATTTTTTATATGCTATTTCTACATTAACTGAACATTCTGACATATTTGCATTTGTTTATAAAAAAGTAGGAAAATATTTCTTAATTGTTATAAAAAAAAGGTGATGCTATCTTCGCCATACGTGCCAATTTTGATATGTATAATCAAAATAAAAAAAAAATAAAAAAAATGTAACTTGTGAAGTTTGTAACGAATCAAATTTGTTTTATAACAATTTTTTTTAAATCGGTATAGTATTGTTATATCTTCATGTTTTAAGGACGCTTTATCAGCGGACGTCTTGTTCTAAGAGGTCTGGATACGGTGGTAATTTCAAAACTAGTTATTAAAGGGAAGGACCTCTCAAGCTTGAGTAACCGAGCATTCATATCATCCATTTTAACATGGAAAGCTGTCATATTGCCTTCAAGACGGTTCAGCAATGTTATGATGGCATCATGCCTAGCATTAGCTGATTCTTGAGACTTAATATTACGCGGGTGACCTTGAGATGGATCACGAGATCTAGGTTGAGATGGACCTTGAAAATATTTTTACTGTTACCTGTCTCGGCGACCCACATAATTGTCCTCAAACCAGTCCAAAAATGGTTGAAGCTCTTCCTGTAGATTATCGCCTAGTACAATAATGGCTTCATTCAAATCTTCTTTGGGAACAAAAGCGATGGATGTTACCATTCTTGAGTTCAGTGCAAATTGTGGATTGTTTTTGTACTCCATTAATTGTCCCATTGTTGCTAAATGCCTTCTCATGTTGTGAGCCAGATGAAAAAAGCATCTGTGAAGGCTTACATTTGGCAAGCAGTCCGTCATGGCATTAAATGCAGCCTGTTCAAAGTCACAATGGATTTGTAAAGGTTCTACATCTGGTATAAGTTCTTTGATGAGATCAAACATTTTTTTGGAGGTAGCTTCTCGCTTGTTTGGTAATAGAGCATAAAACATGGGATGAACACCATTGTTTTTGACTGCCATCACTGTATAAACTTGTGAAAATAATGGTGGTGTTATCGAAAATGTGCCTTCGGCATACCAAGTTGTAGAGGTTTGCAAATGTTGCAGCCAACTTTGTCTCCCAAAAATCAGTATCCTAGTGGGTCCATCCGAGTAATAGGACATTAGAAAATTTTCTGCTACATCAGGTTGGCTGTAATACAGTCGGTAGGCTTCTGGCAAAACCAAGTTCTCGAGATTTAGAGAATTTGCAGGTGCTGAATTTATTTCATAACGTGTTCGCCTGACTACCTTTCTTAAAGCGCAGATAATAGGTAATTTAGCCTGACTAGCTTGTGAAGCATTACCAATACATTCATTGATAACCTGAAACCGGAGTTTAAAATAAAAAAAATTGTTATTGCTTTTTTTCAACGCAGTAACCAAACGTTTATAATATAATACATTTGCTATTGTGAAATGGTTAAACTAAGCTTATTTAAAAATTAAAAAAAAATTACCTGTAATGTAGTCTCTTTAGATTCTGCAGCACGTTTCTTTATTTTTGTAACTATTTCAGCTACTTCTACAGATTCGTGTGTGTGCCCATTGATTTCGTTAATAATTACGTCATCTCTCGTATGAATTCTTGCTTTGCACCTATCTCTTCGTTCACATCTTCAAAATTTACCATTTTCGTCCTTTTTGCTAAATCCATCGAATATTTAAAGATATCCATTTGCCGAAATGTTCTTTCCTTTTTCTGACAAAATTGGCATCTCCATTATATTGTTTGTTTACAGAAACACTTTGATACTTAATTATATTCTGAAGCTAACGTCGATATTTATATTATACTAGAATCACCCTAATACTCATTAGAGGAGGGATAACTACTTTAATCTTAATCATTCTAGTTCTTGTAAAACACTTAGTTTTAAATAAACAACAACTACTTTAATGTACATTAAAAGATAAACAACCCTAATTGTTTGCTACTTCCTGTTAAATAATTTTTTTCTAATAATAATTTAATAGTGAAATTTAAATCCTTGAATCATTATTTACTTTAATGGTCATTACATGAACAACAAATACTTTAATCCACATTAAAAGATAAACCACCCTAATTGTTTTCCAGTTCTTGTAAAATATTTTATTCCTATTATGCATTGTCTAAAATCTTATAATTATAACCAAATTTTATTAATAAACATGCTCAAAATTAAATTTCTGACGGAAAATCGGCGACGGCGAATCGGCGACAGCGAATCGGCTGCCGGTGAATTGTCCCTACGGTGAATGGGAGACGGTGAATCGGCGACGGCGAATTGGCGACGGAGAATTGTCCCATTCCCTAGAGGTTAACCTTCTTTAAAAATAAAATAAACTAAAATCAAAAAATAATAAAACGTGCTGTCATAAGTTAACAATAAATTAAAAAAAAAACTGAACACACAAATTGACAGCTAAAGTCAAACTCAAACACCAAAACAACAAAACTTCATAAATTATTAATTATTATAAATCCTTTAAATTTCAATGAAAGCAATTATCGTTATTTAAAATAAAAGCTATTTTACTATGAACACATAATGTTACCTTTTATTTCAAAAACTTTGCCACTTAACTTTGAAAAACTTGCTACTATCTCTGGGATTGTAGCTGCAAGGACGAAACTCTCAACTGGAACAAAAGGAAACCATTTCCGTACTCAGGAACGAAGATCTGACGTAGATGGTGTTGGATTAAAGCAGGAAAATGATAACAAAGGTAGTGGGATATCCTATACACTGCTTCATAATTCTACCATGTTCTGGTATACTGCACAATTTTTTTTCTACTGCTACATATTTCCACAAAAAGAGGGCAAAAACAGAAAACTACAAATTCGACGGTGGATTTTGATTCATACTGATCCTACAGCGACCCAAGTAAGAATTGATCCACAGCTGAGCTTACCGCGACTCAACTAATAATTTAGATCCATACCTGAGACCACGACTACCCAAGTAAAAATTTAGATCCATACCCGAGACTACGACGACCAAAGAAAAAATGACGAAATTCTCTTAAGAATTCGCTTACTAAACTTAAAAATTAACAAACGCTGAAATAATAAAACACAACGAAAATTAAAACGTAAAAGATTCCATTTCTACGACGTACAAAAATTATAAGGCGACTTCGAATAAAACATTAAAAGAACAAGCCGAGAAAGTACTTACACATCTTTAAAATAATAAACAGCTCTAAAATGGTTTATATTAACATCCAGCAATGCAAATAAAATTATTGAAAACACTTTTGGGTATTTTAGCTTGAAAGATACGAACTAACAAACATGGAAAAAACTCTTCGTTTTTTTTTAAACATATATGAGGGGATTTCAATATATTATATATATACGAGGGGATTTCAATATTCGCCAAAAAAATTAATGAATTGCAAATGCTACAATATGGGTAACTAGATCCTACTACATTCTGCTGAGGAATTTGCAACACAATTGATCTTATTTAGCATAATTAGAGCCGCTTCATTGATTTTTCTTTTTCTACCGTCTGTTTCTTTCAGAAAACAAAAACTCACCTTTTTGGATGTGGTAATCACAAAGGAATTTATAGAATTATGCAACCAAAGTCCACAAAAACCAAACAACACAAACAGATATTTAAATTAGTACCCAAACCAAAACTTAATTATCTAAAACTGAACCATTAAATCCTTATAATAGAGCCCAAAACACCTACTCTAACGAAAAGGCATTTCAGGGACGAACAAACCAGCTAAGAAAGATCTTAACTAAAAACTATTATTCGTTCTCATTTATAATAAAAATATTTTATTACATAAACCACTTTCTCAACCAAGCTATAGATAATTTCTGTATTTATTTTAGTAACTTTAATTTTTTATTTTAAAGTCATTCAAAACTCTTGTATTTACAGTGGTTGCTCGTGTACGGTTTCAATATAAAAACCCATTTTCATCAAACATTCAAAAAAATACCTTGTTATTTACCTTTATAAAAACGCTGTCAACTTAAATAAAATAGTCTAATAAAATTACTTTCCAAATAAACGAAGTGGACACCAAAGAAAAACAAAAACGGCATCAGGTGACAGTCATTTGGTTAGTGGACTATATCCCGAATATATAACCTTAACGTTGAAGATTAAAATGGATTTATAAGCGAATTTGGAATTGTTTTTTTTTCCTTTATGACGGTTATCCCAAACAATTTACCGTTTAAATTTAGACCTCGATTAAAAAAAGACATTATTGTACCCTGACACTACTAATAAAATCAAGGACAGTTTGTTGACTGTTTTATCGGTTCATATATTTATACAGTACGATTTTGATTTGGAAAAGAAAAGTCGCGTAACACACTTTTTATAACAAATACTGAAGGCTGTTTTTTATTTGAAAAGTAACACATGTCCATTTTTTGCAAATTTGACTTTATATGTTGTTGGCTTAGAATAGTAGTTTCTTTATCGATATCACACATTAAGTTGTTTAACAAAACTCCCAGGTATACGAAGTAAACTATATAAAAAATTCTGATAGTTTTACAAAAACAGCAGATGTCCGTCCATGCGGTTTGTTGTAAAAGCTACACTTGTCCCATCTTAGTCAACGGTCATCGCTAAGCGTGAACGATCTTTTCTATAAATTTATCAGTTGTGTGCGTTCTTTGTGAATAACAGCTGATATTTGTTTCTTTTGTATAAGAAAAATAGTTCAGCATGGCGGAAACTATTCAATGCAATAACTCTCATATTATAGTTGATGAAATTCTAAATACAGATCAACTACTGACAAAGGTGACTAGATCAGTCAGGAATCAGGCTGCGTACACAAGAATTATGGGGTTAACCAACGAGAAAAGTTCTTGAAGCCATTTAGTTCCAAAAAATACGAACATTTAAACCAAGGGTGAGAACCAGAACACAAAACACGAAATAGACGAGAATATTAAATGTGTTTGTGAAGCAAATTAGAAATGTTGGTATTTGAAGAAGTGATTGTCTAAAGGAATAAAATAAATTTGACGGTTGATTAACAAACGAAGCAAAACGCGAGGCCGTGATTCGCAAACCGTGTTCGTCGTTTCGAATGAGGTGGGAATCAGGCTGCGTACACAAGAATAATGGGTATTAACCAACGAAAAAAGTTCTTGAATCTCTTTCGTCACAAAAAATACAAACATTTATATAACTGATAAGAACTGGAACACAAGACACATTTAACACCTTAATTAGTTGCTTAGTGTGCTTTGTGGCACTAAGGAAACCATAGGTAACGGAGATTTTATCGAAATATTGAAATAAGACAGCGATAATCGAAAGAGAGTAGAAGAAGACAATAAATTAAATCGAAACAAAGTTGTGAGATTTATGAAAATCTACTCTGGCTACGAATAATAATGAAGGTGTGTGGTTTTGATACTTGAATGCATTTTATAGGCTTCCTTGAATCTAGAGAATTCTGAGCATGGCGCGAAAAGTTGGATTTGTTCATTTTGTTGAGCATTGTATGATACGAGCACAAAAGAGAAGCCAATGCAAGAATAAATTAACAAATCAACACGAAGAGAATATCTAGATTTAAAGAAGCGAACGGTTTTAAACAAAATCAATTGCAAACAAGTGAGAATATCGATCAAAAGGTAAGTAACAAACAAAAATCGAAAGAAATGTGCTTAAGTTAACACGCAAAACATCCAGAATAAGTTGGAAAGTACGTATGATACAAGTAGAACAAAATAGTTCACAAAAATCAGCACAAAAACAATGTAAAAATGTAAAACAATAAATCATAAGTGTAATATATATGTGTATAATTAATGTATGTATTAATCAAAATATATATTTTATAAAATTGCGATACAAATATGATTAAATTTAATTGTGTAAATAAAGTTTCTTAATAGTGCACGAAGGACCGAATCAAGCTTAAATTGAAAAGAAACAAAAAAAAAAACTAATTAATCAAAATGAATTAATTGAAACACGATTAAATTAATTAAATCAAAGTTATAATTATTTATAATTCGGCTCGAAGTGATCAAATGTTTAGGATTAAACTTGAGGTCGCTGGTTAAATGATATTTGGATAAATAATTATAGAGAAAAAATGCAATATTTGTTTGTACATAAAATTAGCGAAAATAGCAACTATCATTTGTGAATAAATTATGAACTTAACTGGTTCTACACATTATCGTTGTTTGTACAAAGAACATAGACTTACCCTTTGGTTCTATTGATGTATTCGTACCAGGCTGAAGAGTTGGTCGCAGTACCGACGCTTGGGACGGCCGCCGAGGCAATTCACATGAGACCGGTCAATGTGGTGCGTTTCGTCCACTGTGTTACGAAGAAGTAAAGTGCGTTGAGATGGTTTGAGCTAAGGAATCCTCTAAGTGGTGGTCCGAGGGAGTGTACCAATAAATCGTTCTATTATCGGACGATTTTGAATGGCGATAGTTTAAAGTTAATTGCTACAGTAATACGACACTTTACATTTGTGTGTATATTTTTGACCCATACAAAAGAGAAGCCAAATTCTCCGTAATTCAAACATGATAAATGAGATAGTCAGTTTAAATTTTACAAAATAACAGGAAATAATATATTTTAAAAAGGTATTTAGAATACAGCACTAAATTAGGTCACATTACAGTACCGTTACAGAAAAAATATTAAATGTCAAAATACATACTTTCCCAAACAATCACAAAAACGGAAAAGAATAGTTTATCGAAGGAAACCATAAAGCAAGCTAAAATACAAGCAGTTGTTTAAAAAACACATAAAAGTGATAAGGATATTGTGATATATATTTATATTGTTCTAATTTATTTGTCTTTATTCTAATTTATTGTCTATATTCTAATTTATTAAAACTCACGATAACTAATTACTAATTTATTAAATAGCTTATTAAATACAAATTTATTTGTTACGTTTCGTTACATTTAAATATCGCGGTTGCCGAGCTTCTTATGAATGACTCCTTAATGAAAGTTTTCCGTTATTTATATAATTCCAAGCCTGTAAACAGAAAGGTGTAGAAAATACCATGATGTTCTCGATGTAGACACAGCGGCGCCTGGTCTCAAAACTGGTATGTTTTTTATCGGCTTGTCGTCCCCAGAACATTCGATTGTTGTTTGTTTAGCGAAGGGGACCCAAATGATGTCAGGTATATTTTTGACCTAGAAATTACGAGAATCAATACAAAAGAATTAGTCATAAAATATTTACAGTTCTATACGCCATAACATTTAAAATCGTAACATTGCCCCCCTCTTAAAAGATGGTTCCTCCTGGAACCTTGTCGGGACTGGAACTGGAACGACATGCTGATATCGGCAACTGGACCCTCTTTTACAACTTCCAGTTGTATAGAAATGACAAGGGACGGTTTTCTCTCCGCACCAGTAACTATGCGGATTGCAACAGACTAACACCTGGACTTCGGTGTCTTTAAACATCTCCTCCACCATATTTCGGATAACCCTCCAATCTAATTGGCGGCACTCCAACTTTGGCATGGCTAACTTTTGCACGTCGGACTCTAGTACGTGCTCTCTCAACTGAAGTAAGGCTTCCCATACATCTCGGTAGGTAGGTTGGTCACGGGCAGTGTCTTTTGTTACCAGGTAGAAAAGGTAACGTGATGCATCTTGAAGTTTCAAGGTTTTACCAGTAGCTGGCACTTGGCATTGAAGTTCTGCAACTCGACCAAACTTCCTTCGAAAGACGGATGCCAACCCTGGTGCATCTTTGATACTGGCCGGGATGGTAAGGGCCAGTGAGTAGTCATCGGGAAGCGCGAGTAGATCTTGCCTTTCTTCAGTGGTAACACCATGTCTTGCTTTACCGGTACCTCCATAGGCACCCATGAATTCCTCAAACGTGAGGTCAGACACATCTTGGACTTGGTTTATTTCCACTTCTTCATCTACGTCGTGGTCGCCTTCGAAAGACGCCAGCCGATTATGGTGTACTATCATCGGCTTTCCCTCGGAATCTTGCTTATTCGATAAATGACATCATTGATCTTTTCCATAATGAGGTATGGACCTTCCCAAAACTGCTGCAACTTGGGGGAACAACCTTTTCGCTTTTTGGGATTATAAAGCCAGACTTTGTCGTTCTTCTTAAAACACCCCTTTTCGGCTTGCGTATCGTACCGTTTCTTCATTCGGTACTAGCGATCTGGAGATGGGAACGGACCAACTCGTGTACATCGTCCATTCTTCTTCGCAATTCGATCACATAATCTTCACCTGCTACATCTTCTCCAGGTCGACACCCAAACTCTAGATCACAAGGTAGTCGCATCTCGCGTCCGAATAGGACTCTGGCTGGTGTCTGGCCTGTTGATTCATTAACAGCAGATCTGTAGGCCATTGTGAAGAACGGGAGATATTGGTCCCAGTCTCGCTGATGATCGGACACCATCTTTGTCAAATACTTGCCAACTGTTCTATTCATTCGTTCTACCATACCATCCGATTGCGGATGATAAGCCGTAGTTCTTGTTTTCTTCATACCTAGTATATCGGTTTATTCGATATATAGCGATTTATTCCTTGGAATAAATCGCTTTCGAAGTTCCTGCCTTGGTCACTATGGATCTCCAAAGGCACTCCAAATCGGCTGATATATTCTTGGATCAACTTATCTGCAACGGTGGCCGCCTTCTGGTCTGGAAGTGCGTAAATCTCGACCCACTTAGTGAAGTAATCCATTACTACCAACATGTACTTGCCTCCATTATCACTTTCTGGAAACGGCCCAGCAATGTCCAAAGCTATTCTTTCAAACGGGCTTCCAACATTATATTGTCTCATAGGAGCTCTCCTTTTTCGATAAGGCCCGTTACTCGTAGCACAAATAGTACATTTCTTACACCAGTCTTTTACATCGTCGGAACTGTTCATCCAATAAAACCGTTCCCGAATTCGCTGAAGGGTCTTCTTCACACCAAAATGCCCTCCTGATGGACTGTCGTGTAACTGACGAAGTACTTCGGCTATTCTGCTCTTTGGAATCACCAACTGTCTTCTCTTCTCTGAACCGTCATCATTTTCCAGGACTCGTTTGAGCAAGCCATCTTCCATGATAAATGAGTCCCACTGGGCCCAATATGTCTTAACTACTGAGCCTAGGTTCGATATTTCTTGCCAAGGTGGTCGACGGTTTTCCTCTTTCCATTTTCGGATTTTCTGTATAACTGGATCTCTCTCTTGTTCTTCCCTGATCTTGGTAGGCGTCCAGTCGTCGTTGATCACCGTCGTTCTTAGCACTGCTGCTTCCTTGGATTCCGTTTTGTTGCAGTGGGAACACTCTGCTGGGCATGGCCTTCTGGAAAGAGAATCAGCGTTTCGGTGGCTAACTCCGGCCCGGTGCTCAATCTTAAAATCATATTCTTGGAGTCGTTCGATCCACCTGGCTATCTGACCCTCTGGATTCTTAAACTGCATCAACCACTTAAGGGCGGCATGGTCGGTTCGGATTAAAAACTTTCTTCCATAGAGGTATTGATAGAAGTGCTCTACTGATTTCACTACTGCCAGAAGTTCTCTTCTCGTGACGCAATAATTTCGCTCAGGTTTTGAGAGAACTTTACTAAAATATCCAAGGACTCTTTCCTGTCCTCCTTGAATCTGAGACAGCACTCCTCCAATTCCCACATTACTTGCATCTGTATCTAAGATGAACTCTCCTTCTGGCAGTGGATACATTAAAATTGGTGCTGTGATTAAATGCTTTTTTAAGGTTTCAAAGGCATTCTGGCAGTCTACATCCCAGCGGTATTCTCTTGCTTCCTCTGTAAGTCGCGTTAATGGTTTAGCGATATATGCAAACTTCTTAATAAACCTCCGGTAGTAAGTACACAGTCCCAGAAAACTTCTCACTTGATGTTTGTCAGTTGGTTTTGGCCATTCCTTAATAGAATCGATTTTTCCCTTATCCACGGCCACTCCTTGTTTACTGACTATATGACCCAGATAATTGACTTTACCTTGAAATAGCTGGCACTTCTTGGGGTTTAACATCAATTGGGCAGCTTTAAGTCGATTAAAAACGTTTTCTAAATTCTTCAGATGGTCTTCAAATGTCTTCCCCAAGACGATTATGTCGTCTAGATAAACTAGGCATGTTTTCCAAGATAAGCCTCTCAACACATTTTCCATAAGCCTCTCAAATGTCGCAGGAGCGTTACAAAGTCCAAATGGCATAACGTTGAATTGCCATAATCCAGATCCTGTGGTGAAGGCTGTCTTTTCTTTATCTACCGGGTCCATTTCTACCTGCCAGTATCCAGACTTCAAGTCCAAAGTAGAAAATAATTTACTTCCAGCCAATGTGTCTAATGTGTCATCGATCCGAGGCAGAGGATAACTATCTTTCTTGGTAACGTTGTTCAGCAAACGGTAATCCACACAGAACCTCGTTGTTCCGTCTTTCTTCTTAACCAGGACCACCGGAGAGACCCATGGGCTCGTAGAAGGTTCTATCACCCCGTCTTTCTTCATTTCCTGAACAATCGTTTCAGCTTCCTCTCTTTTCGCCTGTGGTAATCGTCGAGCTGTTTGACGAATTGGCTTAGCATTACCAGTATCAATTTTATGCTTAACAACGGTAGTTCTTCCCGTCTTTCCTCCTTTCGGTACGAAAATATCACGATACTGCCGAAGAAATTCCCTTAATTTCCTTTTCTCAATCTGATTCAGAGACTGTCCAGCAACCGCAACCATTTGATCAAATTTATCGTTGGAATTATCAGACGTTGTCGTCTGACGGATTATGGATGTGACAGGTACACAAGTTCCTACTTTTGTCTCTTTCTTGATGGTCACTGGGTAGTCATTGACATTAATAAGTCTCACAGGAATTTCTTTAGCCGAAGTCACTAATTCTTTTCCAATTATGATTCCACGGCCAACTTCGTCGTCATGATTCCAAGGCTCCATCATAACAGGTGTTCCTTCGTCCACAATTCCCTGTAGCCGCGCTACTATTATCGTTTCACTTTTCGCAGGCACGACTGTATCTTCTTTAACGGCTGCTTGCATAGTGTTGTCATCATGTGGATGGAGAAATACCTCCTCGTTACCAACTTTGATTATCTTATTCTTAAAATCCAATTGGAATCCATGCGTATTCATTACGTCCATTCCTAATATAACATCCTCTTCGATGTCAGCAACTATAACAGTATGGACGAACTTTTCTGTTCCAATTCCTAATTGTACCTGGATTTCTCCATGAATGTTGGCATTTTCACCTGTAGCGGTCCGCAGTCGCAACCTCGTTGGTAACAGTTTCTTATTGCTGTTTATAACTGTCGGGCGAATAATGCTTCTGGTCGCTCCCGTATCCACCAACAACGTATGCTTTTTACCATTTATTTCTCCATCTACATATACACTATCTTCACGACATTTCAAAGAAGCTATTAGTATCAGAGGGTCTTTGGAAAAGTTCTGGGTCGAAGCTGCCCCCCTAAGGCCGACCCGTTCTAGTTTTCCTGATGGTGAGTTTCTTGATTTGTGTCGTACCTAGGATGCTTACATGAACTTCGTACGTGTCCTATTTCGCCACAATTCCAGCATCTTATGGTCTTCGTTTTCTTGTATGTCATTCTTTTCATCATATTAACGAGCTGGTCAAGTTTATCTTCATCTCCTTCCTCTTTTACAGTCCTAACTTTGCTATACCCGCCAGAGGCCTGCGTAGCTGACTCGTATTCGAGGGCGGCAGATAAGACATCCATCAGCGTCTTGTGACGAGCTAATCGTAATGTTCTCTGCATTTCATGATCACGAAGACCATCAATAAACGTTTGAATGGCCAACTTTTCCATCATGTCTTCGGGAGCTGTTGGATAAGCATATCGCGCTAATCTGGCGATATCTACTTCATATTCTTGAAGAGCCTCATCTTTCTTTTGTCTTCGATTTTTGAGCTGCGACTGATATACATGTTCCAAGTGTTCGTGGCCATATCGCATATTTAACCTCTTTTTCAGTTGTTCGAAATCATCCGTCTCCTCTACGGCTATGGTCTGGAGCACATCTAAGGCATCTCCTCGAAGAGCTATAGTCAGGTTTACAGCCTTTTCTTTTTCTGACCATCCATTCGCTCTTCCAGCTGATTCGAACTGTTTCATGTAGTTGTTCCATGACGATTTTCCGTCGAAAGTTGGAACTTTGACATGAACATAACCTCCGCTTCCTTCAAATTTTGGCCGTGTTTCCAACTTACATTTCGTCTCGTCTTCTTTTATCTCTACCGGATCTAAAACTACCGTATTAATTGGTGGTAGCCCTCTCGTGTTAGTTATCATGGTCTCTAACTGTTTGATTTTCTCTTCAACTTTATCAAATGTTTTAGAGACTTCTTCAAACTTCTCACTATTCTGAATACATACTTCGTCGAATCTTCTAGACATATTTTCAAATTTCTCGTCGTTTTGTCTAGTTGTTTCTTTAATAATTTGAGAAGTTTCTTCGATCATTTGAGACGTTTCATCGAATCTTTTGGAAACAGTCTCGAATTTTCCATCAATTATTTTCGTTAAAACGGCTTTTTCTGCTGACTGGAACTGGAATGTCTCTGGGTCGTCTCCATTCTTGTTGATAACAGTCTTCAGTCGTTCTTGGAGGATCTTCTTGGACCCGCTGCAGTCTTCATCGCGTTCTTCTAGTTGCTCACGCAACTGTTTCACTGAAAGTTCTACTAGCAGCATCTTTGGTCAAGCACACACGTACTTTTTTAAATGTTCTTTCGTACAACGATCACTACCGAAATACGCGGATGTTCCCGATGAACAATAATTTTCAAAAGTTCAAAAGTCTTTTCAAGAATTCAAAAGTCTTTTTCAAAAATCACTGTTTGATTTATATTCAAATCCCACACCGACACCACTGTGATATATATTTATATTGTTCTAATTTATTTGTCTTTATTCTAATTTATTGTCTATATTCTAATTTATTAAAACTCACGATAACTAATTACTAATTTATTAAATAGCTTATTAAATACAAATTTATTTGTTACGTTTCGTTACATTTAAATATCGCGGTTGCCGAGCTTCTTATGACTGACTCCTTAATGAAAGTTTTCCGTTATTTATATAATTCCAAGCCTGTAAACAGAAAGGTGTAGAAAATACCATGATGTTCTCGATGTAGACACAGCGGCGCCTGGTCTCAAAACTGGTATGTTTTTTATCGGCTTGTCGTCCCCAGAACATTCGATTGTTGTTTGTTTAGCGAAGGGGACCCAAATGATGTCAGGTATATTTTTGACCTAGAAATTACGAGAATCAATACAAAAGAATTAGTCATAAAATATTTACAGTTCTATACGCCATAACATTTAAAATCGTAACAATATGTTAGCCTGAACAACAGGAAATAACTCTAGGTAAGTTCTTCGATAACAACAAGTTGTTGTCACTGCTTATGACTTCAATATTGGTCAGCGAATAATACAGTGGAGACCGAGAGAAGAACCACATCGAAGTAGAGGTCGTCCACCAACAAGATGGTCTGATGACATAAAACGGATCGACAAAAATTGGATGCAATCAGCACAAAACAGAAATACATGGAAAAGACTGTGGGAGACCTATATCCAGCAGTGGATAGATCCGGGTTAAATGATGTAAGCCTTACTGATGCTTCTATATAATAACACAGGAAAAACGTTCTGACTTACTGAGTATGTTTAAATATATGTATTACTTTATATTATATACTTACTGAACATGTTTGTATATGAAAACTAAAGATAAATAGGATTAATGGTTATTAAGACTCATTAGCGTTACTCTTTTCCAGAGACGACGCAGTAGTATTCTACAAGCTGCTTTATCTTACAACAGTACTAAGAGTGACAGTGAAAATGAAGATACAAAAAAGCTCGACATCAACAAGATCCATCATATATAGCTTTTTTTATGTTTAAAATTCGACTACCTGGAAAAGACTTTGTGCCAAAGCGATTCGGTGTTAATGAAGTGCATGTCCGCCGAATTAAAAATAGCTTAGCAATGAGTGAATGTTCTTCAAAAGATGTCCCGGGCAAGCATGCAAATTAATATTGTATCAATTGCAATTGATTTCGTTCGTTTTAATTCAATTACTTCAAAGTATTGAACGACCGAATTCCGCGTTCATTTCGATCCAATCGTATGGTGACAAAAATCTATTTATCGACCGCCGACGACGCGACGCCGATCGGGATCGAACCAAAACAAAATCGCACAGCCGATACTTCATTACTTTCGGTCCTCGGTCCTCGGTCGTTCCTCACTTGCGACAAAACCGATATATGCCATCTGATTGCATTCATTTGAACAATTTAAAAATTAAAATACTACATCTTGAATTAAGAATTGCGTTCAAGGCAGCGACTTTACAAACCGGGAGTGTTCTAGTTAAAAAATAATATTCTATCGGGCCCAAGCGATTTGCTGAATTTTTTGATAATTTGTTATTTATAAACTAGGATTACAAAATAAAGTACCATAAGTAATTTAAACACAAATTAAAGTTATTCTTTGAATTATCTGCATGATTGAACACAACATTGTAAACATACAGCCATTTTACACTCTGCGCAAACATAGTTGGTTTTTCTGTCTTTCTTTACCAGACAGTCCTATGATCTCTCTAACTTTTTCGATTTTCATTGGCTGGAGGGAGGTCAGGAATACTTAAATTAGTGCCAAGAGTATCTGCCGCAATAGCTCGAATCTGTTGGGGCACATTGGAGTTATATATTCTTCTCTTTATATGTGTAATGTACAAGCTTTGTGCTAATTGTTTTAGGAATTTTTCCCGAGGGATAGAGTTTGCTTTATTTACCAACTGATACAACACGCTGGCGTTAACACCTGCAATATTCAGAACAGCAAAAAATACTGCCATTGGCCATCTTTGTGATCTTCTAGCTACAGAATAATTGGTACATTTCTGATCCAAGGCATCCACACCGGCCTTTGTTGAATTATAAAACAAAATATTGTCGGGTTTATTTATTTTCTCATCAACAACATTGTCATGGTGCTGTGTAGATATCAGTATTACACTTTTGGCTTTTTTGGGTACATAAGATATTATGATAAAATCAGAAGTGAATCTAAACAAAGAAGCATCAACTGGCCTTTTTCTTTGAGGTAGCAATTCTGGTGGAATCTGGCGTTTATTTTTTTTTTAATTCTGTCAACGTAAGTAATCCCCTTTTTCAATTCATGAATCATTTCTACTGAAGTGTACAAATTATCGCAAGTTACATTACGTCCTTCGCTTTGAATTGGTTAAGTTACCCGTAAAACCACTTCGCTAGGATGAGAGAAGGGTGATTTTGCAGTTTTCTTTGTTATATGTATATTTCTGCGTTATACATGTAATGGGTATTACTGAAATCTGCCAAAATTTGTATTTTTAAGCCATATTTAGCTAGCTTATTTGGAATATACATTCTGCAGCCACATCGTCCCTGGAAGAAAACTAACATTTCACCAATAGTCAAAAAATTTCTAGGTGTGTAGTTGTTGGTACAATTTTGTGCAAATTGTTAAAATATATTAATTGTTTATGCCAATTTATTGTCTCTTCTTATCTAATTTCTTGTCATAATATTATAAAATCGGAGACACGACAATTAATTAAATTAATTAATTATTAAATTATTTAATTAATTAATTATAATTAAATTAGATTAATTTAATTTCACTTAAATCTTTTATATCGTTAATCAATCTTTATAATGTTAATACGTTGGCGTGTTAAGAAAGTACTGCGGAATTTATCTGTTTTAGTATATGAATGATATCTTTCAAGTGATACCAATTAAATAGTTCTATTGAATAAATTAAACATATAGACAGGTTTATAAAATTCTCTTAATTTTTCAGTTATTTTTTAAAGGCATTATTTTATTTTTTGTTGAAAATTTTAATTTTTAAATTAAAGTAGTTTTCGCCTAGATCCGCCTAGAGGATCATTGAAATAATACCCCAATGATCTCGTTGCTGGTCCTAAGCCTGGAATAAGGAGGAAGGTTCTTGGGTCAGATTAGCATTTTAGTCAAGTTAAAAAAACCTTGTCTTTTTCGGTACAGGCTATTTTTGACTTATTTTAAAAATTTGCGACTCACAGATAAACGATGTTGCTAACACATTTTATAGTGAAGAAGTTGCTGGACCAGCGGAAGGTTCTAGTGGTTTTAACAAAATCAACAACGATCTAATCGAGAATGAAGACAATACAACGACAGTCAAATTTTAGTCAACAGAAGAGTACTTATAAAAATAATCTGGGAATTGTCCCGTAAAATTGATTAAACTTCTAGTAAAAAATTCGAAAATTCAAAAATGTTTACAGTAAAGTCGAGGAATGAATTAAAAAAAGTAAAAATGTTTTTTAGATTAAAATCGAAAGATCAAAACATAAATATGTAAAATTTATTTCTCATTACAATCAATTGTGGTTAAGTCCCATATAATAATGCCAAAGCAAAACAATCACAGATTCTTCTATAGTATTTATATAAGCAGTATTCATACTTTTAATTAAATTAAGTCGTGATAAAAATCCACAATTAGTACCACGTTTTAGTATACAGCCGTGTGGTGATTTGAAACCATCAGTTTCATTCATTTCAGTTCAATTCATTCAGTTCATTTTTATATTCTGAAAATATAGTCGGCAATTGATTTTTGGCGTGAGTTGGCATTTTTTACAAATCTACTGTAGTTTTGAAATTACCTGCTTTTAAGTATCTTGATAGACTTTTAGTTTATTAAGCTTCTGTAGAAGCAGCTAATAAACTGCAATAACATTAAGGCATTAAGTTACGTATTTTCTGTAAATACTGTATACTACTGTATAAATATAAATGTAAATCAAGGTTCTGAAACTACAATGACCGGCAAAAAAAAAACCACCCTATAAATTTCCAAAAATAAAAATTTATTAGAAGTTTTATACATTTCATATTGTATACCAAACATCTTTTTATTTTTAATACAAAAAATGGCCAGTACTGCTTGATTCGTTAGCATAATTTGTTTAGTTAAAAGGCTATAAAAGAAAATAAAGTAATATCGAAACAAATTACAAACAACAAAAATTAAGGGTGAACTTGAACAACATTGTCTTATATCGGGTATTATGCCCTAAAACATCAATAAACCTTTGCATACGATTTAGGATGGAAAAAAAACAAATTTTAAATAAAAACATGCTTTTTCACGAAGCTTTTTTTTATGTCTGATTGGCCTGTTTGACTTCTAACCCTACGATTAATTTTGTCCTAAAGATGTTTGATTATATTCAGATAAGGCTTCAAGTTGGCCATTCTAGAGTATTAATTTCTATTTCGCCTATTAATTTGATACGATTTTTAATTCATATTCATTAATTGATATTAGTTATTATCATGCATAAAGTTAAAATTGTCTCAATAAATGAACCAAATGAAACTACTGCGTGTACTGCTCGAATTTTTATTTTTGGCAATTTATAGAGTGGCCACATATTTTGTCGTGCAGTGTACCTTCATCTAACATGGTTATGCTAAATATTATGTTTTTATGGAATTCAACCGCAATTATTGTTTGTGATTGTGATGAAAATCACATTTTTAATTAACTATTTAAAACCAAATTTCTTCTTCATTTGGAGCTATCACTGCAAGTCTGGGTAAAATATCTTCTTGTAGTCTAAAGTCTAAAATCTTTTTTAAATTTAAATTTTCTTTATAGAAAAATGTTCCAATAATATTGTGTTCAAATATTCCTAACCAGACATTTATTTTTCGACGATATTGGGTATCACTTTTAATAATATCCTTAGGCTGTTCTGTCGACCAAATCATATAATTTTGAACATTTGGTTCTTTCAAAATGTTTAAGACCGTGGAATTATGAATATTAAACTGGTCTGCAGAACTAATTTTAGGATTTTCTACAACTTCTGTTAATACATTTATTTAATTTTGATTTTATAAATTTCTTGGTATTATACCTATAACTTTTTACGTGCTTACGAGCACACACTCTTTTTTTTTGAAAACAAATAAATAAATAACGAAGCAGTAAGAATTTTAGTAAAACAAATAATACAAAATAATACAAAATGAATAATGAACATAAATAATACAAAATAATCAAAAACTTAGTATAAGCAAAAACTGTTCATTTATGTAACAGATGTCCAAATTGCTTGCCTTATTGTGCAATACAACAAGCGATCCTATCTTCGAATGATTTACTTACACTATTTAACATTTTTTTTTGAACCTATTCTCTATCCTTCCATTGTTGGATATAGGTCTCACCCAGTTCTCTCCATTTTTCCCTATCTTGAGCTGTTCTCTGCCATGTGGGACCTCCTTGTTTCCTGATGTCATCTTTCCACCTCATCTGTGGTCTGCCTCTTGATCTCTTTGCATTGTATGGACGTCACTTTCCGATAACATTGTTCCATCGTCCGTCTTGGAGACGTTCATTGTGTCCAGCCCATTTCAATTTCAGTTTTGCTGCTTGTTCTATCGCGTCTACTGTCTTTGTTCTGGTTCTGATCCACTGGTTACGTTTTCTATCTCTAAGTGATACACCCAACATTTGTCTCTCCATCGCTCTTTGTGCCTTCCTTATCCTATCCAAATTGGCCTGTGTAAATGTCCATGTCTGTGCTCCATAGGTGAGCACCGGTATTATGCAGGAGTTATATACCTTGCTTCGTAAGTATAGAGGGATTGTTTAATTTTTTAAAACGTAAGAAAGTTTGCCGAACGCTGCCCATCCCATTCTTACTCGTCTCGATATTTCGGCTGTTTGATTTTTTCTGTTAGCTCTGATTGATATTGATATTAATATCTGATTGATATTTAACATAGCAGGAGTTATTGAAGCAAACGTGTTTGTAATTCTAAATTTTATGTCATCTCTAGTAGTAGGAGGTGTAGCATATACAATATTTTTAATATAACCCCACTTAAAAAAATCCATCTTTGTTAGTCCTGGTGACCTAGGGGGTCAATTATATGAACTACCTCTACCTATCCATATGTTTGTAAATTTTCTGTTAAGGTAGTTTCTAACATTACGTGAGAAATGAGTAGGAGCTTTGTCCAACTGAAGCCACATTTTTGTTTGTAGACTAAGTGGAAGGTTCCCAAGCAGTGTCCAAAAATCTTGTTTTAAAAAATTTAGGAAATTTGTCCCATTGAGATGTCCATAAAAAAAATATGGGCGTATAACGTACTGGCCCATAATGCCGCCCCAAATATTAACACTCCATCGGTGTTGGCGATCAACAGTACGAAATAAATGTTTATTTTCTGTCTCATAATAATGAAAATTATGTCTATTTACTAGAATTTACTATAATTACTATAATTTACTTTATGAAAAGTCGATTCGTCTGTAAATAATACATTTCTAAAAAAATCAGGATCTTCTGCAACTTTATCTAAAGTCCATAAACAAAACTTTAAACGGTTACCATAATCTTGTTTTGTCAAATGCTGGTGAAGTTGAATGTGATACGGATGAAAGTGGTTGGTCTTAAGTATTCTACATACACTAGTTTGACTAATTTCTAATTCACCCGGAATTTTTCTTGTACTAATATTTGGGTTTTCGGTAACAGAAAGCAGGACATTAAGTTCGCTAACGTTATCACCAATAACTGGTTTATTTTTGTTTACCTTTTCGTATGCAACATTACCAGAAGCACGGAATCTATTAAGCAATCTCTCAAAAACTTCCTTGTGTGGATGTCTTATATGAGGATACTTTTGAGCATAAACTTTAGAAGCTAGGAGACAATTTTTCAAACATTCTCCAATGCAAAGTACCATGTCAACTCTTTCATGGATAACGTAATTCTTCATTTTTAGGAACAATGAAAGTTAAATATTACACACGAATGTTTATATTTTGACAATTACCAGTCCGTAAGGTCAGAAAATGACAATGTCATACAATGGCATTAACTAACTATACCTTTTGTTTTAAAATCAATATACCGATAAAGAGATTAAATAATTGTAAATTACGTAAAAACTATGAGACTTAAGTATAGGACATCTGTATACCGTTCAAAAGAGGAAACTTTTTTAGTATTACGTGTTTGGGACTTCTCATTTTGTAGAATATAGGGTTTTTAGGTCAGTCTTGCAACAGTCTGTAGTTGAAACCTGTAAGACTTATAGACTCGCCCGAGTGGCAATATACAAGGGAAGTAAGTTTGTAGAGAGAAGTTGTAGAGAAGAATTGCAGAAATAACATAGCATTGTAAATTTGTTTGTTTAAATAAAAGGTTGGAAATATCCGTTGGGATATTAATTTTGGCAAAGAAAACCTACGTTAAGAGAAATTAAAGTTCTTAGCGCAATCATTACGAATAATTAATATTCATGGTGTTCCATTTATAATAAGCCTCATATTAGATATTGAATCTTCCAAAATTGAAAGTTTTTAACACCCTGTAAATAAATTTTTAATAATCAATTATGGAATAAATTTAACCATTACACAACTATTTCGCTGTAAGAGAAAATTTGTTATAATTACTTAAATAAGTCGAGAATGAGTCTTCTTTATAATTTTTTTTGCTAATAATGTAGTTAGTTGTAAGTTGTGTAAGTAAGTTGTGGTTTATTTTGTATTATTTGTTTTATTAAAATTCTTTCTCATTCATTGTGCATCAGCAAGAGTATAAACTATACACATTTGTTTACAACTACATTGGTTTCATTTATAACAAATATGTCAAAATGATAGGTTTAAAAATCGAGAGTAAAAACTATTAATATTTTGAAATCGAAAAGAAAATTTTAAATTACGCAAAATCTATCAGTCCAAGTTATGGGACGTCCATATATCAGTCGAAAGCGGAAAAATTGTTTAAAATAATAATTCATTATTATACAGGGTGTGTTCTATTTAAAATAAGCCATATATTACACATTGAATAATCCAATAATGAAACTACAAATTTTGAACACCCTGTAAATAAATGTTTAATAATTAATCATGAAATGCATTTAACCAATATCCAACTATTTAGAAGTATAACCAATTTTATTAGAATTTTTTAGATAAGTTAGGAATGAGTCTTCGTTTAAAGCTTTACATTTTAAGAATATTCCACATAACTAAGAACACTATATATATATATATATATATATATATATATATATATATAGGCATAGGAAAATCTTTTGAAACTATATCTAATTTTTTGCCGACAATTATAAAATGTAATAAAATATAGGGTGTCCCATAATAAAGAATATAACTTTCATACGCCGCACTTTATTGGGACGCCCTGTATATTTCAAAATAATTTTAAAATGTAGCCCTTATCAAACTATAAATTTAAAATTTTTTTTCAAAATTTTTTACCGTTTCGCTGTAATCTTCCGTCCCGTTAGTGGTGTCACCTTGTACCTATATACATCAGTGCATACCAATGAAGCACCCTGTATTTGTAGCAATAATAAATGTATCTATAATTTAATTTTATCGTTTTTACCTACAGATAAAATTTTATAATAAACCACTGTGCTAATGACGGATTATTAAATTTTTCAGTTAACATTTTTATAGTATTTTCTAATAGATTTTTCAAAACCCTCATTATTAGGTACAATCAAACCAATCATTATGTTAATAATACCTTTTTGAAATATCGCACACTTCTATAAAATATTGGCAGGTACATAACAGGTTATTTTCAATATAAAATATGGTTTGTCTTCGCTACCCATTTATTATATCAAAACAATTTAGGCGAGGATTGTATTGATAGTAATCTTTTCCAGTTTGATAGATTCAGTTGACTATTATCTGTTAATATCTGTATTTTTAATAAATTAATATGTAGCAAAGGGCAATAAAAAGGCGTTAAGTAAAGGCCTTTTTAAAAAGAATATTCGTATTGCAATTTTTATTTAGTTTGATAAAAACATAACTTTAGAATGAAACTTTTACTCAATGGGAAGTTTAAAAACGATCTTATTAATTGTTGTCCAATTTCTAATTTAATTTAAAAAATCAAACTATGGGGACAAAAATATAAGAATAATTATTTATGCTTACAGTCAAATAAAAAATAATAAAGAAGGAAAGGCACAATTTTACGATGAACAAGAAGAGGCATACGATATTACTCACAAATAGATATGCAAATAGTAATAGGATATTTTAAAGCAAAATTCGACGAAGTCAGATATAAAGATAGATAGATATATTTATCTTTCATTTTGCCTATTTTACTGTGACGTTTTTAGATCCATTGTGGTGATCTAACCCTAGATTACATTTTCTAGTGTGACCTTTTTTAAAAGGTCTAATAGCTTCGAGACTTAACCTTCCCTGGAGCTCTTTGCCAGTAACTTTTTTCGCCTAATATAAATAACCGCATATATGCCAAGCTATCTCATTAAAAATTTATCCTCTATTTCCAAATTTTTTTCTTTATAGGACAGAATTTGCTAAGATAATTATCACACCCACTATGGCTTTGACGGTTATGCTATCTTTGCTTATTAGGTCTGCTGTAAATTTTGGCGAAAGTTCTATAATGAACTGTTTTACCTGTCTTTGTACTGGTGAAATTCTCAACTACTCGACTATTTTAGAGATTTCTGTGTTACCTACTTTTTTGTAGCTGTTCTTGTTACTGCTTTTACAACGCCAAAGGGTTAGGTCCAATGAATGGTATTAATAAGCATTGTTCGGCATTTTCATCTACTTTTTCATTGCCCTTATGATACTTGTGCACTGGTACCCAACCTGCCGTAATCTTGCTACGGTCTCTTAGTTTATTTAGGGCACCCACACAATCCCGTACTAGCTTAGCTTTCTTTTTTGAGACACGATGCTTTTGTTTATCAGTTCCTCATAAAGCAGTTGTAGGTACCATTAATCTTCCAATAGAGGCTGATGGTGTTTGTCATATGGTGAAATTTTTTGTTGTGCCTTCTGTCCCTTACAATTTTATTTTAAGAAATAATTTTATGCAGCAGTTCTTGCTGTTATTAAACTTTGAGAATGGAACATGACATTCTTCCCAAAGGAGGAATAAAATAGAAACTTTGTATTTTGTAGACTTATTGTCTACTTCTGAGAAAAATATGGCAAAGACAATAGTAGAATCTATTGGAGAAGTCTCTAGTTCTAAATATACTGGAAGAACCACCAAAATAGAAATGGTTATTGACACAAGTGATGCTAAACCATTTAAGAAAATACAATATCCTTTGTCCCCATACATCAATAAAATTCTACATGAAAAGTAAGATGAAATGTTACAATTAGGAGTAATTGAACCAGCACAAACCCCATGGTCAAGTCCAGTATTGTTAGTTAAAAACAAGTCAGGAGAGTATAGGTTTTGTTTTGATGGTCGTTCATTGCATGAAGTTACAGTTCATGATAGTTATCGCTTGCCTCAGATAGATAGAATTTTGTCATTGCTTAGAGAAACTAAATGCATAAGCTCTGTTGATTTGAGAAGAGCATTTTGGCAGATCCCACTTCATCCTGACTCAAAGAAAAAGACAGCTTTTAATGTTTCTGGTAGAGATTCTTTTCAGTTCACTTTTGTTCCCTTTGGCTTGTGCAATAGTGCATAGATTCAACAAAGACTTGTTGATGCTATTTTTGGACCTGGATTCGAGCCCTATATATTTTGTTATTTGGATGATATCATAGTAGGTACTTCAACATTTATAAAACACATTGAGTTGTTAAAGATAATTAAAGAGAAGCTTAAGGAAGCAAACTTGACCATCAATGTTGAAAAGTGTGATTTTTTTAAGTCAGATTAAAGTATCTTGATTATGTAGTTGGTAATACTTTTTAAAGGCAGATCCGGAGAGAATTCTCTCAATGGTCAATTATCCTAGACCAACTAATTCCACCGAAATTAAAAAAATTATCGGTATATGTTCTTGGTACCGTCGTTATATTAAAGATTTTTCCAGTTTAGCCTCCCCTATAAATGATCTTCTTGAAAGTCATCGTAGAAATAAACAGACAGTAGTATGGACAAGTGAAGCTGAACAAGCTTTCTTGAAAATTAAAGAACTTCTAATTTTTGCCTTTATTTTAGCCCAGCCCTATTTTAATCTTTCCTTTGTTGTGCAATGTGATGCATCTGACACCGGTCTTGGTGGTGTTTTAACATAGACTATAGATGGTGAAGAAAAGGTTATAGCATATGTTAGTAGATCTCTTTCCAGAGCTGAAAGAAATTACTCAGTTGCAGAGAGAAAATGTCTTGGTGTGATCTTCACTATCGAGAAATTTTGTGGTTACATAGAGTGTGTCACGTTTTCGGTCATTACTGACCACCATTCACCTCTTTGGGTAAATAAATTTTCCAATCCTACTGGTAAATTAGCCAGATGGGCCATGCGCTTAAGACATACTTATGATTTTATTTATAGAAAAGGAAAATCCCATTTAGTCCCTGATGCTCTATCTCGAGCTCACACCAATGATCCAGTAGAAACTACCTAAGAGATTTGTTATTTAGAAATTAATGTAGATAGAATAGACCCTTGGTTTGATAATTTAAAATCAAAGATACTCCGGTCCTCCCTGGATTTTCCACAGTGGAAGGTGGAAAATGATTTTGTTTATAAGTTTGTCCCGATCACCAATTCTTTTAAGACTAACGATGTAAAGTGGAAAATTCTTGTGCCCAAATCACAAAAGTTTAAAGTTATGAAGTCTTGTCATGAGCCACCTACGTGTGCTCACTTTGGATTTTCTAAAACTTTGTCCCGTATTCAGGAAAGATATTATTGGCCCCAGATGCGTGTTGATGTGCTCAAGTTTGTCAAGTCATGTAAAGTGTGTGGTGCTCAGAAGACACCAAATTATGCTCCATTGGGTAAAATGGGTAAGCAGAGGGAGGCCAAGTTTCCTTGGCAGATAGTTGCTATAGATCTGATAGGTCCCTTTGTTTGTCCAAAGAAAGGTTATACGTGGTTATTAGTAGTTGCTGATTGGTTTAGTAAATATACGTTAGTCCAACCTTTGAGAAAGGTCACGGCTAAGAATATTGTTGAGTTTTTGGAAAATGATGTTTTCTTATGTTTGGTGTTCCTCAATTTGTGATTTGAGGATATAAGAATCTCCTAACAGGAAATGTTTACTGTCATCGTGGCTGTCTTTGTCGTTTTAAAGACGAATTACATGCTTACTTACATGATTTTTTCTGACGGATATTCTCAAGTTAAAGTAGATTTCATGTAATCGAATGAACTATCTTACAAGTAAAGTCGTCCCAGATTGGCAATATCATTTTAAAATCGTCTTCTTTAAAATGTGTAATGTAGGTCTAAATTATCAATATAAATGAGTAGAATAAAATAAAATTATATTAGAAGAATTTTTCACCAATTAACAAACAAAATCAACATTTGTTTAATTTCATAATGTTTGTATTATTAGAACGATTTCAGAAGTAGAAATTGAAACGTAAATAAACTTTCTTTAACTTTTAATAGTGGCTTATTTTAATTTAAATAGTAATAACTTTAAAATGCCACAAGAAAATAGCTTCAGAAAATATTTGACAATTTATTTAAAAAAAAAATGGAAAATATTTCGTGTTTGGCTTATCTGTAATTTTGTTTGAAATGAGTAAAAATTAATCTATATGCACTTTTAATCTATAAGAGACCGGATGTATTCCGGTCTCTTATCATGATATAAAAAAAGATCAAGAAATCTAAAGGAGTACCACAGTTATTAAGATGAGCGAGTACCTCTACGGTATCATATTTGAAGCTAAGAAAAAGAAGATAATGCGCCAAATCTTCGATTTATTTTAAATGTTAGGCAAACACAAAAAATATCCAAAGAACAAACAATTTTTTCCCATATATACATTAAGTGCACTAAGTTAATGAAAATTTTTAACATAATCCAATAAAAAACATAAAAATTAACTAAAAATATGTATAATAATCTGTATTTTCTTCAGCAGCATTAATTACAACTTGAAGACCCTTGTTAATGCTTAACATTAAATTATTAATTTCGTTTTAAGGCAATATAATTGAAGGACAATAAGTTCTTAGATATACCGAATGGGCTTGGGCTTGGGCAGCATTCGGTAAACTGAACTATATACTCAGAAATCAACAAATTAAATTACATCTTTATCTTTATCTTTAGATCTAAAGTTTTTGATGCATGCATTATTCCGATATTAACTTATGCGGCACAAACATGGACAATCACAAAAAAGAATATGAATAGAGTCACTCAACACGCGATGGAAAGAGCAATGCTAGGTATATCACTTAAGGACAAGAAAACAAACACATGGATAAGACAGAAAACCAAAGTCACCGATGTGGTGCAAAAATCATTATAGTTGAAATTAGAATATAGCATATATAATGGCATGTAGCTGGGAGCGATCTAAACAAATGGCACAGATCAATTTTAACCTGGAGACCATACCAGCAAAAAAGACCCAGAGGCAGACCTCCTATGAGATGGACAGATGATCTGAAAAGGACTGCCGGGAAAAATTGGCTACAAGTAGCGTACAATAAAAAACAATGGAAAGGAAGACTTGAAGAGGCTTCTGTTCAGATGTGGACGTGAATGGCTAGACGAAGAAGAAGAAGAAGAAGGTTCTTCAATACAATCAATATATTGAGACCAAAATGTCTACAAAAACAGGGACAGTTCGATGATGAAAAATTATTTCATCCCACATTATAACTTGTAGACCACTATATAGAAGAACACCTGTACATGCCTAAGTCTCAGGGTGAATCTCATGCTCTTCTTATATCAGGGTAAATACAAGAAATTCGCTGCATCTGGGAATAACATAGAACTCCATTATTGTAAGTCCCACTGCATATATGACGTTCCATGTGACGTTATGGAAATCGTGGATTCAGATTAAAGTGGAAAAAGAACATATTATGTTCTTTTTCACCTTAATCTAAGTCCACGATTTCCATAATGTCACATGGAAATCCCCAATGGACTTTGGGCGTGCAGGTTAGTTTTACGTAATCTATTCCTTAAAGTTTAGTAACAGTTTAGTACAGTAATGTTGTGGATATTTTCTAAGGCCTCATAGAGTTCATGTGCAGCTATAAGCTAAACAAGCTAATCCTACTATTATATCGTTCCTGTCGAGAAGTAGTTTTACGTTGACGACCTTCATGTATTTCAGTGATATTACGAAATTATTTATATCGATGTCACAATGGGAAAATCACGCTTCGAAACACGTCAAAATGACGGGCAACTTCAGCCTGTGAAAAACCAGCCTGAATCATATTCACAACAATTACCATGTGAACATAATTTTAAATGTAAAGGCCGTATGAGTATTTTTAAGATTTGAAACACTATTTACTTACAATTTGAAGTTATTAGACAATTAGAAAAATTTGACAATTTGTTTATTTTGCCTTTAATAAAACAGTGCAATTGGCAGATTAATTTACAGGACATACCTTGACTTGTAAAGAACAAGTTTTAAAATTGAATGGTATGTATTAACAAAACAGTTTTTAATTTTTGATTGCAAAAAGTGGAATAATAGTGGTGTTATTGGGACCTTTTTAATGTGTATTTGATCAAATTTAATCAAATAAGAAATAATCTAAAATAATAGGGAGCGTGTAAACTTCCCATTAAATTTAAAATCAGTTTTTTATGATCCTAAATAAAAATTTATTAGTCATATAGTATTCTACCTGTGTTATTATACATCTTAAAACAATTTGCCGCCAGAGTGCACTATAATTTTGAAAATTAAGAGCAACGAAAAGAAAAAGAAAGTGTGTAAACAACGTGATTTTAATTAAATTCTCACCTGAAACACAAAATCAATTTCCGATGTATCTGCCTACTACTTATGTTTATCGGGAATGCATAATCTAAAATGACTTCTTAAAGCTGTGTTCACGATAAAGGTAAAATTGGTTTCAGTCAGGCTTATGGATAGGATGTCGATTATGAAGTTTGTTTTTGAAAGGAAGTATGTGGAGAAATTCGAAATTTTGAATTAACTTTTAAGTGCTGGATTTTGTTGTATAGAGTACTTCATTAAACCAATAACTGCAGTAAAACAATGTGTCTAGTTTATTTTCAAGTGACTGAGGAGTGAGAGAAGGATTTTAATTTTATGATAATGTAAACATGATATGTTATATAAAAAGTAAAGTATAGTGAGTAAAATAATAAAAACATAAAATTTTTAAAGAAATAGATAGCAGACATACATTTCTTTTAAAATTTAAGCTTGCTCTTCAAGGTTAGTTGCATTATATGTACAATTTGATTATTTATATATCTTAACCCTTAATTTCTGTCTGCCTAGCGCAAAACGCTTAGACTTATCACTGTCTTATTGTACTCAAGATTTTTTGTTTTGTAGGAATTATTTATCCCATAATATATCGTATCTCTCGGGAGAGCCTGTAACTCCTAGCTGGAGGATAGATGGGAAATAAAATACCACCCGAGGACCAAAAAATAGGGCAAACGATACTTTTCAGCTGCAGTGAAAGCAAGCCGTCTAGGATAAGAAAAGATCCAAAATCAAACCTTGGTCCTCCAATTTGGGGGTTGGGGCATCGGGTTAACACTTGATACTAGTCAAAAACGGTAAAGGTTAAAAACTCCAAAATCCAGCCTCGAAACCAGACTGATATACGACGAGGAAAACTGCTATGGAACAGAAAATTATTTTTGCAACATGGAACGTCCAAGGGATCTCAATGAAAGCTCCAGAAATCTTAGAAGAACTAAACAAAATGAAGATAGACATAGCTATAATTACGGAAACCAAACGAACGGGTCAATGATCAAAAAACCTAGGTAAATATGATCATTTCTATATCGGAGTTACAAAATAACGTAGAGCTCAACAAGGAGTCTCCATTATGATACACCGCCGCTTCAGAAAATAAATCACATCATGAGAAGGCATCAACGAAAGAATGATAAAAATGAATGTATGTATAAAAGAATACAGACTGACCATTCTGTGAATATATGCAATCAATGACGATGCTATTGTAAATGTGAAAGATAAGTTTTTCGAACAACTGAATGAAGAAATCACAAAGGTGGATAACACAAGACAAATAATCTTGGGAGACCTCAACAGCAGATTCGGAAAAAAGAACAACGATACAGTAGTAGGTAGATATGAAGAAGATAATACGAACAATAACGGAGAAAGGTTAATAGATATATGCGATCAGAATAGACTCATATGACTCAGAATCATGAATGGATATTTTCAACATAGGAATATTTATAAATATAAGTAGAAACCCGAAGCTTAAAATCAGTATATCATCCTCAAACAAAAAAGTCGACTGAAAACAACAGACGTAAGAGCATGTAGAGGACCCTCTTGTGGCAGTGACTACTACCTCTTACGTTCAGATATTTTATTTCCACATAAAAGAGAACAGAAAACGCCGCAAGATAACCATACAAAGGAGCAAGTACAAGAGGTACGATACAATTTGAAAAGTTTACACCAAGAAAGTGTTAGAAACCTTTATAAACGTAGACTGAAACAAGAACTAATTGAAACGGAAGATAATACCAGGAATGTTAATCAGTTATACAAAACCATTAAAAAATGTATACATGCCCTAGAAGTACTAGGGCTATATGAAAAGATCGGACAACAAAAACCATATTGGTGGGATCAAGATATTTCGCAGGAAATAACACAGAAGAGAAAATTGTATCAAAATATCTGAACACAAGAAATAAACACAAAACAGAATCGAATACAAAAAACTGCAAGCGATGGTCAGAAGAAAAATATGCCAAAAGAAAAATGAATCCTGGGAAAAAAATGTGCACCATGCTAAATACATACATTGGTGGAAGCCAAGGTTCAGAAAGCTGGAAAGTGTTAATAAATTTAAGAAACAACAGAAAAAGAGATATTATTCGGTCCATATCACCGCAAACTTAAGAAGAATACTCAGTTGTTATCAACAGGTCCTCGTAGGCACTTAGTCTCAGGACCATTTTACTCATGTAGAGTCATACGCCGCCATGTTACCTATCCAACGGTAACTTAACCATCACAAATTAGAAATACTAATAATGTTAAACAATTTCAAATTTATAACATTTAAAGGGTTTTTACCCATATATTTTGGTGGCTACTAGCATGTACAACCGTTTGTACTGATGATGGATTGTTTAATCCGAAAACGTTTTGCAATGTGTTTGTGATAGCCTGTTTGAGGCATTTTTATATACCTTTTATAAAGGATTTTAACAAAATTTTTTTGTGATATATGGTATACAGCCAGCTACAGGAACTTAGTTTCCTCGTGGAAGGTCTAACTTTGGTGTAAAGCGGTATTTCAGGTTTGTTCATCAATTTAATTCAAGCATCGATCTTGAAGTGTGCAGTATTATATCAAAATGTGGAAAAAGAATAAACCTTTGAGTGAAGCTGAGTTGTATGCCTGAGTTGTATGACAACTTCTAAAAATATAGATAGTGAAAGATCTAGCGTATCTGATAATTTGTGCGAAGGACGAACATGGCGTTATTTAGCTCCAAAAAAGGGTAAGACATTGGCATGTAATTTATTACAGAAAAACGTAGGTCTAACTAAGAAAAGTCTAAATATTGAGACATGCATGGATGCCTTCATTTTACTTTTTTCTGATAGTATAATGTCAATGATTCTTGAGTATAATAATAAGAGAGCTATTGGGTTCATAGCTGCGTATAACAGTAAGAACGAGAAAAAAATGAAGGATTGGATTGAAGTTGATCTAGTCGAACTGCGTGCTTCTTTTGGTATACTTATATTATGTGGAAGGTTCAGAGAGTCCCACGAGAAGGTGCATAATTTATGGTCCAATACAAATAATGCATTTACGCGTCCTATATATAAAGCATCTCTAAGCCGGGATAGATTTATAAGTATTTTGAAGCATATTCGCTTTGATAATTTGGAAACGAGAGCAGAAAGAAGAGAACGAGATAAATTAGCTCCTATTCGAGAAATCTCTGATCTATTTGCCCAAAATTGTAGGATATCATACGAACCATCTGCTTTTGGTACTATTGACGAGCATCTTATAGATTTTAGGGGACGTTGTCCATTTCTAATTTATATACCAAGTAAACCAAAGAAATACGGTATAAAGGATTGGACCCTATGTGACGCTGAAAATTTTTATTTCTGTAACTTTGAGATATATACTGGAAAGATTGGTTATCAATCTGAACGTAACCAAGGCCCAAGAGTTGTCAAAACACTTGCAGAACATTGGTATAGGTTTGTTTACTAAAAACATTACCTTAGTTTCATATGTAACCAAGCCTAATAAGTTTGTTGTATTATTATCGACCTTACACAATGAACATGAAATTTCTAATGAAAACCAAAAATTTAAACCAAAGATTATTTTGGATTACAACAAAACCATAAGTGGAGTCGATATTTTAGATAAATTGATCAGAGAGTACACATGTAAAAGAGCAACAAGAAGATGGCCCTTACGTATATTTTTCAACTTTTTGGATATTGCGTGCTACAATGGTTTCGTTCTCTGGAATACGAAAAATCCTGAATGGAACAGCCAAGTAAATAAAAAACACCGCAGAAAACTATTTCTGGAGGAGCTTGGAAAACAATTAACCTCGCCCAATATAAAACGAAGAGCGGAAGCAATATGAGAAGAACCCACCGGATACCCAAAATCCGTAATCGCTGCAATAGAGACCACCGGTGTTACTGTAAAAAAGCAAATCGAAGTGCCGAAATCTGCAACAAAACGAGGTCGTTGTTATTCTTGTTGGGGTAGTGACAATAAATATTCAAAAAGGTGTGACATGTGTAAAAGATTTGTTTGTAATACTCATTTAAAACGCGAAGAAGTCCTTATTGTCAAAATTAAATGCAACTACTGCCAAAAAGACCAGGATGGTAAACCATCTTAAAAAATTTAAATACAAAAATTTGGGATCATAACTTTTATGTTTCCTTGTTTTTTTTTTGTTGAATTAAAGATACTGTTTAATAATACTGACTATTTAAAACATCCTTATAAACAGAATAAGAATGGGTCACGCTTGACCAATCTTCGTAATCTAAGTAAGTCAAATAATCTCCGTACTCCGAAGGTTAATCTTCGTTTTGTAGCGAAATATTTAAATTAGTGAGTAATTAAATAATATTACTTAAATGTTTAATTTGACTTCTTCTTTTAATTTATGTAGTGGTTATAAAGAAAAATCTTTGCTAATTAAAATAATAACAGGTGTCCATTAAAAGTCATTCTCCATAAATATTTTCATCACATAGATACCTTCAAAAAGTTTACAGCTTTCATTTATCTTTTATTTTAACTTTAGTAACGCCCTTTTAATAATACATAATCCAAGTGATGAATTTATTGTAAAATCTCCTGATGCCCATGTTAGCATCATCGCTGCGGGATATATTCGATCTCTTTTTACAGAACAAATTAAACGTCGGTTTAAAATATAATCGCCCACTTGTCTACGTAAATTTGTTTCTATGGGATAAAAAGCATGTAATTATATTGCAAATAGGGATCTGCTTTAATGAAACGTCTTGCATCGTTTGATATCTTAATTCAGAAAATATGAAATATGAAAATACCTACGCGTTTTAACGTAAAGCGAATTTATTAGCTGTAGAATGTAAATGTCAATTATTGAGAACTTGCAAGAAGGGTTCAGCTCCATTTATAGTAACTTTTGGGAAAAAAAAAATATTTAATAAAAATTTACTCATGTATTAATTACAATAGAGCAGTTTAGTTAAAAGATTTTGCTACACCTGCCAACACTTTCCTTTATTTATGTAAGCTTCCTTTTGCAGAAAAAATGCAAAAAAATTTGGAGCTGCCCCTCTCTTGCACCCAAATTACAAAAAAAGAGTATTCATTGTAGGTATTACTGGACAATAAAAAAAAAGTTACTGCAAAATCTATTTATTATTAAAAATTCACAAAAAAAATTTTTCTTTTATTTTCAAACAAAACATCAGTTGATGGATTCGACCGTTACTTGAAGGAAATTCATTTTATGTAACAATAAAACACTAAAAACTTTGTTTTCAAACTTCCACAAAATTTATTTTAAATCTTATCACTACAGCTGTTTCGGCTGATTGCCTTTCTCAAGTGATCTATTTTTGGGTTGGGTTTACAAATTTATAGTCTCTAATGAAATAGGTTGAGGAGGGGAGAACTGTTGGTCTCAAGTTGGTCATTCAGAATTATATCTGTGTTTTTTAATTTCTTGATTTCCATAGATTCTAACAAAGATAGCTTAAGGCCTTTATTTTGAATGTGAGGAATTTTAAATTTGTCATTAAAAGAATGATTATGATCTAGAAGGTGAAGTGCGTATGTCGAATCTGTTTTTCTATTCTTGAAAGCCCTTTTATGTTCTGCTATTCGTTTATCAAAGTTTCTACCAGTTTGACCGATGTAAGTTTTTGGGCAGTCGCCACATTGAAGTTTGTACACACCACTATTTAAGTGTTTTTTATTTTGGCTCTTGTTATTTTTAATATATTTGCCTAGGTTGTTATTTGTTCGGAAAGCTGGTGTTATTCCTTTCTTTTTTATGTGTTTGGCAATTTTTGTTGTTATTTTGCCTGTATATGTAATCGAGCAGAAGGTACTGGGTTTTTTTTTCTGGTGGTAGAAATACTAATTTCAGGGCTTTCTTGTGTTTTTGATTTAACATTTTATTAATTGTTTGTTCGTTGTATCCGTTGTTTACTGCTATTTGCTAAATTATTATTTAATTCTGTCTCAAAGTTGTATTTTGACATCGGAATTTCTAATAATCTATGTAACATACTATGATAAGCTACCAATTTATGTTGTGTTGGATGTGATGATGAACTGTGTATAGTCGTGTCAGTATGGGTAGGTTTATGAAATATGGAGAAGTCATGTTTGTTTTAAAGTCTGCTAATTTTTAAATCTAAAAAATTCATTATCCCATTCAACACAACATAAACTGGCAGCTTATCATAGTATGTTACATAGATTAATAGAAATTCCGATGTCAAAATACAACTTTGAGACAGAATTAAATATAATTAAGCAAATAGCAGTAAACAATGGATACAACGAACAAACAATTAATAAAATGTTAAATCAAAAACTACACAAGAAAGCCCCGAAATTAGTATTTCCACAACCAGAGCAAAAGGCAGTACCTTCTGCTCGATTACATATACATGCAAAATAGCAACAAAAATTACCAAACACATAAAAAAGAAAGGAATAACACCAGCTTTCCGAACAAATAACAACCTAAGCAAATATATTAAAAATAACAAGAGCCAAAATAAAAAACACTTAAATAGTGGTGTGTACAAACTTCAATGTGGCGACTGCCCAAAAACTTACATCGGTCAAACTGGTAGAAACTTTGATAAACGAATAGCAGAACATAAAAGGGCTTTCAAGAATAGAAAAACAGATTCGACATACGCACTTCACCTTCTAGATCATAATCATTATTTTAATGACAAATTTAAAATTCTTCACATTCAAAATAAAGGCCTTAAGCTATCTTTGTTAGAATCTATGGAAATCAAGAAATTAAAAAACACAGATATAATTCTGAATGACCAACTTAAGACAAACAGTTCTCCCCTTCTTAACCTATTTCATAAGAGACTATAAATTTGTAAACCTAAGCCAAAAATAGAGGCAATCAGCCGAAACAGCCGTAGTGATAAGATTTAAAATGTATTTTGTAGAAGTTTCATGTTATGTGTAGAATCATGGTTATCACTACCAATGTCATTACATTTAAGGGATTGGTAAAACTTCACTTCGTTGGCTGGAACGTAGTTGATAGCTAACTGCAATAAGTTTTTGTACTTAGCCTTTTTTACGGGTATTGATGACTAGTACACCATCAAGTTAGTTTCAACTGAAAGATTATCTTTATTGTCCCTCAAAATAGTACGATTCCAAAATACGAATACCAGTTGTAACAGACACATTAACTGTATCCATACGGTCCTTGCTGTATTAAAAAATCCGGGGTTGAAAAATCTTATACCTCTGTTTCTGACAATTCATTATAATTTTTTACAATGGTTCTCAAAATGACTGCGAAAGTTGAAGATCATATCTTAATGAACCATAATGAGTATGGAATATTTGGATATCTGTTGAATAAACTGAGAGTATTGTGTAAGAGAGAAAGTATAATCTTTTTTCGTAAAAACTCTTCTATAACATCAAAACAACAGTAACACAGTAGGAAACTGTGCCCTGGTTTAGGAAAACTATGTTAAATATTCTCCAAAGACGTGGTTCTTACAAGAAGATGCAGAAAATGTAGTATGATTTAATTTTTAATTTGAGCTGCAGCATTATCGGAAAAAGTACAGTTGTCTGATATTTTCTGGAAGGATATTTTTTATGTAGTGATAAAGAAAAGAAACAACTCTATTCGGTGATTTTCTAGCGGTTGTTTCATCGTTAATGTAAAAATGAGCTTTACCGATTTTACGAATGTATGTAAAAATTGTAGACACATAGTTAAAGTTTGTAGAAGGTTTCGCCAACCGGAATTTTAGGCAAAGGGAGATTCTGCTGAAAATCAAACGTTAAGATCTCAAAGAGGAAGAAATACCAAAAATAAGAAACATAACTAACTTGTGCTACATGAAGATCCGTTTTAAAGACGAGATCAAAATAACAAAAGACACCCTACATTGTTTCAACTGCCAGGGATATTACCGTAGTTTAAAGGCCTGCCATTGTACCTCCAGATGTGTAAAGTGTGGTAAAAATCACCTGAGCAATAAATGCGAGAAAAGCAAAGAAACAGCCCCAAAATGCGCCAATTGTGAACAAGCACATACGGCCAACTAAAGAGGATGCTCCAAAGCTCCAAAAAAGAAGACCTCTGCCCCCGCAAAACCGGCGGTCAGACAGCTTAACACAACAACAACAACCACAGGGGTGAGCTACGCACAGGCAACTAAGAAAACCCCAGAACAAGAGACCCCTGTACCACCCGTAACGGTACAAGACGCGGCCGCACTCATTGCCACATTATATACGGAATACAACAAAAAAATGATGGAGATAATGTCCATGATGGATACCGCTACAAAAATGATGACTGCATTCGGAGAAATGGCTCGGAAAATCTACGCATAGGGTCCTGGAATTCCGGCGGAATTTTCAAAAAACTCAACCTTCTGGACGAAATAATAAACAGATTACAGCTTGATATCGTAGCCCTTTAAGAAACCAAATTAGTGGAAAAAAAGAAAACTAAATTTCCAGGCAACGATATCTATAGAACGGATTATAGAGCAATATCAGGAGGAACAGCCATACAAGTTAAAAAAGGAATAGAACATGAACATATCCTAACACCAGGTGGACTGGTCACAATGGAAGCTACGCTAGTAAGACTCAAGGCCTACAACGAGACACTAAAAATAGTGTCAGCTTACGTCAGACCTAGAGATCCGATATTCGATGAAGATTTGAGCCTAATCCTCGACTCAGAAGAGCCTACCATAATCACAGGAGACCTGAATGCGAGATCTCCCATCTGGTTCGATAGAGCAATCAACAATAACGGAAGACGACTTTGCGGCCATCTCGAAACTAGACCCAACACCTACGTGATTGGACCTACAGACTCGACCTGTTTTCACGGACAACTCCCTACGCATCTCGATATTGCAATCCTACAAAACGTGGGTCAACAATACGAGACACATTCTCTAAACGAAGGCGATTCGACGCATAATCTAATCGTTCTGAGCCTGGGCGCAATAGAACTAAACTACTTGCAGCCTCACAATAAATAGAAGACAAGTTGGCCAAACTTCAGAAGAATTGTGAGCGGAAACATCGGTAATATTCCAACAATAAACAACATCACAGAACTAGAGGACAGTGTAACAAAACTAGAAGAAACAATTATTAATGCTATCCATGCCAGCTCCAAAACCGAAACAAACACAAGACAGAAAGAAAGATTTAGGGATATAAGCTACGAGCTACAAAACTTAATAAAAAAAAACAGGAAAATGAGAAGCGCTCTAGAACAATAGAAGATAAAAGGATTGCAAACGAGCTTGACAAGGAAGTAAAAAGACAACTACAAAATCACAGAAATGATAGCTGGGACATCTATATCCAAGAATTGGACCCCAACAAATCCGCCTTCTGGAAACTGTCAAAAATCCTCCGACAGGACAAGAAACCCATACCTCCCCTACACGAAGTCAACGGGATTGTCCACACGGAAATAAATAAAGCTGAAGTCCTAAAGGACGAACTAGATAGGGCATGTAGAGACAACGAACATCCTAATGAAGACATAGATTTTGAAGAAGAGGTAGAAAGAACAGCCAGAAGACTAAAGAGAAGAAAGGGTAGAGTAGGGATAATACATATATCTCCCGAAGAAATGAAAGAATTAATAAAGCTAACAAACGCAAAAAAGCCCCAGGACCCGACAACATCACAAACAGGGCGGTAAAAACCTACCCACAAAAGCCATTGTGTACATTACGAACATCATTAACAACATGCTCAAACTAAGATATTCTCCAGATAGATGGAAGGAGGCACAAATTATCATGATTAAAAAACCAGGGAAGGACGGCACTTTTCCGCAAAATTATAGACCTATCAGCCTATTATCATCAATAAGCAAGATAGCGGAAAGAGTCATATTAAAAGGACTCAACGAAGAATCGGAAGCACTAGGCACCATACCAGAAGCTCAATTCGGGTTCAGAAGCGAACATTCATGCGAACTACAAGTATTACGTTTCACAGAATTCACTACAAAAAGATTTAACGAAAAAATGTACACGGCAATAGCATTTCTGGACGTCAGTAAACCATTTGACAGGGTCTGGCATGATGAATTCATTTACAAAATGAACACAATGGGATACAGCGAGGCGATGACCTGCCTCCTTGGATCTTATCTAGCCAAAAGAAGGTTCAGAGTTCGAATAGGGGCAACCCTATCCGAATTCGCGACTCTGGAGGCAGGTGTACCTTAGGGAGCTGTGCTATTACCGTACCCGTACACCGTCTACACGGTCGACACGCCAAAAGAACCAGGATCCCTGTTAAGTCTTTACGCTGACAACACAGCAATAGCTGTTAGCTGGAGAAATCCAGAACATGCAGCTAATCATCTGCAGAAAGCACTGAATAGATTCCAAAGATGGTGCATAAAATGGAAAATAGCCTTAAACCCGGAAAAAAGACAGGCTGTAATGTTTAGTCACAAAAGAAGTGTACCAAACCAAGAACTCACGATTGGGAACACCCCAGTAGATTGGACCAACGAGGCAAAATACCTAGGGGTGTTGCTCGACAAGAAACTTACATTCACCCAACATGTAAATCAACAAACGTATAGAGACAAAGCACTAAAAAGTCAGCTCTCATCGCTCACTGGTAGAAGCAAACTGAGAGTCAAAACCAAAATCAGAATTGCAAATAGTATCATCCTGCCAGTCCTTTCGTATGCGTCTGCAGCGTGGACACACCTGCAAATCAAACAGAAAAAAATACAGACAGCGCAAAATCAATTAATAAGAGATGCCCTGAAGCTACCGAAATACGTAGCACGTGGTGTTCGTGTGTATTAAGTTATAAAAAAAGGCGCTTATTAAAAGCTTAAAATTTTTTATTATAAAGAAGATCTTTTTGGAATTGTATCATTCCATTATCAGTTTAATAAAAAAGGTTGTTAAAAAACATTGTGTGGCCACATAAAAAACATTCGATGGACATCTGGATTTAAAAAATAATAATCTTCATGTTATTTATTCAGGTAAATTCAATAGACTCTTGACTTGTGTAATATAAAAAAATGAAACTAGGGGCATCTTATATGACCCCCTGTAGTTGGTGAGGTTTTATTGACTTACATAACGAAATACGTATCTCTGAGAAATTTATACAGAGACTCGGGACAAACCAGGATCCTTCACATGCTAGACAAGAAAGCATACAAACTATTAAATGGATTAAATAACCACCCTAGCAGTATGTTAAGAGAGCTGACAAACTACAACGCAAATACCAGGACGGTACACAGAAGAACTAAACAGCAAATAGCAGGATATAGGGGGACCCCAAACGAATAAATGAAGAATGAGATGGTCGCAAGGACGTCAAACAAAAAGAATGCGGTCATCAGAAAACAACCAACCAAAAAAATAATCTGCCTTTTTAGGTTTACTCTGGCAAGAGAATACAGGTGCCAAGGCACTGAGATAAGGACAATATCGCACCCTCAGTGCAAGACTGCAGTAACTCAAAATTTTATGAAAATGAAGTAATCATGGAATTCGATTGTAAACATGCATATCTATCCCCTGTAAAACTTTAGTAACTTTCAAATGCTTAACCGGCTAAATATTACAACAACAACAGTTTAACTATTTTATGTTTTTGTACATAAGTTCAGTGCAAAACTGTTGTAACTTTGGTGTAACAGAGTTACAACAGTTTTTCACGGAACATTGCAATGGTTTCGATAACAAGCAATGAAAGGCACGAAAAAAGTAAGATATTTGTTATTTTACTATCTATATCTGTGGTGTTTAATTTTAATATACAGCGTGTCTGCGTCATCCATTTACAACCGAGACAATAAACAAAGATTTACGACTTACCAATTTATTCATGTAAGTTTTATATCCTTTGTGTGACATTATATTTTCCATAAAATGTGTGCGATGTCATTTGAACATTTATTTATTAGATTGAATTAAAACCACATGAATTAAGACTAATTAGGTTTGTTCCAACCCGTCACATTATCGTTCTTGAATGGTTACAAGTATGAGCAGTAACACATTTTTCGTTACTGAGCATACTCGTAACCATTCAAGAACGGTATTTGTGACGGGTTGAAACAAACCTATTATTTACAACCAAAAAGTATTTTTTCTTATGAAAGGAAAAACAGTTATCTCAAAACTTGTGTATTAACAATACGGGCAGGGTAAAATATCTCTTTTCAGAAAACTCGTTCTATAAAAACTAAATCCCAAATTGTATTAAATCTTCATGTAACCTTCCGTAGTAAATTTCTATCCTTTTGTTAATCACTGTACTCAAGGTAGCCTGATTTGCATATTTTTATTAGTCCTTTTGTTTTAAATTTAAATAAAAATGTTGAAAGTTTTACAAATAATTTTTCTACCCTATTATGACATTGTCATTACAAAGCCAAGGAATTGTGGCTATCAGAAAAAAGTGTAGACATAAAAAGATTAAATTTTCGCTAGCGATAATCCGTTTTATTAGGGACCCATTTATTCTAGGTAGCTATCTGATTTCTTGGAATCTATTACATGTAAAGTTTAATACCATACTAAACCCCAATTGCTGCTGGGGAATATTTTTTCTTTACTTACCCGATGAGTTATTGCCATTCGGGTAAGCCCACCATAGTTTTTATAAAAATATTTTGGCCCAAAATGATATACGAGAAGAAGACAACAATTAACAGAAAATGTGTCTACACTTTTGACAATTTTCTCCGTGCAAAAGTGTTGTAACTTTAAAATTCTACTACTAAATGTGTAGTGATTAACAATTTTCTCCGTGCAAAAGTGTTACAACTTTGAAATTTCTATTTTTTTTTAGCATTGATATTATTTTATTTAAATTTCTTTTTTTGGTTAATGTAATAGAGGTTAAAAAGCATGCAAAATCATAAATAAGTGTTAATTTTTTTTAAAACTTGTGCCTTATTTGACCGATATTAGCACGAAAATAAACAAAATCGTCTTTATCTCGAAACTTACTTATTCTGACTTACTGCAGTCTTGCACTGAGGGTGCGATATACAACGGGGTGTGTGGAGGACCTATACACCCTGCAATGCACACCCCAATACACCCACACACCATAGCATGTAAGAAATAAAAGGGTTAGAATTGTGCCGGCATTTTATAGTCCCATCGCCACAAGGAAGACCCCCAAACCCACAAAAAAAATGGTTGTTTTCTTTAATATTAAGTATTTTTAAATCTAAACTCTTTTCATTAAACGTTTTACCGTAATAATCAACTCATTTTGTTTTTCTATATAGAAGTCCCGTTAGGCCTTCTATATACCGCTGATGCGGACTAGGTCCATAAGTGAATGCTGATCCACTTCGCGACACCCGAGCACTGAGATCATGTGCGGCAAGCATGGGCTCGGTGGCCGGACACATCTCGGGCGCCCAACCGACGAGGAGAACAAAATATATCTTACCAAATCGGCGGCTGAGTGACCGAGCACACACTCTTTTTCAGACATGGAGTCGCCAGCTTAGGCTAACGGCTGCATGAATGGAACACACGCCCTTTTTCATTTTTTATTTTAGGGACTCAAGTCCCGAAGTAAAGTAGAATCAATCGAGTCAGTAAAGCAAATAGGGAGAAAACCCTATATGTGGCTACCCCTACAGATAGGTGGCATAACCACAGTCAATAAAAACAGAGGGTGTCTCATTACCCAGGGCACCTTAAGTAACTTTAAGATCATAAGCATCCTCACGTAAGTCACACGATGAGGAGGGGTGGTGGAAAAGCCTGGGGGTCAGATAAGTACCACTTCAACTAGTGAAGTGTGACTGGTTTAATCTTCGGACATGTGGATCCCATACTTAGTTTGGTATACACATGTTTATGTGTAAAATTTAAAATTTTCATTGTTAGTATCATCAAGAGCTGGAGCTTGAAGGCTATTGTATAATATGTAACATCTTTTGCAGGTGTCTGAACGAGGCGCCCCAAAACTATAATTAAAATTTGCTTTAAAATACCTAAAATAAAAATCGTGGGTAACTTTAGGTTTATAGTTGTTATCAACAATACTTTCCGATTCATTTATTTGCAAATAAAGTTCAGGCATCTTTTTAACATTGAGATCGGGAAATAAATAAAAACGGGACGTTTTCAGTCGACTATAGTGTAACTCATATCGTGGAAAGCTTTTATGTGATTATTTACCATCTGCAGTATATCTTTTTAAAATGCGGTTTTTTTTTATTTTTATGTTTACCCTGTTTGCTGTTCAGCATATATATATATATATATATATATATATATATATATATATA